>PISW01000272.1:247384-685851 GCA_004023785.1 Mungos mungo
GAGAGAGAGAGAGAGAGAGAGAGAGAGAGAGAGAATCCCAAGCAGGCTCCGTGCTGCCAGTGCAGAGCCCATCAAGGGGCTCGATCCCACCAACCTGTGAGATCATGACCTGAGCCACCATCAAGAGTCACACGCCTAACCGACTAGTCGCCCAGGCCCCCCGGAGACCAGGGGCTCTCATGTCTAGAACAGTGCCTAGGGTTCTTACATTGTTTACTAAATAAATGTATGGATGGTTTTGGGGGGAACAGAGCAATACCTGAGATAAATATCTATGCCGGCTCCTACCTAAAGAATCAGGGTTTCTCATTTCAGTGCACGAGCAGGGTTTCTCTGAGTTGCTGCTATTATGAGGCAGGGCTGGTTTACATAAACCATTTCTCCCCTTCTCAGTTCCTTTACCCCCAGGAAACTGCAGACCCAGGCACAGAGGTGGCTGGCCACCCTCCCAAGGACTCAGAATTAGGAAGTCCTGGAGCTGAGAGCATTGTACTTGCCTCTTCAAGTTGCCACATTCGTCCTTTCTCCCTGTCATTGTGTCCTGATTCTGCAGACCCGCACACCTTCCCAGCAAGTCCAACAGTCAGCACAGTGCGAACAGCCTCTGGCTTCAGGCTTGTGTACATACAAACCTCAGAAAGATAAGTGAAGAAAATGTCTGGATTTTAGCTTAAAATTTTTTTTTAGTTTTATTTTTAATGTTTTTTTTATTTCTTTTTGAGAGACAGAGAAACAGTGCGATCAGGGGAGGGTCAGAGAGAGAGGGAGACACAGAATCTGAAGCAGGCTCCAGGCTCTAGACAAGCATTCAGCAAAGAGCCCAACACAGGGCTCGAACCCATGAACCATGAGATCATGACCTGAGCCGAAGCCAGACGCTTAACTGAATGAGCTACCCAGGCGCCCCTGGATTTTAGTTTAAAAAAGGAGTCCATTCAATGTTTACAGATGATGTATTGGTTCCCTAAAACAGATACAGCTAATATTTTATTTATAATGAAAGCAACCTGAGTGACCAACAATAGAGACAAGTTTAGTGGAATATTACACAGTTATTAAAAATTGGGGAAATATTTAAAATAGCCACATGGCAATTACATATAATAAGATGGTAAGTTTTTAAAAATATCATTTTGGGGGTGCCTGGGTGGCTGTGTCATTTGAGCATCTTACTCTTGATTTCAGCTCAAGTCATGATTTCAGGGTCATGAGATCAAGCCCTGAGTCCAGCTCACTGCTGGGCATGAAGCCTAAAGATCCTTTCTCTCCCTTCCCTTTTGCCCTTCCCCCACTTGCTCTCTCTCTATTTCAAAATAAAATAAAATAAAATGTCATTTATGCTACAGTTAAAATCAAAAGCCTATAAGCATATACACTAGAATTTAAAAGGTATACCACAACAATGGATATCATTCTTTGGAGATAATGGAATTACGAGGGAATTTTGATGTTTGTTGATATTGTTATATGTGGCTTCTGAAATGAGTAGTGATTATGTAGCTTTAAATAAAGTTAATCTTAAATAAAAGGAATAGGAGGCACCTGGGTGGCTCAGTCAGTAAAGCTGCTGACTTGGCTCAGGCATGATCTCACAGTTTGTGGGTTTGAGCCCATGTCAGTCTCTGTGCTGACAGCTTAGAGCCTGGAGCCTGCTTTGGATTCTGTGTCTCCCTCTCTCTCTGCTCCTCCCCTGCTCACACTCTGTCTCTCTTTCTAAAAAATAAACATTAAACAATTTTTTTAAATAGAAGGAATGGTCCTAGGGCCACAGGGGACATAACATTAGCACTCCTCAGGGATTAGCTCTTCCAAGCAGTACCCACTTCTGCTCCAATTCCCAGCCAAGCTGGAGGTACCGTGCTTGGGATCCAGTGCCCTCGGCACAGCCAGGTGTCAGGAAGTTTTGCCTTCCCAACTAATCTCATCTGTTCTCCATCCTCATCTTTTACATTGCTGGTCCCCCTGCGGTTTTGACTCCCAGCACGGCATCCCCAAGGAAATGTTCTCAAGGCCACTGAAGCTTGAAGGAAAAAAAGCAGTGCAGAACTTCCATATTCACCTTTGAAACACAGACCAAGCACATCGTGAGACAGCTTCTGGTTAATATGGTTATTCTGGCCAGACAAAACATCTGACCAGTGGTATTTATTGTGCTCCCAAAGTCTCAAGGAAATAGCAGTTTCTATTTTTCAGCTCTTTCTATAGCCCACATTCATATTCATGCAATCTTAGAACTAAAAGGACATTAGAAGTTATTATTCATGTACATTTCACTGCTATTTTCTAGTATCACTATGCAATTTTTCAAAAGGAAATCCACTTTCAGTCCCCTATCCCCACATATCACTTCTTCCAAAGAGAGACGCTCCTTGGTGTGGAGGCCTCCTGAAGCCCTTGTTGCTTCTTTGGACTCTTCTCCCTCTGGTGTCCCACATACTCTGCATTACTTTGCTCACGATCTCTGTCTGCAGTGCCCTTGTGCCACTTTACACCGCACTTGCCTTATTCCACTACCTGCTCTCCCCTGGGTAAATCCTTCAGCATAATTGCCCCTTCCCAACCCCCTCTAGAAAATCTTTACACCTACACTCCCTCTCGGGTGCTAAGTACTCTGTCTCTGAGTTCGAGGGGTGCTATTGTTATTTTTTTATTAGCCTATCTCCACTAGAAGACTGTGTTCTCCTTAAGGACCATATCTTCTTCCTTTCTTTCTCTGTATCCTCTTAACACAGTGTCTGGCCGGTAGGAGGTACTCAATAGACTTACATAATAGGAGGTACTCAATAGACTTATGTAAATGTTGAACTTCAAGTGATGGCTCTATTGCTTACATTTCAGTGATAAAAAAAAATCTATAGAGGGCGTGCGCTAATGGTGATCAGTTCATTGGGACTAAAGGTTAAGAAAGAGCTTTATTTTACTTCTTTAGTTTTCCAACATTTAATATGAAAAATTTCAAATACGCATGGAAGTTGAACAGCTTCATTTCTCAAGTTCACACTTCTCCCTATCTCAGATGGATCCAAGTGGTCTCAAAACTCCACAACTACCGAGAGGGACCAGTATATTCTGAACCTCTAACTGCCGGAGGCAAAAAAATGGGAGCATAGTGCTATCCGTTTTACAATTTGGCCTCTTTATTAGTATCATGATACCTGCAGCTCGTCAATCTCTCCTGCTAAATAGAACTTGACTGCTGAAATAGGCTTTCTCTTCTACTTCCTTTTTCTGAGCCTCACAACAAGCCTATAAAGTAGGAAGAGGATATATTTCAATCATTTAGGTATGGAGAAACCGAGGTTCAGGGGCGTTGGTGTGCCTGTTAGTTAGTATAGGATGGACCTGGGGCTCAACACCAGTTTTACCCATCCATACAATCCATACATTGTGTTTATACAGTAAACTGCAAAGAATTTTCCATTCAATTTGTCATGACGATGTCACTGCCTTGTGGGTTGTCATTTACAACTTGCGCATTGCACAAGGTTTCCCAACAGTTGCCAGTGACACACATCTACCCTGAAGTGAAACCAGAGTAGGACCAATGGACCTCGAGAAGAACAATCCAATCCTCACAGGTCAGTGAAAACGATGCAGTGCGAATCACTCGTGTTTTCATGAGCCACAGTGAAGAATAGGCGGTTAAATGAGAAGCCACTTTCCTCTTCTAGGCAGGAGAGAAGTTGTCATTGCACCGTGAAATAAATGCCTGCCTATTTTATTTATTCTTCTTTTGTAGCTAAATCTATCAGTTTCCATGGTGCCCCACGCTCACCATGGAAACTCTGACAAGCTTGTTATGCTTTAGAGAGAGAGAAAAAAAAAGCACACCAAAAATCTGAGATGGGATAAATGCATTCCTTTTAAAACTATGTTCTTCTGAGTAGGAAGACTTGATGGATAGCAAATCGTAATGATCTCAATTTCCCAGTTCTTAAGTCAGAATGCAGGTTTGTATTCCCACCAAAGGAGCATCCTGGGCCCCTCAAACTACTTTATCTGTGTAGCAGTAGTTATATCTGTGACTATCTCGATTCTGCATTTCCTGGCAATGCAGGTGGTTCAGTCCTCATTTCGCTGATTTTTATGAGAATATTGTGCTAGTCCCTATATATTTGTTCTGTTTGTCCATTCAATCTTTGGTAATTTGTATTAAGATAGGCACTATGCTATGCTAAGCACCGTTGATATGACAATATACGAAACAGATCTTGCCCTGCCTATCCAACTTACACAATTCTTTCTTGAATTAGCTTTTATGCAGAAAGATTTTCTTTTTTCCTGGATAGAAAGCTTTCCGTACCATGTAAGTGATGATCTCCATCACCTACTCATATTGCTGATTCTCAGAATCAGGTAGTGCTTTAGCAGAGTTGAGTTTATGCACTTTCCCACCTTGACAGCAAGCTCAAAGTAAATATTATTGACCTGTTGTTTCTTTGTGTACAATTCTGCCCTAACATGGATTATATTATCCAACATTTAATATCAAGGGATAAGCGCTGGATAGAATCACTATCTCTAGGCTCCTATCCAGCACAGCCACTAGCCAATGATGCCTTGGAAAGTCATTCCACCTCTTCTGGTCTTGGTTTCTTCTCGTGCAAGATAGAAGGTCACATCCTACCACTGGTTTCATATTTCTTTATTCTCAAGGACTTGTTTTTTTTTTTTATTTCTCCCACTTAAACCTTAAATTTTAAAACATCCATCAAGATGAGATAGGCACTTGATTATAAGTACCTGTTGAATGAATTATTTCCCCATTTTTCATGAATTAAAGACCAAATTGATTACCAATCAGAGCTTCCAATCAATATGAACTGTCTAGTATCATCACAGTGAGTTAACATAATTTAAACCCAACACAGATGTAACATTTTATCTAGCCCATGCAACCTACCTCAAGCTGGATGAATTCTGTTAGGCTTTGAGAATTGTTAAAAATAGCTTAAGGAACCCAGGTTTGAATTTGTAGAATAATCCTCCTGAGGATCCTGGGCCTGCAGGAAAACACATATCCAAAGTGCCACATCAACAGTTAAGACCCAGATGATGAAGTGAGTCCTATTTTAGGTGCTAATTCTTGAGACCACAGAGAAGGGTTGGTTCTCCTCAAGGATATCGATGAAAGGCTCAAGTGGCTGGAGTTGACAGTGGTTCCAGAGTTCGGAAGACACTGGCTGCTGCTAGTAACGTGATAGTGGATGTACTAAGAACTGCTAAATGCATGGGAAGCCATGGAAGCCATTCCAAATTTGAGCTCTACTCTAGCAGAAAGCCAAATATTACCATCCTTAGAGGAGCTACACAATTAGTGCCTTCAATTTCATATGGCAATGAAAGACTTACTTGAAACCCAACTTAAATGACAAAGAAATGGTGTTTCTAAAAAAAAAAAAAGGAGTTCTGAGGAATTCTTATCGTATTATTTAAGTATGTAAAATTAAACATATTTGAGAAACTAGAAATGTCAAGAATTCCTTCCTCTCTGCTTCTTTCTAGAGGCATGGTTTTTAATATCATGCATAAATGAGAGAATTTATCATTTATGGAAGACTCTTCCATATGACATCCAAAAGCCACTAATTGTATTTGTGACAAAAAGCTAGCCTTCGTGGGAGGGGGAGAAACATCTAAGAGAAGCCATTTTTGCTGTTGCTTTTATAAATTTGGTTGGTGTTTTCAGAATTCCTTGTGCATTGGCACATTATGACTCAGTAAATATTAGATGAATTAATGTTACATTATACACATTAAACCTTCAATTCAGACTCATTCAGTTTTCCCTCTGGAGCATTAAAAGTGCTATAGTGTACGTAATAGTATAATATTCCATGAAATGAAGAAAATGAAGAAAAAAATGTGTAAGACTATGGGTTGAAAGTGGTAGAAGACGAGGTCAAACGGTTTGAGACAAAAGAGAATACACTGCCTCACACCACCAAAAAATCCGCGGCCACACTACCTTGTGGCACAGCTTGGTTGTAGGTTAATCAATGCCAAAAGCATCCCCCTCCTCCATATGTGTCTCCGTCTCTCTCTCCCTCCTTCCATTCTCTGGCATCTTTCTCCTCGTGGCTTCAAGATGGCAGCAACAACTCTAGAGTTTATACTTTCCCAAATTCAAGTATGGGAAAAACCAAGCAACATGTTCCCCAAATTCCAGAAAAGCCAACACAAAAACTCATCTTTTGCCTGATTTGGCCCAATTAAGTCAATGTCTTTTCCTCAAACCATCAGTGGAACAGACCAATATAAAATGTGATATCGTGACCTAAGTCACAAACTCCATCTAGCACAGGAGCTGAGAGAGGAGTAGCTATCTACACAAACTGAGATAGTGTCCTGAAGAAGGTGAATGGATTCTGGGTGGCAAATCAGCAGACTTTATTAGGGTATAAAATCTCACCCCCCCAAAAATAAATAAAATCATTAAAAATTAAAAAAAATAACAGGCATAAATATTGAAAAAGTATACCAGAATACATAATGTACTTGAAATAATTATAACATGCTTTGTTTTCCCTTAACAAACTTTGTGCCTACTACAGGGAAGATAATGTGCCCCGTGCTGTACAGGATACAAAAATAAGTATGGTATGGTCCCTGTCTTCACACTAAGAATCACAAATGTAAGAGACCTTTTAAAAATAAAGTGCATAGGTGGGCATCTGGCTGACTCTGTTGGGAAAGCATGTGACTCTTGATCTTGGAGTTGTAAATTCCAGCCCCATTTTTGGTATGGAGATTATGTAAATATAAAATCTTAAAAAATTTTTTTAATAAAAGTAAAATTAAAAGAAAGTGCATAGTAGAACTACTCTTATTTTTATTTACAGATTGCTCTTAACTTGGAAGGACATGAAGACACAGGTCTGGGTCAGAGTTCAGCCCCTATGACTTAGAAAAAAGACATTTATGATTTGTGATGCCATTGGGAATTTCTCCATTTGCCATGTACTTTATGGAAATTATAGTCATTTCTAGATATGGAATATATTGATGTAGCTATTTCAGTGGCCTAAAACACCATGATAATGCCAATCTGATCATGAATTTTCACTGTCTTTACCTATCCCTCATGCAACCCTGAAATTGGTAATAAAATCTGGCAAAGTTGCAAATATTTGGTTCAAATGAGCCACAACAAAAAGCCTTGCTTTGATCATTTCTGATGGTCACATTTTTACTTGTTAATCTTTTTCTAACTTAAAAAAATTTTTAAATGTTTTATTTATGTATTTATTTTGAGAGCAAGAGCGCACACATGCACATATGCTAGTGGGGGAGGAGCAGAGAGAGGGGGAGGGAGAGAATCCCAAGCAGGTTCTGATGGGGGGCTTGATCCCACAAACAGTAAGATCATGACCTGAGTCGAAATCATGAGTCAGACACTTAGCCGACTGAGCCACCCAGGTGCCCCTTTACTTATTAATCTTAAGGTAAAGTGCTAGAAAGAGGAATGGCAGGCTATGCCTGGTTCATATTTTTTCCTATTCCTAGGGGTATGAGAAAAGGGAGCTATGCTCATAAAAACAACATATGATGCAACTCATGGAAAGGTGCCATGGTATTAATCTTTCATAAGACCTAACAAAGACTTAACTCTATAAAGTGTCCTCCTTCCCCAATAATTAAATATGGTTGATTGTGCTGTTGTTGTTCAATAAGAAGGGTAAATTATCACCTCCCACCCTTACCCAATCCCCTACGCTCTCATTCATTCAGTCAGCAAATATTTGTTGAGCACCTACTATATACTAGGCATTCAGTTGGGCCCTGGGAATCAAAAGAGTAAAAAGTAATGGTTCTCACCCTTAAGAAGCTCACAAGATACTAGTGGGTGGGGACAGGCACACAGGTTAACTCTGATAAATCATACACAGGGCTGCGTCTTCTCCCCTCAACCCCTGCAGTCCCATCCACCCAGCAGAGCTCTGATGACCGGGTCTGTCTCCTTTATCACTGTGGCCACAGAGCTTAATGCAGCATCTGGCATACTGTAGGTACTCAATAGATGTTTGTTAAATGCATTAGGTACATTGGTAAAAGTATGCATGATATATAAATATTTTCGAACGTTTTTATTGATTCCTGTCTCAGAGGAGGTGATATACATGGAGAGAAGTGGGTCTGGAGCAGTGATCCTCTACCAAGAGCAGTCTGCTCTCTAGGGGGCATTTGGCAGTGTCTCATGACATTTTTGGTTGCCATAGTGGGAGGTTCTGCAAACCTCTAGTGGGTAGAGACCTAGGAGGCTGCTAAACACCCCACAATGCACAGGACAGCCCCAAAACAAAGAGCTATCCAGTGCAAAGTGTCACTAGTTCTGAGGCTGAAAATCTTTGTCTAGAATAAATCTTCAGCCATAAGTTCTTAAATGTATAGCGATCTTTAAGCTACTAGAAGCATCACAGAGTCTTAGAGAATAATGGAGCTAAAAACGGTCTTAACGTTCTAAAGGATCCTAAATTTAACCCCAACCTCCCAAACCATAAAATCATTTCTTCCATATCAATCTTGGAAGATAGTCCACTATCAATTCTCATGGGCAGAAAACTCAGTTCGTTGAGCGATAGTCATTTCCATTGCTAATTTTAATACTCATAGTCTCTATCATATCATGCTGGAAGTTGCATTTCAAAATGTCACATTATTTGTCGTCATTTGACTTTCTTGATTAGGAAAGAAGAAATCAGTTCTATCTCCCATATGTCAGTCCTCCAGGGTATGAAAATGGTGTTGATTGTCCTAAGCCTTTTTCCCCACCATGTTCATCATTCCACTATTCCTCAAGGCAATTAAGAAGAATTGTTCATCATTCCTTAATTGCCTCAAGGCAATTAAGAAGAATTGTGAAGAGCATATTTAAAAATACTGGATATTAACAACAGGTGGGACAGAAGATGTGTTTAGATGATGGGTCATGAGGTGATTTTAGCTGTAGCTCACAGACACTGCATAAACAGCACTGAATTATGTATAATTATAGTGAGAAAATTACTTCCATTTGAAATTTTCAATTCTTCTTAAGTCAAGGAGACCTTCTCAGGATGATACTAAAAGGCTTAGTAACCCCCCAGATTTACCCTTTCTAACTAAGAGAGAGGAGACTGCTGAGTTAGAATTTTCTACAGGCAACAGTATCTAGCTAGAATCCAACATTACTTTGTTTATAATGTATTTATGTTTATGGTTTCTTCTTGTTTATGGCAAGGGGTGCTGGTTTCTCTTTTATAGATTTGGCTGGTTTCTCACTTATGGCTTTGTATACAATTCTTTAGTTAGAGTTTTAAAAAGTGAGACTTTTTGAAAATTTAGGTAAATTATAATACAGATATACAAATTGGGCAAAATCAATATAGATGCCTTGGGTACTTTCTGAAATTGGGGAAATAATGGCAAACTATGGTCTCAAGTCAGATGAGTAGCCTGATCTTGACTCTACCACTTATGCATTAGAGGATCTTGGGTGAGATACTTAGCCCTTGAGGCTCAGTTTTCTTGTATTAAAATGGGGATGTGATAATCCCTAGTTCGGTGAGTTATTGTATTGAGGCAATGCATATAAATTGTCTAGCAAATAGTAGATGCCTAATAAATGTTAATTTACTTCTCTACTCTTGCCCATATCAGCTCATTCCCACCCACACATTGTTCCCTTCGGTGGGCAGTACCCTCTAAGAGCCTGATGTAGTAATGTGGATACGAGCTTTGGAATTACATCAATCTGTGATCAAATCTCAGCTTCACTACAAACAACTTATGAACCTCTCTGACCTTCATTTGCTGCCATTTTCTTTAAAAGGGCTCCACAGGGATATTGTGGGTTTGGCTGACACCTAGCATGTTAGCTGGTACAAACTGGTCCTCAGTAAATGTTTCTGATGCCTCTTACTGCCTGGTCAATATCTCGTTTAAAAAGAAAACACCTGGAAGTGTTGTAATATTTTTCTAAGGTACAATTGATGCTGAATACCCTGAAACTTACCTTCCTTGATCTGAACAGAACAGTTCGCTAATGCAGTCTAAGCTTACATCTGCACTGTTAGCAGCCATATTCTTTTATTTGGGTAGACAGTACATGTAAATCTTTTCTGTGCTGGGGGCCCCTGGGTGACACAGTCAGTTAAGTGTCCAACTTCTTCTCAGGTCATGATCTTGCAGTTTGTCGAGTTCGAGCCCCCCATCAGGCTCTGTGCTGACATGACAGCTCAGAGCCTGGCGCCTGCTTCAGATTCTGTGTCTCCCTCTCTCTCTCTCTCTCTGCCCCTCCTTGCTCACATTCTGTCTCTCTCTCTCTCTCAAAAATAACTAATTAAAAAATTTTTAAATCTTTTCTGGCTGCTATTAGGATCAATCTTGACTTCCTGAACCTAAATCCAAGGCTTTACATTATCTTTAATGATGATCACCTTGTTTACTTTTAATCCAATGTAATTTCTCAACGTCTTATGCCATTTACAGATTAGTTATATGCTAAACAAATAAATGATCTAAGGCATTGTTAAGAGAGATGAATAGGTCAGGGCAATGACAGAGCCCAGGGACTCACCCCTAGAACCTCCCTCTGCCTTGACCTTGACCATTAGTCAATACATTTTAATATGGGGGCTCAATCTGTTCTGAACTCTCCATATTATACTGCTATTTATATTATATTTCTACAACTCTCCTTTAAAGATTTTATGAAATATTACCTGATACCTTACTGAAGTTGAGATATAAAACATATTCTGTTATCACTTTTATTGCTTAAAAATGGATGTAATGCTAAGTGAAGTAAGTCACTCAGAAAAGACAAATGCCACGTGATTTCACTCATATGTGGAATTTAAGAAATAAATCAAATGAGCAAAGGAGGGAAAAAAGAGAGAGAGAGAGAAATCAAGAACAGACTCTTAACCATAGAGAACAAACTGATGGCTACCAGAGGGGCAGTGGGTGGGGGATGGGTGAAACAGGTGACGGGAATTACGAGCACACTTACCATGATGAGCACTGAGTAAGCATCGAATGGCTGAGTCACTATATTGTACACCTGAAGCTAATATAACACTGTGCTAACTCTACTGGAATTAAAATTAAAGGCATCAAAAAAGGAATGATTTACATTTCCCAATGCAAAAAATAAAGGGAATATTTCCCCCTTAGCAAAAACGTTTTCTTTCTATGAAAAACTGTTATGGTAATCATTCATTTCAGTCATGTGGGCCTCTCGATAATAGCTTTTATAATGTTCGTCCAAACATCCCATGGGGCTTGCTGAGGCCGAGGGTACTACTCCATTAATCTTTCCATCCCCAGTACACAGCGCACCTTCCTTCACCGTTAGGTGGAGATAGGAGAGCAAAGTGATGAAGTTCCTGAAATTTGGGATCAAAGATGGATCCGAATCCCGGATGTGTCACTATGGCGATGCGATCTTGTGCACGTGGGCTTCATCTTAAATTTCACTTTCTTAAGACAGAGATACAAACACTCTCAGTTTCCCTATTAGAATTTAGTGAAATAACATACACAAAATTCCTAGCATAGTAGTTGGAATAAAGAAGGTGCTCATATATTCCTGCTATTTATTTTTATTGTTTGATCATGTGATTACTTTGTGTTGATTAAAATTGAAAACACAGTGTAAAAAGGGTTGGTCATGATGTCCAGGATGATATCTTAATTCTTTCTTGGCTAAGTATATGTTTATTCAAAAGAAGATATAAAAATGTGTCCATCTCGCTAATGAACAGCTAACTGTGGATGCTGATGTGGAAAAAAACAAGAAAAGGAATTGAGTAGGAGCTCTGTATTTAGCTGACATGGTCTTTCCTGAATTGTATAATCTTGTGTTTCCAGAAAAGTATTGGTCAATGGGGAAGTAACCAACAAGAAACTCAAATCGTTGCGTATCATCGGCTGATATGACGTGGCCTTTCCTGAATTGTATAATCTTGTGTTTCAAGAAAAGTATTGGTCAACAGGGAAGTAACCAACAAGAAACTCAAATTGTTGCATAGCATAGGCTGATGTAATTTGGACCAACCACCTTCTTTGCCAGTAAAGAGTCTGGTGGACAGCGATATCCTCATTTCTGTTAGAGCAGCACCAGGATTGCTCCTGGGCTGATTTGTTAAGCAGAATTTCCTCTACTTTGAGGCTGTGTTGAGCGGGAGATTGCTGTGGTGTATTAATTCAGTTCTGTGTACTTTTTTGTACCCAACTTCCTTCCCAATAGATTTGGAGGCACAATTTATGCATGCTTATAAATCCATGACAACAATCAAATGCCTTCCTGAAGCATCGTCTGCTTATTGAGAATCTTCATAAATATAAATTCGGATCTCACCATCAGCCAGGGATATAGGCAGGACAACCATAGCGCTACTAACCTCAAAAATAAAACTGTCTGTTATTTTAATGGGGTTGTTCTGGAATAACAAAGAATCACAACTCAGGGATGCAAGGTGTGGCAAAACCACAGGCACGTCTGGAGAACAAAGGAAAGCTTTTTTATGGTGGAAAGCAGGGTGGGGCTGTCACAGAAAAGGTCCTTTGGAATAAACTAGCATTTGGAAGCATAGTGACCTTTTATTGGCGGAGTTGTGGCAGTCTCTCGTTGGCTGGGCTGCTGCAGGGGGAAAAGAAATCTTTCTTCCTCCAGCCAGGGTAGCCAAGTGTAGACTTCTTCCTGTTGAGAACAATAATTGACTCTTCCTGGTGGGGTCGGCAAAGGGCTTCCAGGCATGGAGGGCGCGAGAGCTCTCCTTGCTCGCCTCCCAGCTCCATTTTAGACGAGGCTTCCTTTATTCAGTTTCACACTGCTTTACGTTTTTCATATGAATGGAGATAAACATTAAATGCCATGTCCAAAATCACAACGCTGGTTCTCTAAGTTCCCCAGAGTTTGACAATTAGTGCAAGGTTCTATCACCCTATGGGTCTTTTAGTTTAGCAAGCTGTTTCAGCCCCAAACTGGTGTATATCCCTATTTGTGGAGGCCATTCCCTTTCATCTCTTATTTTCTTTTCCGTGGTCTTCCTGCTCCCTGTGATACCAATGGGTTCACTCTTGACAAGGAGTAAAGAGAGACTCTGATAGGTTCCTATGTAATAAGTGAGAAACACAGAGAGAGTTCGAGGCATGACTCGAAGGACCAGATTGCTAAATGGTCAGTAAAACCTGGTAACGCACCCCTGGGATCATTCAGATTCCTCTAGAATGGTATCAGAGATTGATTTCAGTCCTCACAGCAGGTTCCCCAGCCTTACATGCTGAACCTTGTGCTAAGGTGGCCCTGTGTTAATATAGAGGAACTATTTTGAGCCCCATTCATAAACTATGGCAGTGATTGATTGATTGATAGATCGATTGTAGTGGAATTTCTAGCATTGTTTGGAAGAATATTTCCAGGAAGCCAGCTAGTACAAGAAGAAATCAGCGTGGATGTCTATCATACCTATGGGAAGTCAGAATGATAGAGGGCCATAGAGTTTAAGAATAAATGACCAGGAAATCGCTTGGCTAATCTAAAAGCAAGCATTCTCAGCTGCATATTCCCAGATACAATGCTCATGCACACAAGGGATGCCCAACTAGTTTCCAAAGTATATGTATTGCTGATTTTTAAAGTAGAACAGAATTTAGGTAAAAGAGCTGATATGCCGGAGTCTGCAAATCAATAGATAATATAGATCGAGTCCAGAAAAATGAAGGCTCAGAGATTGTTTCCTAAGCAAAAATAACTTCTTGTTATCAGAGAACAGTTCTCCTGAAATTGATTATCCCACAAGGTACAGAGAGCTGTGTCCTTTCCTTCCTCTTGCTCCACTTTGTCCATGGAAACAATAGGTCCCATCTCAGAGGTGCAGGGCTGCCCTGCATAATGGGCTCTCATAAGTCAGGGCCACAAATCTGGACCATGAGGTCAAACACTGGGATATTGTTCTGGTAGGGGATGGGGTGGTGGGAGGGGAGTGCACTTCAGGAGCCTAATTACTCGGGTCCAGCAGAACCATCAATGTCTCTTGGTGTGTCTGGGCTGCTGGGTCCCTGTTGGACATTCTTGGAGTATTACTCCTGAAACCAATTTGCATCCTCTTGATTGATTTGGAGATCTCCAGAACGAAATAGCAATAATAAAAATAGACTGAGATTGCTGGACGTGTCATTTACTATCAAATCGGGCCAGGAAGAAGAGGTGCCAAAGGTCTTCTTTCGTTTCTTCGTCGGGTAGCACTGCCGTGGCAATTCCATCATTTCTACCTCACTTAATGTGGGCCATTGCTTCTTCCTGGCTTGTAGGAGCCTCCCTCGGGTCTTTGGAAGGATTTATTACAACCTGTGCCATGGGAGAATGCTCTCATATTGGTAAATTCTCTTGTATCCACATTTACCTTGCACTCACCTTGGTCAGGCTCCCTCAGAATCCAGTCCGAGGCATACCGTCCAGTTGGCTGGTGTTGAGATTGGACTCGAGGAGGAAGAGTCCTTCTCCTCCCTCAGCAGTCCTGGCAGGTCCTTGGAAGAGCTATTCTGTGACTTGTGACTTAACCCCTGGTGGTCTGGAAGGGATACAAGAGACATCCTGAATAAAGTGCATAACGTCTTGCAGAAGAGAGGCCTCTGCACTAAATTCAAGCACTCTGTGTGTGTGTGTGTGTGTGTGTGTGTGTGTGTGTCTAGCCCTTAACAGAGAGGAGGAGTGGGCCATTTGTTCAGAGAACTCAGGGTAATCTGGAGATATAAAATTCTTAGAGGGACATTGACACAGATGTACCTATCCCTTGTGTCAGGGGCCCAACTGCCCAACCTTAGCATAGCAGACCTGCCTCAACTGCTCTTACCATTAAATCCTGTCCTTGGTCCTCTTTTTGAACGCTTCCCTTCCTATTTTAAGAGATGAGAGCTTCTCTGTGTATATCTGGCCTTCTCACTCAGCATTTAACTGCTGATTTACCTCAGCTTTTTTGCTACCGTTTTCCCAGGGCATCTGTAAAGCTTAACAGGCAGGTAATTCACCATCCTTCTGATTACTGTTTCCCTCTTATTTCCACCTACCAGGGACATCATTCTCATTGGTGGCCAGGAGACGGTGGTCAGCTCCAAAATCCCATCTCGGTGTGGTGCTTGTGGACCAGTCTTGGTACCTACTGTACGGGTTGGGATCACTGGATGCAGATCCTGAGAAGGAGCTTAATGAATGCCCTTGGGATCAACTCCTGTGGAAGAAAGAAAGCAGGCTTAGGCGTAGGAATAGGTTGAATTTCCATGACCTATGAGAAATTCTGGTGTTGAGGTAGCTCCTCGGGTCCAAGTCAGAGGTCAAGGGACCAGACCTTTACTCCTCCTGGAACAGTAAGTCTTTAGATGAAGGCTGTCCCAGAAGAGTCATGACCCAAGGCGCAGTCTTCTTCCAACACAGTAGAAGATCACCAGCTCAGGGCTATCTTTTGACTACCGGGAGAATAAATCCTCTTTCTGAAGAGGAATCAGGGTGGCACACCACAGAACACACAGCACCTGATTTAATCACTGTAAGAGCATGCTGCAGCTTTAATAATTATTGTCATGTTTCTCGTAAGGAAATTGAAGCACAGGAAGGTTAAATAGCCACTGTCTCAAAGACAAAGTTTTGGAGGCCATACTATCTTCGAAACAACTACTGGATTCTGCTATTGTAACACAAAAGGAGTCACAGATGATACTTGAACAAATGAATGTGGCTATGTTCCAATAAAACTTTATTTACAAAAACAGGTGGTGGGCTGGATTTGGCTCACAGGCCATAGTGTTCTGACCCCTGGTTTAGAGGGTACAACTAGAGCAAGGCCTTGAAGAACTAGTGTTTTTTTAGAGTAATAGAGGAAGGACACTGTGGCAAGGGAAATTTCACGGCACAGTTAGGAATGGTAAGTGGATGGCAAAACGACAGCACAGAGCTCATGAAACAGGGTGTCATGGAACAGGGTTACAGCATTAGCACCCTGACGATGAGTGGGGCTGAGAGGTGAGGATGGCAGAGAAAAAAATTGGGAAACCTTGGGCTGTTTACCCATGTTAAAGAACAAAAATTCAACCGAGTAAATTTAAAGATCTGATTGACTTTCTTCAACAATTCATGAATCAGGCAGCATCTAACAAACAAAAGGGTTAATGGAGTTGGTGATGAAAAGGAGTTATACAAAAGGGAAGACTTGTAAAGGCAGAAACTCGGTGGGCAAGGAAGTTACTGGTAAAGGAAAAGATTGTTTCAGGCAAGGTCACTTCCTAGAGGGTCTTATTGTGCAGGTTACCTCTCTCGTACTGATCAGGAAAATTCCAAGCTGAATAGCTTAAAAATCCACTCCTGGAAGAGGCTGACTACACTTAGGTTAGGTATTAAGTCTTGAAAGGGCTTAACATAAGTGACTCCATTTTGAACCTGTCATTTCTTTTTAACACTTAGGTACTTTTTTAACTGCCTGGAACATTGCCTCACATCCTTTGACTAATTAAATTCTACTGACCCTTCAACTCAAGCAAGAATCATTTTTACAGTAAAGCCTTGAAGGACCTGAGGCTGAACTGAATGGGTGCTTTGTTATTCTTATAACCCGTTAGGACCTTTTCATCATATAAAACCATACTAACCATCTGTTCATATATGCCTGTCTCATTACACCAGTGATTTTCTAGTTTAGCTGTACATTTGGAATTAGAGCTTAAATACACACACACACACACACACACACACACACACACACACAAATACGTATATATTTAAGTTTATTTATTTTTGAGAGACAGAGTGCATGTATGTGTGTGAGCAGGGAAGGGGCAGAGAGAAAGGGATAGAGTTGGGTACTCAAATATTTTAAAACTTCTCCCATGATTCTAAACTACAGCCAGGATTAAGAATAACTGCATTATATTGTGGGTTCCTCCAGAGCAAATATGTCCTCTACGTGTCTTTTCTCTCTAGCAACTAGCACATAATAGATGCTCAATAATGGTGATGAATCAGAGAATAAATGGAAGCTCAAGAAAGCCATAACAGGGAGTCAAACTCAATGTGTGGAGACGATTTTCAGCCTTCCTTGACCACCCTCAATAGAATTATGTTCTATTTCTGTGGATCAATGGTTAGAATATGCAACACTGTAATTGCTTCAGAGAAGGTCTCCTCTATTGGCCTGTGACTTCTTGAAGGCAGGGACCATGAGCTGTTCATTTCATGTCCTCTGGGCTGGGCCCCGTGCTTTTCTCAGCAAGGTGCTCAATAAATGTAGAATGAAACAAAATGAGATTGCCCCGTTCTTATAAGTTATCCATTAACCAGAATCTCCAGGTCTTAGAATCATTATATTCCCATGGCTCTGTTTTCCCCTCACATACTTGATGTGGAGGTTTTGTGCTTTAAAAAAAGTTCATTAAAAAAATAAAAATATAAAGTATATAAAAAATAAAAAGCTGATGTCATTGAAGCAGTAGAAGAAAATCTACCAAAAAAAAAAAAATGCCTGGCATGAGAGGGGCACTTGGGTGGCTCAGTGGGTTAAGCCTCGACTTCAGCTCAGGTCATGATCTCGCGGTTCGTGAGTTTGAGCCCTGTGTTGGGCTCTGTGCTGACAGCTCAGAGCCTGGAGCCTGCTTTGGATTCTGTGTCTCTCTCTGCCCTTCCTTCCCACTCGTGCTCTCTCTCTCTTCCTCAAAAATAAATAAACATTAAAAAAAATTTTAAAGCCTGGCATGTGAACTGCCAACCAATTCTAGAAGAATTGCGGAACTGGAGATGTTCATCAGGGTCCTCCCTGCACCTTACGACCTCCCACTGGGGTTCCTCTCAAGCCCACTTGCCCCTACTGAGGGTTCATTCTCAAAAAAGTACCCCTTTCCCCTCTCCCTCCCTCTCAAGCCAGAATTCCCTTACCTTTACTTGGGTAATGGGAGAAAAATAAGTTGTACTTAACTGTTTAAAAAACTTTGGACAAGGGTTAAAAAAAAGCAAGTGTGCTTTTTGCCCTTGGCCTCTACCCAAGTACTTGTGGTCAGCACAGTAAGTCTCTGCTTCTTCTTACGTAAAGTTCTTAATCATCATTGTCTGTAAATCAAGCATTAGACCTCACCAAAGAATTACTCATTCGAGGGCACCAAGCTATGATTATTAGGTAGATTTAAACCTCCTGGAAGTATCTATTTTTTTTTAAATCACTCTTACCTATATTAAGAAGCCATTAAATGGCACTGTAAGAGACCTATATGGGATTTGCACGCCCCGCCCCCCACCCACTTCCCCCGTTTATTCTGGCTTACTTTAACACATCACCTTTATTCTCTCACTCGATGAATAAAGGAAAATTACTTGGCATTTTATTTCAGAAAAGCGATCAGTTCCTGATGTGAATGGAGGATTCGAATAAGGGCTTTCTGTGTCTATGTGCAACAGGATTGGTATTTAACCATCTTCCTCTTAGTCCCTGCTCAGCAAAGTGCACTGGGGAAGGTGTCCGAGGCCAGAGGAAAGATCTGCAGTGTCATCCAATGTTTTCTACCAGGCACAAGTCATCTCCAAGGCAGGAAATTGCCGGGGGGAGGAGGGGAATGCTCTGGCTCAGGAATTTGCCTTTGCCCATCTTGGTCGCAAAAGTCCTGGCACCGGGCTGATATAACCTGGGACCTTTAGGTAGTCAGTGCGTTGTGCCAGCTCTCCTGCCCCCCATCACGCTTACCAAGGAGCCCTCTGCTGAACACTTAGCTTCTCATATAGATCCCCCTTAGTAGGGCTTCTTTTTGGCAGTTACATTTCTCATTGTCACTATTTAACTCTAGCAGTTTAGGTTCTGCATGGAGTCTGTTGTGAGCTATGTGAGCATTGATCTGTCTCCCTACATCTGGAAAGTTTTGGGACTCTAGCAATAATTGGAGCTGTAGGATTGAAGGCCAGGATATGGGAGGTGAAAAATACATGACAGCAGATGCCATGAGCCCTGAGTGTGTCCCAACCAGTACATTTTCCTCAGTGATTCCTTAATATCATCCTTTGTGCCACTCAGCCAGTCCTTTTTTTTTTTATTGTTTATGTTTATTTATTATTGAGACAGAGAGAAACAGAGAATGAGTGGGGAAGGGGTAAAGAGAGAGGGAGACACAGAATCCAAAGCAGGCTCCAGGCTCTGAGCTTGCTGTCAGCACAGAGCCTGATGCGGGGCTTGAACTCAAGAACTGTGAGATCATGACCTGAGCCAAAGCTGGACGTTCAACCGACTAAGCCACCCAGGTGCCCCCACTCAGTCCTAACCTGGTCTAGGATCAAGGGGGTATTGCTGACTAACGCTATCTGAGGACTGTGGACACAACTGAAGAATACCCAAGGGTCTGGTGGTAAAGTGAGGAAAACACGCTCAGTACGCCATGGCCAAAACGCCAGGAGCGAAGCAGTCAGTGGACACTCCAGACTCGCCTGGCTTATTCTCTGGCTTACTCAGGGAGAGCGGCTGCTGGCCTAGTCTTTCAAAAGCTTGCCTAATTTCCTAATCAAAAGAAAGCGAAATTGGTGTAATTTTATTTCATCTCTCACTGCCAGGCAAGGGCGTACATCAGACACCGTAAAAGAAACTCCAGTGAGCTCTCACCCAACCCAAGGAGTGAAACTGTATTGCTTTAATTGTATTGTTGTTTGCTATTTTATTTTTTTTCACGTGTATTGCATTCTAAAAATAAGTTAGGTGCTAGGCAAGAAACTGAATCAGGCTCAAGCCCTGCCTAAATAAAGATGCTGGCTGCCAGCCTGTCTCACAGGAATCCTATGAGGGTTTTGAGCTGGTACAGAACTCCTACGGAGAGTTGTCAAAATGCTAATGCAAATAACCTATCCACTGTAATTACATTAACAGTGTGTGTGTGTGTGTGTGTATCACCCTCCATTGTTATGAAGATAATGGATATAAAATGCCTAGTGCGTGGCAAGTACTCAAAAATGACAGTAACTGTTTTAAAATTATTTTCACTATTACGATTAGTTATAATCGTTAGAAAAGAGTTAGAAAAGAGATTGTAAAGCAGATTTTCCAGAAGAATGATAAGAAAGCCATTTAACCCACTCCCACCCTACCGCACCACCACTCCAGTGTTTGAAGCCTTTATTTAAGAGATTATAACATGGGGAATGAATGCATTTGACATCTGCCATTCACTTTTAGAGACAGCTTTGTAAAGGCATCAAAAATCATGTGGTAACAGCTAGGTACAAAAGTAGTCATAGACCCTCGTTTACTGTCCCTTTTCCTTTCCATGCCAATTACATTCATCTCCTGATATGAACTGATTTTCCATTTATCAGAAGTCCCTTTTCTGTGGGGATGTGGATAACCGATGACAAAAATCCAGTAAACCACGGAGAGCCTGGGTGGCTCTGTTGGTTGAGTAGCCGACCAGCTCAGGTCATGATCTCACAGTTTGTGGGTTTGAGCCCCACATCAGGCTCACTGCTGTCAGCACAGAGCCTGTTTGGGATTCTCTTCTCCTTTCTCTGCCCTTCACCCACTTGTTCTCTCTCTCTCAAAAATAAATTAACTTAAAAAAATCCAGTAAACCACTAAACAGGAAAACCTGGAAGTATTCAGCTCAAATGAAACAACCAACCAAAATAGTTGATAGAGGGGCACCTAGATGGCTCAGTCGGTTAAGCATCCAATTTCGACTTAGGTCATGATCTCCTGGTTCATGAGTTCAAGACCTGAGGCTTTGTGCTGACAGCTTGGAGACTGGAATCTGCTTCGGAATCTGTGACTACCCCTTTCCCGCTCATGCTCTGTCTCTGTCTTTCAAAAAATAAATAAACATTAAAAAAATTGTTTAAATATATTTGGTGGAATTGAGCCAGGATTCCAAGTCTTCTGTAATAAATGGTTTATTGTCACTGAGAGATAAGAAAAAGAACAAACAAGCCAAAAGCAGAAGTTAAACAGATACATAACAACTGAATGGGGAAAACCATCTAACCTCTTTTGGAGGAAATGACTTCATAGGTCAGGATGAGTTTCTTACTTGAGCACAGAACAGTACAGCGTACAAGGCACAGTCTCATAGTCATATGAGAGCCCCATAATGACAGTGTAGGCAGATAACCTGAGAGAATGTCTGAATTTCCAAGCTTCAGCCTGGAAGGAAAGAATAAGTCGATGTACTGATCTTTTGTAGATACTCCCAGGAAAGATTTTCTTTCATGTCTTTTTTCTGTTTTTCATTTCAGAAGAAATTTCTTTTCCCATCAGTTAATTTAAATTTAAAAACTGTCTTTGATTCACCCTGGTCCAAATGCTTTTTTTTTTAAGGATGTAATTTTATTCCACTCAAAGGTAAGCAGTGCCATTAACTATAATAAGTGTCGTGCAGTTTTTAAAAGACCAGGCTAAATCAAACAAAGAATGGAAATTTAGAACATGACAGAATACCTAATTTTGAATGATGCAGATGGCCAGCTTGAATCATTAGGGTCACAGGGGATTTTTGAGGGGGGCAATTTCCTAGGCTTGACTTTCTATGGTCTTCTTGAACGGATCTGAGTATTACAGACTCACAGTTGGCTCAAAGAGAGACAAATACTCTCGGAAAAGCTCAGATAGTTAGTACAAACTTGAAACAGGGATAGAAACACTAGCCAGTTCTTTTCTTTTTTAATTTTTTTAAATGTTTTACTTATTTTTTTGAGAGAGAGAGAGAGACAGCGTGAGCAGGGGAGGGTCAGAGAGAGAGGGAGCCACAGAATCTGAAGACAGGCTCCAGGCTCTGAGCTGTCAGCATAGAGCCTGACATGAGGCTCAAACCCATGAACCATGAGATCTTGACCTGAGCCGAAGCCGGACGCTCAACCGACTAAGCCACCAAGGCAGCTCTAGCCAGTTCTTCAATATCTCCTTCCAGTTTCTTACACACCCAATTCCTGTCCTGTTAAATATGGTCAGACTCAAGGATGAGATATTTGCCTGTCACTGCGGGGGCATAAGCATTACTCAATATCTGGCAAGTTTGTGAGTCACCAACATTTATTAGACATCCCAGCATAATGATTAGAGTATAGTGGATACTCAAAAATGTTTGTTGAATGAATGGATGGATGGATGGATGGATGGATGGAGAGATGAATGGATAGATGGACTGATTAACAGATAAACTATATACCAAGGTTAAAAAATTATATATTTATATTAAATTATAAACTTATATATATAATTTTCCTCTAGGTAACTCTTGAGGTAGGACTGACAAAGTTAGAAGTTTCTAGGGTCTAGGAAACATGAGAACAGAGTTCATTCATTCTTAGAAGCCAGAGAAATCTAAGTGCTCTGAATCCAAGACATTACCCTATCTTGAAATATCTCTCCCACCTTCACCTCAAGGAGCCCCACCATTCATAATTTTGCCATAACCTGATGCTGAATCTTGTGGAATGTGTTGATAAACATCTATATCATTGTATCACGAACTTATTTTTAATATTCTGATAACAGTATGCTATATAATTGGTCTCCTTATATCTCTAAATATGTTATCCTATACATACAGAAATATTATTTTAAGGAAGAGTCCTTAGATTTCTCATAGGCCACCAAGAGTCTATGGAACAAAAACCATTAGAAACCACTGCTTAAGGGGCGTCTGAGTGGATCAGTCTGTTGAGCATCAAATTTTGGCTCAGGTCATGATCTGGTGGGTTCGAGCCCCATGTCAGGCTCTGTGCTGACAGCTCGAAGCCTAGAGCCTGCTTCAGATTCTGTGTCTCCCTCTCTCTCTCTGCCCCTCCCCTACTTGCACTCTGTCTTTCTCTCTTTCTCAAAAAATAAATAAACATTAAAAAAAAAGAAAGAAAGAAACCACTGCTTGAAAGGTAAGACCCTAATTTGCACACCTCATTTCCACTCTCATCCAATTGGCAGAACTTAGTCACATGGTCACACCTCCCTGCAAAGGAGATTGATAGATGTAAGATTAATGATGAGTTCTTTGAGTCCTCTCTCTCCAATTATCCAGGATTGAAACATAGAATACCAGATAGCACTGAAAATGGTTTATATTTCTTCTAAAATAGGTCATGACTATCTTATTATACTGGTTTTATTATATTGGCATATCAAATGATTAACACCCTGCTCCTCAGTGGTTTCCAAACAAGACTGATTACTAGAATCAGCTGACCACTTTAACATACACATATTCCTGGCTTCCATCCCCAGAGAATCCGGTTCAGTAAGTCTGGGGAGAAATTCACATACATTCATTCTAAATTTTCTGCAGTGGTTCCGCTGATCACCAGATTTGAGAAACACTACTCAATGACTGCTTACTGGGTACGAATCTGCCTGAAAACAACCAGTCCCTCTGAGTGAATAATTTATATTAGTTACTTTGAGTGGTACCATTAATGAATAGCAGTAATATGTATAAAATTTTGTGAAAATTCAAGTTTTCTTTTCCGTTTTTCAAGTTTCAATCATTCTCCCTCTTTCCCTTTATTTTATTTCTCTCTCTCTCTCTCTCTCTCTCTCTCTCTCTCTCTCTCTCTCCCTCCCCTTTACAGTTTTTGCTCCGTAACAAATAGGATACTGGAATATTAAAATAAAGAACATACATTATCTCTCATATGATGAGAGGTGGCTTGCAAAATGCTTACGAAAAATAACCTGCAATAGTATAACCTTATTTCTGTAAATCTTTATTTGTATAATTTCTCTTAAAAAGAGAAATACTATGTATGTCTGTGTTTGTGTTTGGTCAGTAAGTACAGGGAAGGGAATGGAGGCCCAGAGAGATGAAAACCCAGAGGTAGATGGTTCTAGGTGGTGGTACCAGGATTCAAGCCCAGGGATCTGAGTCTAGATAGGATGCTCTCAATACATCACTACTCGACTTCTGGGCCTGTGGGGCACGTAGAGTCAGATGTGACTAAACAGCAGACATTCAGGTCTGATGTTCAGGATAGAGACCTGGGCTCCAGAGAGAAATGTGAGATTTTGACGTAAAGCCATGGGAGTGGATGAAATCCCCAAGATAGTATTTGTGATGAAAGTATTTTGTATTTGTGAGGTGCCTGGGTGGCTCATTCGGTTGAGTGTCCAACTTAGGCTCAGGTCATGATCTCGCGGTTTGTGGGTTCAAGCCCCACATTGGGCTCTGTGCTGACAGCTAGCTCAGAGCCTGGAGCCTGTCTTCAGATTCTGTGTCTCCCTCTCTCTCTGACCCTCTCCTGCTCATGCTGTCTCTCTCTAAAATAAATAAAAACAGTAAAAAAAAATTTTTTTTTAAAGAAAGTATTTTGTATTTGTAATAAAAAGAAGAGAGACTGGAGGAATTTCAACACATAAGGGACAGACAGAAAAAAAAGAAGGAACTCCCAACCCCAAAGACCAACTAAAAGGGAGAAAAACCTACCACCAGGTGGGTGTTTCATGAAAGTCCATGGAAGAGAATGTGGCAAAGAGAGAGCTGGCAACCGAGTTAAAAGCTGCTGCAAGTTAAATCCTGCAGGCGACTCAGAAGATTCCTGGGCTCTAGAAACAAGAAGGTAATGGACGACGTTCCGTGGAGTCAGGGATGTCAGGCACAGGCGGAGCTGCAGCAGGCTGAGGAGTGGGAAGTGGGGACGGCGAGTGAATACAAGTCTCTCAGGAAGTTTGTCTGTTGAGACAGAAATTAGGTCTCAAAGAGAAGTTTCACAGAGATGAACAAGCACAGAGTAACAAAGTGGTCAGGACCCAGTCTTGTAAGCAGACAGAATTCAGTCTGTCTCCTTTATCTGCCACCTCCTTGTTGCACGGTCTCAGCTGGTGCTTACCCTTCCTAAGCTTCAGTTCCCTCATCTGCATAATATGGAAAACGGTGCTGAACTTACAGAGAGGCGGAAAGAAGTAAGCTAATAGATTTAACAGTCTGGCTCCAAGCCCAGTACAGACTAACTGCTTAGTAGATGGGAATTGCCATATTATTGATGCTTTTCATATGCCATCTAAGAGGATACTGAAATGCCCACAGTTGAAGTCAGAAGTTGAAGACACAAGAAAGGGGTCTAATGTATGGAGTCTCATTCATGGGAAAGCCAGGGAAGATGAAATCCAAAGCGCAGGGAGAGGAACCAACTACAGAAAGGAGAGCGGATTGGCAGGTGCTTGAGTAGGTAAGTTTCCAGGCTAAGCAGCACCAAGTAGAGTCATTTTCTGTCTTGTATCTTCTATTTTTCTGAATGATGCAAGTGTTGAGGTCATCATCCCATCAAGGGACAGGTTGTAAAAGCATAGTTTTGATAGAAGCAGAAAAAAAATTAGGTATCCACCTTGGAGAACCCAGGGAGCTGCCTGGAGGTTGCCGATTAACATGGTGGACCTTATAAAACCTGTTACGGAATTTGAATCATGTCTTAGGGACAATGCGTTTATGCCCAACACTAGGTGGATCAAATGTGTTGTGTTAAAAATGCTATGCTAGGTCTAACAGGAAAACAGGAGAGACCTAATGGAGAACACGGGGGAGCAGAGGAGGGAGAGAGAGTTGGGGAGAGAGAGGGATGTAAAACTTGAGAGACTAATGAATGCTGAAAATGAACTGAGAGTTGAAGGGGAAGGGGGAGGGGGGAAAAGAGGCAGTGGTGATGGTGGAGGGCACTTGTGGGGAAGAGCACTGGGTATTGTATGGAAAACAAGTTGACAATAAAATATTGTGGAAAAAAAAATGCTATGCTTTGTGTTTTCGGAATCATTTGCTTTGTCACCAACAGTCATATAAACTGATGGAAAACAAGAAAAGACGCCAGTGCTTCTAAAGAGCCTCTAATCTCATTCAGTTGTGTAAAGATGACATTTTGCTTAAAGGTTTTTTTTTTTTTAAAAACACCGCATGTCTTTGAGAAGAGTATTGCTGTTGCTCATACTTACTGGCCTGACTCATACATCCTATTGATAAGTATGCTCGCACCGCTCTTTAAATGGCCCTGGCCAAGAGAGAGAGGCAGGCAAGCAGGTTTCTAAACCATTATGTTGCGGTTCTTGCATAAGACATTTATGAGGTTGAGGCTTAACTTCAAATACAATAGATTACGTTTTGAGGGTCAGAACTAGAGGGTGTGATTCTACAATTTACACAGAAATTTGTGACTCTTTTGCTAATCTTTAAAACACCATTTCGAAACACGTGTCTTTGCCGGAGGAATCACAATGGGAAAATATCCCACAGTCTGTCACAAACATACCAGTTGATGGGTGTTTAGTTTGGTTGACAAAGAATATAGACTTATCAAGCCACCATTATCAAAATAAAATAATGACATGTGATTGGGAGCAATCAAATGGATATTAGTTTTTCCAAATCACTCTCTTAAACAAAAGAACACTTATTCTTCTCTTCCTTATTACAAAAACAATACATGTTAAGTATTTTTTAAAAAGCATTAAAAAGAAACAGCTGTATTCCCATTGCAATGAAAAGATCACTGTTCACATTTTCTTGTATGTATTTTCAGCGTTTTTCAAAGCATTTGCACATATCATGGTGTTGACCAAAGAAATCATGTAATTTTGAAATTTTGCTTGGTTTGATAATGTACATTTATGAATGTATGCCACATTATTAAATAAGCTTCAGCCCTGTTTTTCCATAAATGATCATTATCTGAATGTGCTAACATTTAGAATACTAGTCCCTTATTCCTAAACATTATTTCTCCACTGACATTTTTTTCTTGTTGATGCTATAAACTGCAATAGACTAAACATCTTTGTAGATAATTCTTGGTATATAACTGTTATTTCTTTCATATATATTCCTAGAGACTTCAAAGTCAGGTTAAAGCTATGCTCACTTTTTAAAACATCTGTTTATTGGGGTGCCTGAGTGGCTCAGTCAGTTAAGCGTCTGACTTCAGCTCAGGTCATGATCCCACAGTTTGTGGGTTCGAGCCCCGTGTCAGGCTCTGTGCTGACAGCTGAGAGTCTGGAGCCTGCTTCTGATTCTGTGTCTCCCCCTTCTCTCTGCTGCTCCCCTGCTCATGCTCTGTCTCTCTCTGTTTCTCAATAATAAATATTTAAAAAATTAATAAAATAAAACATCTGTTTATTAATTCAACAGATGTTTAGTGACCATCAATAGATATTAGATACATATTTACTGAATTATTGGGTAGAAGTCTAGAAAAAAGGAATACTCAGGAGAGCAAATGCAGTTTCTATGCTCAATGACCCTAAAGTCTAGCAAAGACAGAAAATAAACAATCATTTGTAACATATTGTTAAAATGGCAACTAGAAAAAATGCAGCAAGTTACGATCCTATCTCCCTACACACACACCAACTTTTAATACTAAGCCTAAGAAAAAAAAGTTGATGAGTGACAGTGTTTCTTATGCTAATTTGCATTTCTTTGATTACTAGTGAAGGAACATTTTTTAATATATTTATACTGCTCTGACACATTTTGGGGAAAATACTGCTTTAAAAATCTGTGCAATTGTTTGGCTTTTCTATGCAACTCCTAAGTCTCATTTTTCCTTTTTATAAAATTTCTACAGCTCTTTAGAAATAGAGTTGAAATAATCAATACTGTGATACAAACTTATATTTATGTATATGGTATATGACTTTATAGAGTTTATTTATCTTTATAACACCGTAAGGAAGAATGAAGAAGAAGTTTTAAATTTTTTTAATATTTATTTTTGAGAGAGAGAGACAGAGTGAGAGGGGGAGGGGCAGAATTGGAAGCAGGCTCCAGCCTCTGCAGCACAGAGCCCAATGCTGGGCTTGAACCCAAAAACTGTGGGATCAGGACCTGAGCTGCAGTTACTTAACTGACTGAGCCCCCCAGGCACCTTAGAAAGAGGAATTTTATATTGCACATATAAATGCACATTATCGTAAATTATAAAGGTATTTGGTGGTTCCAAAGAAGGGGATGAGAAATCAATTTCCCTTTCAATGCCTGAATTTACATTCTTAGTATCTTTCTCCTACATGTATATTTTTACTTCTATTTATATAACCAGCATTTTGTTCAGTAGGAAGACCCCTAAGGACAGTCTGAGATTGTGAACTTTAATGATTGTTTTTTGACAACTACCACCACCCCCCTTCTAATGTGTTTGCAGAACCCAATTTTATTCTCTTTTCTACTCCTGAGTGAACCCCTTAACCCAACTCAACGATACATCCCAGCCAATCATGATTATTCCATTCCTTTTGCTGTGGTGATTGGCTTGGGTCTCAGCATGTGATACATTTTTAACCAATGAGCTCAAAGAGAAATCTGTTGATAACCTCTAAGAAAGATTTCCTCACTTTTACAAAAGATAAACACAGAGAGACCATCTCATATTGTCTGCTTATAACCATGACTGCCACCTTAAAACTAAAGCTTCCCAAATGAAAATGACTAAGCAGGAAATACAGAAAGAATCCGGATCTTCGAGAACATCATTGAGCCACTGACAGAAAAAAAATCAACCCTGCATGGAAGCCTTTCTTCACGACTTCCTCCTAAGTGTCTTTATTGTTTAAGACATTTCATTTCAGTTCCCTGTTACTGGTTGTCCACAATACCCTGACTGACATGGGTTGGTTTCAATTTACAATGTAAACTTTAAGATTGTTAACTCGCCTCTTTGAGTTCAGCTTCTTCATTGGGGGTGGGGGGGGGGAGAGAAAGAAAGAGAGAGAAGGGTGGGGAGAAAGGGAGAAAGAGTTGTTCTGTATATCCATTATTTTATAAAAGCAAAATCATTTTAATATTTAAAAATAGTGGGGCACCTGAGTGGCTCCATTGGTTAAGCATCTGACTTCAGCTCAGGTCATGATCTCATAGTTTGTGAGTTCCAGCCCCATGTCAGGCTCTGTGTTGACAGCTCAGAGCCTGGAGCCTGCTTCAGATTCTGTGTCTCCCCCTCTCTCTGCCCCTCCCATGCTCATGCTCTGTCTTTCTCTCTCAATAAATAAAAACATTAAAAATTTTAAAAGAAAAAGAAGTACCTTCCTTAAAAATATATTAAAAAATAGGAAAGATGTAATCTTAGGGAAACGTTTTGTAAGTTAAATTAACTAAACCTTAAAAAAAACTAGTATTCTATCGTTACCTTTCTCATTTCTTTGTGGAGTGAAAATTCCTCTAGATTCTGATTGGGAAATCATTTGATAAGACAAGCCATACATTCATAAACTAAATAACATATGACTAAATTTTTGGTTCTATTTAAGATAAGATTTCTGAAAAATCAGACATCATGGAGAACAGGAAGGCTGAGGAACCTTAGTAGAGGGGTGAGGCCATTAGCCATGTAGTTAGTAGAAGTTAGATCAATTTCTGAAAAGAAAGGAGTACAGCATTCTAGGCAGCAAACTGCATAAACAAAAGCTCAAGGTCAGGAATAATTATGGTGAATGAACAGGCATGGGGGAGCATTCTAGTCTAACTAGGATAGACTAGGATCCATTTAGGTTGATTGATCCTAAAATCAGGACTTGCGGACCTTCAGGATTATATATGTCTTTGAGTTTTCAAAGACAATTTTTATATTTAATGTTTTCGTTTTAGGGATATTCTAAAATATTAGTGGAAGTATTCAGAAATCATAAGGATGGCCACTTGAACACAGTCACTTCTGCATCATTACAGGACCAACTTTGTATTCATATGTATGATCTGGTTCGTGTGAGAACTTCTGGTTCACTAAAAAGAAGTAACTTTTTTTTCATAATGAGGACTATTCTGCTATATACTTATTGTTTCCTTTTGCTTTTTTTAAACACATTTACTACACTCTTTTTTTTTTTTTTTTTTTACTACACTCTCTTGCATGTAGACATGGTCAGGTCATGATCATGATTCTGGCCAGCAGAATATGGCCACAAGTGATATGTGCAATTTCCAAGTCAGATCCATAGAAGGACCCACACAATGTCCCCTCCAGCACATATAGTCTTCGCTCTTTTCCACCATCTGTCAGTTGAACAGAAAGGCCACTAAGGACTAAAGGCAGGTAGAGCACAAAATGGAAGGAATCCTGAAATATGGAAGGCTGCCTGATCAGCTGCCTGATCAGAGTGAGAAGTGAGCCTTTACTGGGTGCAACCACTGAAAGCTCAAGGCCTACATGATATCGGAGCCAACAGCATCTTTAACTAGTACATAAACATTCTCCTTGGAAAGAGAAAAGGTGATGGAAAACTGGACCATCACATGGCATGGCAATAGTTGACACTTGTTGAACCCCAGTGAAATCTGCTTTCTGGGGTACTAGTTAGAACAGTTCAAGAATAGGTTTGTAGAGCAATTAACACATAATGAGAAAAATTTTAGTTTCACATTCCTGTGATACTTCAGTTAGGTACTTTTTCAATGCAGATTTCCAAAAAGGCAGAATGCTAACCTTATCTTCAAGAAAATAAGGTAATTTATACAGTTATAAATAACTCCATTAAACTTGGCATCCAGGGGCACCTGGGTGGCTCAGCTGGTTAAGTATCTGACTCTTGGTTTTGGTTCAGGTCAGGATCTCATGGTTTCGTGAGTTTGAGCCCCACTTTGAGCTCTGTGCTGATAGTGCAGAGCCTGCTTGGGATTTTCTCCCCTTCTCTCTCTCTCTCTCTCTCTCTCTCTGCCCCTCCCCCACTTGCACTGTGTCTGTCTTAAATACATACATAAACTTTTTAAAAAAATGTTTTAAAAAATTGGCATCTGAATATTTCTCATGCCTTGAAATTATTAGTTACGTTCTAAACATTATGTGACTATCCCCTTACTTCAGACTTATTACCTATAGTAGTGCCTAGTAGATATTTATTGGTATTTTTAAAATTAATCTGGGCAATCTGTTTTAGCAGAACAGCATCTTCTGTCATGTTACTGCTACTAATTAAAATTCTACTGGCTTTTTAATGTGTTTGGTATTTAATTCATAATGGATTTTGACTTTATGCTTATCGAACAACTATGGACATAAAAGACACATATTTCATACCTGTTTAAGCTTCTTATTATACAAATAATTTACGTAAACATTGCGAATCCACATGAGTTGTTTTTTTCTTAAAATACACTTTTAAATATACTTAAAATACATCACTCAAGTTTGAGAAACACTGGACTGGATCAAGCCTTCCTTCTCTCTGAGGAGTGTAAATTGGGCATTAGGAACAAAGGGTCTACAGCTAAGCCCATCTCAGCTCGACCCCAGATTTCTGTTACTTACTGGCTGTGGGGCTTTGGGCCAGTTGTTTTACCTCCTCAAACACTGTAACTTAACTGAAAAGTTAGGGTAATAATTATTGCCTCATAGGATTATGCTGCTGGTAACACTTCAGCACACAATAAATAGTAGCTAATATTGTTATCCTTTGAAGAAAGGTCTATTCATTTTCAAGCAGTTTAGCCAGATGGAGTTGTGATTTACATTTGTACAGATTTCTTTTCTTTGTAATTTTTAATGTTTATTTTTGAGAGAGAGAGAACAGAGTGAGTGGGGGAGGGCAGAGAGAGGGAGACACAGAATCGGAAGCAGGCTCCAGGCTCCGAGCTGTCAGCACAGAGCCCGACATAGGGCTTGAACCCACGAACTGTGAGATCATGACTTGAGCTGAAGTCAGATGCTTAACCCACTGAGCCACCCAGTCACCTCCATTTGTACAAATTTCTGATTTTGTCAAATTTGTATCACATTTAAGATGAACAACTCAGGAGAAATGCCTGTATTTTTAAAATCTGTAGTATTTTTTAAAGCATAAATGAGTGCTCCTAACACAATAATATATGGCTTCTACATATGAAAGCAGACTTAGGAGACTCTCAACTTGGAAATATGTTAGACTGAGTTAATTCTATTTCTTAGACGCAAATTGTTTTTAAATGGTTTACTTAGTTTTGAGAGAGTGCAAGTGAGGAAGGGGCAGAGAGAGGAGGACAGAGGATCTGAAGCGGGCTCTATGCTGGCAGCAGTGAACCTGATGTGGGGCTTGAACCTGTGAACTGCAAGATCATGACCTGAGTCCAAGTCGGATGCTCAACCGACTCAGTAACCCAGGTGTCCCTAGATGCATATTTTAAAATTTTTCTTTATAGTACATTAAACTATATAACTGAGTTTTTATTAATTCTAGATGACCTCCCTCATAGCCAGCCCAAGTCTGTATATCATGCACATTGAAAAGTCTGCATTCAAGATGTCCTTCGTTTTGTGGGATGCTTGAGTAAGTTCTGTTGAATTGATATTCTGTTAACACACCGGTAATGGGCCACCTCATTCTCCCTTAATCTGGGTTCTTTAGAAAATAAATCCTACCATCACTGGACTGGAACTAACCAGAGACTTTTAGACAAAGAGAGTTGTCTTTGCTGGAACAGGCAATCCTTTAAAGGAGTTTCTGTAGACACGTAGACGTAGGAGGCACTGAAAATAAAGAAAGTGTAAAAGAAAGGAACAGACTGTCCCCTCGAGTGTTGTGGAACCCCATGAGCTCTTGTCCATCTGGAACTTTCAGCTTTACATTCTGGGGACACAAGGCATTCTTTCTCAACTAGAGGAATAATCACGTATAATTTCTCATGGACAGAGTGAGTGTCCCGATGCTTAGTCCTTTGAGGAGCTCACCATGAAAAACCACTGGCATCACTAAAAGGCTTCATACCAGAAAAAGATTATTAAGAAGTAGCAGGGGAGCCCTTTCCTTTGAAAAAGGCTGTTCAGAGCCATTAGAATGCACGGAACTGGTTAACTGTGGGCCTTGGACTTCTTACAGAGACAACAAAGTGGAAGCCACACTGTGCCACAACACATTTGTCAACTACGGAAACCCATCCTCGGGATTGTCTTCCAGCTCCCTGCAGCTTCCTCCATGGTGACCCCAGGCCAAACAACGGGAGGATTTTTTTTTTTATATTATCTTGAATTTGTCAAACGCAGGCAGCTTCCACAAGGGTCTCAAGGACCATCTGACTCGTTGGGAATATCTGTCACATGCATGTAACTGGCAGCCTGTGGCATGAGCGACGTATTGGTCCCATCCCAGCTCAGCAACTAAGAAGCTCTGGGATGTTGGATAACTTACTTGACCTTTCACTCAGCTTCAGCGTCCTTCCCCTCAAAATGCAGATGAAAATGCCTATGTGGTAATTGGGGGGGAGGGGTGGGGATTAATTGTAATATCAAGAACATGGTGGATACTCAGGAATTATTCATTTCTCTCCCTCCTGCTCCTCCTCCGCTCCCCAGTCTGTTTCTCTCTCCCTCCCGTTCTCCACCCCTTTCTTTTTCAGAACAGAACTGGTATATTTAGGCTAATTCACTGATGAATTTGGAGGTACCTGCTATGTGCCAGGCACCCTGCAAGTAAAGTATATAGTCAGGGAAGGTTCCGTGTGAACAAACGCAGTATCATGATATATTGATATGTTAGTGTTGTGTTATAACGTAATAGGCAAATTTAAATGACACGATGTCTTCTTGACTGAAGGCTCAAGAGTTGGATGTGAATTTCTACCCTTAAAAGCTCCTCCTCCCCTTCCTTCTTTGCTCTTCAAAATACTGGCCCAGTGATGCAAAAATCTAGATTGTCTGAGAAGGAATGTGCTCCAAAGTTTGAAGGAGAGGGGAGTGGCCCAACTTGGGGAAAAGCTGGACTCCTCGAGCCTAGAAGAGAGGAGGTGTGGTTCTACCAGTGGTGAGGTCCTGCTTTCTACTCTCACAAAACACCCGAAAGGTGAATGTCTCTGTACTGAGTATTACGTCCTTGAAAGCCACAGCCATGTCCTGGGGACTGAGTAGGACAGAGAGAAAGAGTGTGCCTAGAGCAAAAATGCTGTCTGCTTCTGAGCAGATCAGAGCACCACAGGAGACAACACCATGGCCTTATCCCACAGTGTAGATTGGGCAAGTTAGGGGCATTCTCCACAGGGAAGAGAAGGGAATAAAAGATGAAAAACTAAATGATATTGTACATCATACATACCAATCTGGCTGGGGCAGACTCTGGGAACGGAAAGCCAAACTTAACTTTATTTCAAAAATGAAGAAGTCTTGGGCCCCTGGGTGGCTCAGTCGATTTCAGCTCAGGTAGTGATCTCACAGTCATGGGATGGAGCCTTGCATTGGGCTCCATGCTGGGTATGGAATCTACTTAAGATTCTCTCTCTCCCTCTCTCTCTCTCTTTACCCCCACCCTCTCTTAAATAAATAAATAAATAAATAAATAAATAAATAAATAAATCTAACATCCTGCACCCAAGGTTTATGAAACAACTCAACCATTCTCAAAAGATCATTCTCAAATGTATTGCATGCAAGACTGGTAGGAGGTTCAAAGTATCACACTGAGACGTATGAAATTGCCATTCATAATTTTCTGTGGTTCAATCCAATACTATGGTTGCTCAGAGAAGGGCATGACCAAAGCAGAAATAGAAAACTAGCACCTCACTCTGCCTGGCTTGTGTTTGCTTTGGGCTTACAATATTTTGAAATATCAAAACTCTAAATACATGAAATTGGGAGATTTCACATATAATACTGATCCCTGGCTTCTCTCGAATAGTCAGGGCCCATGTTCCACCATGTTAACAATTTGCCAAAGCTTCAGCACACGTTCTCCAGTCTGCCAGTCTCCACAGTTCCCTATACTCTGTAAGATACTGAGGCCAAGGATCAATAGCACTTTTTCCCCTTATACCTGCCCCACCTCATTCATGCACTTGACAACCACAGATACTTGGACCTGTGACTCCTGGGGCCAACAAGGGAAGCTCATAAAATGGAGACAATCAGACAAAGTGGGAAAGGTACCCCAGACAGAGGGAATGGCACTGAAAAAGCCACGAATGCGTGAGAATGCCTGTCATGGCAAAGTGAAGCTGGGGTGGGTAAGAAATGGGAACTGCGGGGCACCTGGCTGGCTCAGTCATTAAGCATCTGACTTGGGCTCATGTCATGATCTCACACTTCATGAGCTCAAGTCCTACTGGAGGTGGGCCTGAGTCCTGATGTGAATGGGCCCTGCTTCTCTCTCTCTCTCCCTCTTCCCTCCCTCTCTGCCCCTCACTCACTGTGCCCTTTCTCTATCTCTCTCAAAACAATAACAACATACAAACAAACAGAAATGGGACCTGCAGATAATGCTGGAGAGATAGGAGGAGTCAAGACTGTGAAGATTAGTGTTTGTGATACTAAGAAGTTTACATATGAGACGTGATAGGAACTAGCAGAAATTCTTAGGCAGAAAAATTAAACTCTCATTTCTAGAATCTGAATGATCATTCAGTTGGCTGTGAGGCAAATGAATTAGAGCAAGAGGCTGGAGGCAGGGAGGACAACCTGAAGACCACTGCCGAATTCTAGTTCTAAGCATGCTAAGGATCTGGACTGCTGGCCTCTTTCTTCATTTAAATAACTCACAGACCAGATATTCTGCCCACTTCTATCCAGTGGAAGACTCTTAAAAATGAGGATATGATTGATGACTTTATTCCAGTATGAATGTGTTGGTGCAAAGGCAGAAATGGACAAATACTAAAACCGGATTTGGGAATGTTGGAAAGAGCATGACAGACAGTGTTAGTTAACAACCCAACAGACACTCTCTCCATTCTGGTTACCAATTTTGCTTAGTTAGCAAAGTGCTCTGCCTCATCTGAGGACTCAAGACTGGCTTAAGTCAATTATGACAGTCCTGGGGCGCCTGGGTGGGTCGGTCGGCTAAGCGTCCAACTTCGGCTCAGGTCATGATCTCAAGGTATGTGGGTTCAAGCCCCACATTTTGCTCTGTGCTGACAGCTCAGAGCCTGGAGCCTGCTTCAGATTCTGTGTCTCCATTTCTCTCTACCCCTCCCCTGCTTACATCTGTCTCTCTCTCTCTTACAAATAAACATTTAAAAAATTGAAAAAAATAAAAAAAACTTATGACAATCACATATCTCTCTTACAGTGACTGGTCCAGGGGAATGCTAGTAACCTATTTCTAGGCATTGAAACATATGAAATTGGCTGAGGTCTTCTTGGAGATCTTCCTCCTCCTAGGAAAAGTATATGTGGATAGAATCTTTCATCTTCCAGCATCCGTTATTCTTGCTTTGGTTATTGCCCTCTGACAAAGTGATGCTTAGATCAGTGGCAGTGAGGTAAAAGCCAGGAGAATTGCACAGACATTCATTTGCTCATTCAATGAACATTCATTGAGCACTTACTATTGCTGGGTGTTCTAAGCTCTGGGGATATACTAGTAACTGGAACAGTCAGTCTTACATTGGACATTAATCCATAGCATATTATGAAGCCGAAAATATTAGCGTCACTATTAAGACATTACAAATTAAATACTGTGTTGTTTGTAGCTGAAAGTATTTTAAGTGATATAAAAGGTTCATTATTACTAACATCAAAAGGCAAATGCAATATGTAAGCTGAATGTAACTTCCTCAAATCCCCAACCCCAGATATTTCGTTGCGTGTGTCACTCAGTACGCAGGACTTATACTCTATCCCACCCTCAAACATATACAAAAACAAGGCAGGAAGCGTTTTCATACTCATCTGAAATAGAGAAAACAGCGATATGGAACAGAAGGAGAAAAAGAATCTGCTATCCCCCACCCCCAACTCTCAGGGACTCCTTACAGAGAAGCAGGGTTTATGAGTGAACGAAAAAGCATATGATGAAACACTCTTAAGAAACTCTGCCTGCAGGATGGCACTAGGTGCCAAATTGCTACATAGAGGGCAGAAGAGCATGCCCCCAATCTCTGCACAGCATGGGGGGACGTCTGGCGGAATCGAAGGGCAGCTGTGGGGCAGGAATGCCAGGGAGCAACACTCCCACCGAAGATCCTCACCGCGACGGCTGTGCTGAAGAACTGTAATACAGCGGCTAGTAGCAATGGACTTGAGCAATGATACAAAATTAGGAAATGTGTGGACTTATTCCTGAGTATAAGTGAGATGCTCATGAAATTGCCAAAAAAATTGGAGACGAGCTGAGGTCCTGACATACGGCAGAGAGAACTGTATGGAAGCTAAATTCAGGCCTTATTAATGTTCTTCATCTATGCCCACCAGTTGGGTTGGTGAGCTAGGGACATCCACGTCACATTGCATTATTAAGATTAAAAGTTTATTTATTTTGAGAGAGAGAGTGCGTGCACACACATGCAGGCAGGGAAGGGGCAGAGAGAAAGGGAGAGAGGGAATCCCAAGAAGATTCCGTTCTGTCAGTGCAGAGCTCACAAACTGTGAGATCATGCCCGAGCCAAAATCAAGGGTCAGACATTCAGCCGACTGAGCCACGAAGGTGGCCCTGCAATATTAAAATTAAGAAAAATGACTGAAGCGTCTCTTTCCTTCATTATTTTCCAATTTGTGGGTAGCTTTTTTTCTGTCCCTTAATATGAAACTCCCTTTCCACCCCCCAAACATAAATTGATCAATCAAATTTTAGATCTTGAGAATCTCAATAGAATTTAATATTTTTCTTAGAGAACAAAAATAGAAGTTTTTCACTTGAAAGTATGGGACACGGCAAATATTATTTAAGGAGGATGCTCCAAAACACATGGTTTCTTTGTGGTCAAAGACTTTCATAATTTGTTGAATTGTACACCCCTTTGAAAGTCTGAGGACATTCTAGGCTTCTCTGCAGATAAAGCCCATTGGCACACATACATTTGAAGGCTGTCCATTCCTTCTGATCTTGGAGGCCATGGGATCCTAAGTTAAATCAGGTCTCAGCCGGGCACCCTCCTACACTGTTGGTGGCAATGTAAACTGGTGCAGCCGCTCTGGAAAACAGTGTGGAGGTTCCTCAAAAAACTATCCATAGAACTCCCTTATGACCCAGTAATAGCACTGCTAGGGATTTGCCCAAGGGATACAGAAGTGCTGATGCATAGGGGCACATGTACCCCAATGTTCAAGCAGCACTGTCAACAATAGCCAAAACATGGAAAGAGCCTAAATGTCCATCACCTGATGAGTGGATCAAGAAGATGTGGTATATATACACAATGGAGTACTACATGGCAATGAGAAAGAATGAAATCTGGCCATTTGTAGGAAAGTGGATGGACCTTGAGGGTGTCATGCTAAGCGAAATAAGTCAGGCAGAGGACAGACACCATATGTTTGCACTAATAGGTCTAACAGGAGAACAGGAGAAACCTAATGGAGGAACCAGGGGGAGGGGAAGAGGGAAAGAGTTGGGGAGAGAGAAGGATGCAAAACGTGAGAGACTATTGAACACTGAAAATGAACTGAGGGTTGAAGGGGAGGGGGAGGAGGGAAAAGAGGTGGTGGTGATGGAGGAGGGCACTTATGGGGAAAAGCACTGGGTGTTGTATGGAAACCAATTTGACAATAAACTATTTAAAAAAATAAAAATAAACAAAAAAAGAATGAACTATGGTACATAAATATACAGAAAATAAAATTCTAATTTGCAAAAAAAAAAAAATCAGGTCTCAGCTCGCACTTGTATAGTTCCATATGGGAGCTGGAGGGAATGCTGCTAAAACAAAGTCCATGAATTTGGTCCTACTAGCCAGTTAGCATAACTGGAAGCACAGGACATCCCTGAACCTTAGCAAAATCCACCAAGTGTCAATGATGCAGCGCAGATGAATCACCTTTCCAAGTAGGTGTTCTTCCTGACACAGGTAATAATTTCATGTCCCACCGTGTCCCAGTGACAGCCTCCTCTTCCAGCACAACTGACCACCATTGCACTGAAGAGTTTTAAAGACTGATGCTTTGGACTCATAAAACAGTCCTCATACTAACTATTTAAATCAATGACACTTCACCAAATACTTTAGAAGCATTACCCCTTTCTATCCTTTCAGGAGGATGAGACTATGAACTATTACTCCCATTTTACAGGTAAGAAAACTAAGGTTAAATGTCATGACCAACACCACACAGGTAATAAGTAGTAAAACACATGTATATCCCAGTTTTATGATCTACACGTTTGTGTCCTCCTCAAATTATATGTTAAAGTCTTAAATCCCAGTGTGCTGGTATTAAGAGGTGGGCCTTTGCGGGGGGGGGGGGTAGTTAGGACCTAGGAGTCCTGGCCTCCAGAACCATAAGAAATAAATGTTTGTTGTTTAAAGTCACCCAGTGTATGGTGTTTTGTTACAGCTGCCTGAGCTGACTAAGACGCCCAGGATGGCTAAGCCTGTGCTTTTCACCTCTATGCTTTTTGCATTCCAACTAGTATGAATATTATATTTGGCAGTAATCTTAGTCTCGAGTGTCAACCCCAAATTAAATGAGTTAATAAAAGCTCAACATAAACACTCCTAAATCTCCCGAAATAACTTCAATTGAAGAAGATTGGCTTTTGAAAGACATTGAAAATAAGAAAAAGAAGTCTTTTCACTTAATTGTTAAAATTCCCCAATCTATATCCTGCCCACATAATTCTCAACTAATAATAGCCTATTTCACTCAGTGTCAGCAAAGAATACAAAATGCTGTAGTCCACATGTGTGTTATTTTATGGTACATGCCTGCAAACTATAATTAGCCGATATCTTCTTCAAACATCAAGTCAAACATTTTTGAGAGCTTTTTTCTCAGTCAGGCAAACAGCCTAGAAAGACATTTTTGTTAAAAAGAAGGGCAAGAAAAACAAACCCTGTTCTCTCTTCTATCACGATTTGATGTTGAATCTATCATCACATTTGCTAACTCTTTTTAAATCATGTCTGAAATCGGTATGACTTGAAGCAAAGAATACACCCACCATAATACAAACATCAAAGAAAACACATCAAGGAAGATGACAGCAAGGAAGGGCCATGTAAGAAGAAAACCAAAAGTGAATTTTGAAATTGGCTTTAAAGGTATTTTATTTAAGATACTGGTGACCTTGGCAAGAGTCATTTTGTTACTGATGACTGTGGGAACACAACTGCAGTGGCTTCAAACAAACAATTAAGGGACCTCTATCCAAGGGACTGCTCTCCATTTGGATCAAGGTGCTAAATTAGCAACACATCTATGAAAAAAAAGCAAGTCACCAAACAATAAGAATAGTATTTCATATTCGTGACAGTAAAACTATCAATTATAGAAATGTATGCAGGGCTGGCTTAGTCGGTTAAGCATCCATCCGACTCCTGATTTTGCCTCAGGTCATGGTCTCACAGTTTGTGAGATCGAGCCCTGCATCGGGCTCTGAACCAACAGCCCAGAGCTCACGTGGGATTCTATCTCTCCCTCTCTGTCTGCTCCTCCCCCACTCATATGTGTGCTCGCTCATTCTCTCTCTCTCTCCTCAAATAAATAAACATGATAAATGTATTTACATATAGATATCGACAGCCTTATTTGCATATTTGTAAATACATGAGAGAATTGTCTGAAATGACACATTCTTGTGCCAGAGACCTGATTTCGGCCACAGCTCTAGTAGATGATGCCACACAGGCTCAGAGGCATGCTGATTCATGTCCCGGCTGAAGAGCACGACTGTAGTCTTTTCATACTCTGTGTTGGGGACTGCTCAAAGGAGCCCTTGAGCCTTGCAAATAAGAGTCACCCAGAGGGACAGGTGAGTGAACATCACTAGTAGGGATACTCAACCAATGGGGAATAAGAGCTAATGGATCAATGCCCCAGCCACCACTGAAGCCTTTAAATGGATAAGGTTGGAAGTCCTTCTGTGTATTATGTATGTGGTAAAATATACATAACATAAATTTACAATTTTAACTATTTTTCAGTGTACAGTTGAGTGGCATTAAGCACATTCAGCCAACCTGTCATGGAACCATCACCACTAACCATTTCCAGATGTTTTCATCATTCCTAACATGAACTTTGTATTCATAATCCCCCAAGTCCCCATTCTCCCCTCCCCCCAGTCCCTGGGAAGCTCTATTCTTTCTGTCTCTCTGAATTAGCCCACTCCAGGTACCTTGTATGAGTTGTGTTCTGTCTGGTTTATTTCATTTAGCATAATGTTTTCAAAGGTCATCCATGTAGTAGAAGAATTTCATTCCTTTTTAAAAATTTTGAATAATTTTGTCTCTTTTTTGATATATAATTGACATATAATATTATACAGGCTTAATGTGCACAATGTGTTGAACTGATACCTTTATATTCTGCGACGTGATTACTGCCATAGCCTTAGCAAACATCTCTGTTACATCACATGATGGTCATAATCTCTCTTTTGTGGTGAGAACATTTAAGATCTAGTCTCCAACCATTTTGAAGTCGGATATTAAATTATATGTATAAGCTGCATTTCATCTGTCCACTCATCTGTAGCCATTTGTGCTGTTTCCACCTTTTAGATATTTATTGTGAATAATGCTGCTATGAACATGGTGTGCAAGTATCTGTTTGAGTCCTTGCTTTCAATTCTTCAGGGTACGTACCTCTAACTGGGAATGCTAGTCATCTGGGAATTCCAAGTTTCACTTATTGAGGAGCATCCAAACTGTTCACTTCTTTTAGGTCCTGGTGGAATTGAACCTCAGGATCTTGATACGGGCTCCTCCTTCTTTTCTGCCTCTCTCCTGCTCCCACGACCTTCCACGTGGAACTGCCTACATCAAGGTCCTCCAAATCCATGTCTCAGGTTCTGCTTTTGAGGGGAACTGAAACTAGGACAACGCCTTGTCTAAAAGTGATCACACCTGGGAATCAGGAGAGAGAAGGGGAGACATTCCCTTTTGGAGCTTTGGTTCCTGTGTCACTTTTGTCTTTTTGAGTGTTTATTACTTAAAAAAAATTAATGTTTATTTAATTTTGAAGGATAAAGAGACAAAGTGTGAGCAGGAGAGGGGCAGAGAGAGAGAAGGAAAACACAGAATTCAAAGTGGGCTCCAGGATCTGAGCTGTCAGCACAGAGCCCATCTTGGGGCTCAAACTCGGAAACAGTGAGATCATGACCTGAGCCAAAGTAGGACACTTAACAGATTGAGCCACCCAGGAGCCCCATCTTTTTGAGTGTTTAATATCATAAATAAGAATCCAGAGTACAGAGTTCTTGTGTTCTTCTGGAACACATATAAATGACTCCTCCAAAACAAAACAAGCCAGGCTGATCATTCTTACAGCTTTATGCCTGCAGAGCAAGTGATAGGGCTTTTGATTAATTTTTTATAAAGCTTTTAAGTTCTTGATCTGAGAGGATGCTTTTGTGCTTAAGGCTGGATCCCTGAGGACTCGGCCCGAACTCGTATGGAGATTTTAGGTATTGGGGCACCTGGATGGCTCAGTCGGTTAAGCGTCTGACTCTTCATTTTGGCTCAGGTCATGATCTCACGGTTCATGAGTTCAAGCCCCATATTGGACTCTGAGCTGGTGCAGAGCCTGCTGAGATTCTCTCTCTCCCTCTCTTTCTGACCCTCCCTGACTCACACTCATTCTCTCTCTCTCTCTCTCTCTCTCTCTCTCTCTCTCTCTCTCCCTCTCTCTCTGTCTCAAAGTAAATAAATAAACATTAAAAAATATGTTAGGTATCAATGTTCTCACCTCCATACTTCTACCAAGACTACAGTTTTTCCTCCTGTCCATCTTGACCCCTGTGTTATGCCCTCCTGGCTTCACTTCCTTTCCTATTTAGTAAGATTCCATGGGACTGTATGTTATAACCACTATCATGCCACCCTTTTTTATTCTCTTGTTTCTCTATTTCATTCATCCTCCAATTTCTAACCTGGATTAGTCCAAACATTTGCCTCCATGCTGCTGAGGACTCCTGGAGTAAATGACTTCATTTTCTCAATGGGGTAGAAATGGAGCAGCCATTGGTGATGGCCTTCGGTCTCAGCGGCCCCTCCCCATTATTTACCGACGCGTCACTGCCTTGACATAAGCTTACTGCCCGCTCTCCATTGCTCTTCCTACACCTACACCCATACTTGCACCAGATTTCTTCCATCCATGTTTCACAAGGACAATGGAAATCACCCCGTGTTAAATCTGGTTTTTTACTTAAAATAATCTATATCTTAACATGTCTTTAGAGAGCTAAAATGTACAATGTGCTTACCAAGTGCCAGGTACTGCACTAAATAATATGGTAGCTAACATTTACTGAGCATTTATGATAATTATGTCGCACAGTAACTGGTTTCTACTAAGCACTCAGTAAATGCTGGTGACCTAATGATGGGTCCGAATACAGATATTTATAGATATGGTGTCAGGAAGTAAAGAGATCAGTCCAACTCCAGGGCACATACCCTAAATCTCTACTTCTACCCTTATGTCCTCCAACATTTTGGCCTATAATCCTTACAACATCACCAACTCTAAAACCTTTTATTTTGCACTATACAAGCAGATTTCAGATTCTTGGGGGGCCTTGGGGGGAACAAACAGGTAAGATAGCTAGGCAAATTCTGAAAAAGACAAATGATAAAGGCAAATTAATGATTATATTGTATGTGAAAAGACAATATAAATCTACAAGTACTTGAAACAGTTTGGTAACAGTGCCTAAATAGACAGATAAATGGAACAGAATGAAGAACCCAGAAATAGGCTGAGATACATATGGGAATTTAGAATATGACAAAGGTGGCAGTTAAATTCAGTGCAGAAAAGATGGGTTATTCAATAAATAACAATAGTATAATACAACTGGTTAACCATCTGGCTAAAGTAAAATTGGATTCCTCCCTCATTTCTTATAAGAAAATAAATTCCAGACAGAAAAGAATGTAGCCTGAAAAATGAAATTATAAATGCACTAGAAGAAAATATGGGCAAGCATTTTTATAAGAGTAGAGCAGACGTGACCTTACTAAACAAGAAGCAAAATCTAGAGGATATTAATAAGCCTGCTGATATATTCAAAACATACAAATGAAACATTTCAGCCTGGAAAAAAAAATACCTAAAGGCAGTTGAAAGTAACAGACCAGGGTAAAATACTTGCAGCACATTAGACAGGAAAGAGACTCATTTCCTTAATGCCAAAAGAGATCAAATCAAAGAGAGAAAAATTCACTTTCCGATGGTAAAATGATCAGACAACATGAAGACAGCTCACAGAACAAAAAATACAAATGGCTTTTAAAGCTAATGAAAAGATGAAAATTCTACACAAAATGACGTGGCAATAGTTTCACTTACAGGTGGCGAGGGGGCAGCTTTATAGAACACTGTTCAGGAAATTGTTCGGTAGTAGGCATCATCACACCTTTGGCTGAGGCAGTGTAATGTAGAACAGATTCTTCAGAGGCAATCTGATAAGAGTTATCCAAATTTAGACCCACAGTTCTAGGAAGATATCCTCCCGGCTTGTTTTCCCATGTGAACAAGTTTAGAATGATCGCCACTGTAGCATATTTATGGTAGGATAGACCAAAACATAACTAAATACCACTAGTAGGATTTTGCTTAGTGTATCACTTTAATGGGAAACCCTGCAGGCATTAAAAAGGGATAAGACAAACCTATAATAACAGGTATGGAATGATCTCCTAAAACTATTTCATACCAAAAAAAAAAAAAAAACCCCGAAATCATAAAACAAACCAACCAGAGACAAGGAAGTGTAATTTGTAGGCTTCTAGTTGTTAAACAAAGAGAAAGAAAGAAAGAAAAAAAAGAAACAGGGGTGTTATATGCATCCAGATGTGCTTATATATTTCTCTAGAATATCCTTTAAGGGCTACATAAGAAACTAATAACAATGGTGGCCTATAAAGAGAGGGCTCAAAACAGTGATTTGTCTTCCATGATCTGTTCTCCAGTTATTCCTTAGGAAAAGAGCCCTGGATTTCAGCTAACTTCATGGCCAATGAAGTTTAGATGACAATAAAGATGACATTTCCTAGCATTCTTTGCAAACAGGTATGTCTCAATTACGGGCAACTTTGTGGCCACAAAAGGGATGGTGCGCCTCTCCTCTCACTTCTTCCTGCGACCAAACTATGGGACTGCTTCCTGGGACGTGAGCCACTTACCTGGAGTATGAGAGAAAAGCAAAGCAACAGAAAAGAGTCCGGGTCTGTGAAAACGGTGGCCTCATCACAGCAGCCTGGAACTGCTTGCCTTTGACCTTTTGGGTTTGTGGGAGGGAAATAAGTTTTTATCATGTTGAAACCGTTGGTCTGTGAGAGCTTGGATTACTCAGAGCTGAAGCTAACCACAACTGATTTGGGATACGGAGGGCGAGGTGACACAGGAGCAGAAATGGGGTAGACTTCCATTACTAGGTCCGTTTTACAATTTAGAAACATACCAGAGGATGGATGGTACCATGAAAAATCTTTATAAAGGACTCGATTTTCCCTTTTCTTCATCTCCTCTACACTTTGAACGGCTGTGGGGGCATCTTCATTCTTTAAGATTATCACAGTTGCAGGGTATTTTATTTATTCAAAAAGCCTAAAAGCCCACATGATAGACCAAACAACTTCTTCCCGAGTATTCTGGCTGTGAGAAATGATGAAAATAAGAGGTGGGTGTGTGTGTGTGTGCAGCATGAGAAGAAAGCGGAGGAGAATGTTCCTTTCAGCACACCTCAATCTCCACTGGGTTCTTCCTCATTATAGACCTTCTGAGGCTGAGGCTTTTTATACCATGATAAAGTAAGTTGCCGGGGAGCCTGAGTGGCTCAGTCGGTTAAGCGTCCGACTTCGGCTCAGGTCATGATCTCACAGTTCGTGGGTTTGAGCCCTGAGTCAGGCTCTGTGCTGACAGCTCAGAGACTGGACCCCGTCTTCAGATTCTGTCTCTCCCTCTCTCTCTGACCCTCCCCTGCTCATGCTGCTCTCTTTCTCTCTCTCTCAAAAATAAACAAAAAACATTTTAAAATGTTTTAAAAATTAATTAATTAATTAATTAATTGTTACTAGATCAATTCTTAGCTGGAGTCGTTCCAATGCTGTGCTAGAAGAAGAGCTATTTTATTTAATTTAAGATGTGCTGGCAAGACTCCCAAGCATCAACAAGAACCCAGAAACACTCTCAGGCAGAAAGAATGATACAGAGCAACGGTGTCAATACCTTTGCTTTCAATTTTGATTTATGGATACTGTTTTAGGAGGGTCAAAGGAAAGAAGATAAATTGGGGGATGCTAACAAGGATGTTGGGGAACAGGATGCCTTCCCCTTCTCCTGTGGGTTAGAGTGAATTCTCTTTCCATTTCTGATTATATACTACTGGTCTCCAATCCTGGCTGAACAAAAGAATCATCCTGAGGGACGTTATTGAAAGACAGAATCTCAGAGTCCGCATCTCCAAAATTCTGGCACAGTAGATCTATTTAAGCCTAAATCTCAATATTTTTAAAAACTTGCTGTGGTGATTACAGCAGCTGGATTCTGTTTCTACACTTACAAAGACCTGCCATAGATCAAGTCGGTAACTTTAGACACTCTGTACGTGTTGTCTCCTCAGATACAAGGAGGTATGCTACTTGTCTCGTGGCGATAGGCTAGTGTACTGTAGGTCACTATAACTGCCTTTTCCACAAACTCAAGAACACAATGTTCCCATCACTTTCTTCACTTTTTCCCCCCCAATTAATTACTACACCGTCATGAGTCCAGTATGCCCCTTGGAACTTCCCCTACCCATAGTCTAAGAAGGCTTATCCAAACTAAATGGAGGTGGTGGAATGCTGACAATAAATAAGAAAAACAAAACAAAACAAAAACAGGAATCCCCAACAATTGGATAGTGTCATGGCTTCTGGCATGGGGCCATTGTGTTATATGAGTCCAACAAAGTTCAAGAGCTAACATCTATCCGCTGCTGCTGGGATACTCTCACTGGCCCAGATGAAGGATAAAGTGGCTGTGCAGTGCTCCCCACATCCCTGTCTCCCACTGAAGCCTAGAGTTACAGTTCATTTTATGCCACACCAATGGCAGAACTTTGCAAGGAGTCCCCCTGGGGCCGCCAGTGAGGGGTGTGGTCTATAAAATTTAAAACAATAATACAGGGGCACCTCAGTGGCTCACTCGGTTAAGCATCCGACTTCAGCTTAGGTCATGATCTCACTGTTCTTAGGTTCGAGCCCCACGTCGGGCTCTGTGCTGACAGCTAGCTCAGAGCCTGCAGCCTGCTTCGGATTCTGTATCTCCCGCTCTCTCTGACCCTCCCCTGCTCATGCTGTGTGGCTCTCTGTCTCAAAAATAAACAAAAAACATTTAAAAAATTAAAAAAATAAATAAGACAATAGTACAAATTATTAGAAAGTAGTCTTTTATTATTGCCACTGATGATTCTAAACAAAGTCTGTGATAAAATACTACTCCCTGCAAAGGAAACAATCAAGAAAACTAATAGACAACCGACAGAATGGGAAAAGATAGTAGCAAATGACATATCAGATAAAGGACTAGTATCTAAAATATACAAGGAACTCACCAAACTTCACACCCACAAAACAACCCAGTGAAGAAATGGGCAGAAGACATGAACAGACACTTCTCCAAAGAGGACATCCAGATGGCCTACAGGCACATGAAACGATGCTCAACATCACTCATCATCAGGGAAACACAAATCAAAACCACAATGAGATACCACCTCACGCCAGTCAGAGTGGCTAAAATGGACAAATCAAGAGACTATAGATGCTGGCAAGAGTGTGGAGAGATGGGCACCCTCCTACACTGTTGGTGGCAATGTAAATTGGTGCAGCTGCTCTGGAAAACAGTGTGGAAGTTCCTCAAAAAACTATCCATAGAACTCCCTTATGACCCAGTAATAGCACTGCTAGGGATTTACCCAAGGGATACAGAAGTGCTGATGCATAGGGGCACATGTACCCCAATGTTCATAGCAGCAATGTCTAAATGTCTATCACCTGATGAATGGATCAAGAAGATGTGGTGTATATATACAATGGAGTATTACATGGTAATGAGAAAGAATGAAATATGGCCATTTGTAGGAAAGTGGATGGACCTCGAGGGTGTCATGCTAAGCGACATAAGTCAGGCAGAGAAGGACAGATACCATATGTTTGCACTCATAGGTGTAACAGGAGAAACCTAATGGAGGACCAGGGGGAGGGGAAGAGGGAAAGAGAGTTGGGGAGAGAGAGGGATGCAAAATTTGAGAGATTATTGAATGCTGAAAATGAACTGAGGGTTGAAGGGGAAGGGGGAGGGAGGAAAAAAGGTGGTGGTGATGGAGGAGGGCACTTGTGGGGAAGAGCCCTGGGTGTTGTATGGAAACCAATTTGACAATAAACTATTTTAAAAAATCTTTCCACAAAAAAATAAATAAAATAAAATACTACTCCCTGAAAAAGTCTTTCCTGGAGTCTAAATTCTAAAAAGATAATGGTTCTCAAAATGTGGTCTTGGGTCACCTGCACCAGAAATCATCTAGGACCTTGATAGGCAGATTCTGGGGCTCACACCATACCAATGAAATCACTTGGAAGCTATATTTGCTCACCCACATTTAAAATGAAGCCCCTCTATTCGCTTCTTCAGATGGCTTGGGGATTCTGCCCTAGCCTCAAGAGAGGCAAATGTTTTAAGTACTTCCACTAAACAAGGTATCCCATTAATCTCGATCTTCCAGGTACTGTATTATACAAATGATAGATGCACATGGTGGGTTGAATTGGAGTTGTGTTCTCCAAAAAAATATATTCAAGTCCTAGCCCCCAGTATCTATGGATGTGATCTTATTTGGAATTAGGATCTTTACACATGTTATCAAGTTAAGATGAGGTTGTACTGGATTAGTGTGGGCCCTAAGCAACTACTGGTGCCCTTAGAAGAAAAACTGAACAAAGACACAGGGGAGACGGTGAAGGAGAACAGAATATGTCACCCCACAATATGCCTGTTTAGCATAAGGATTATCCTAAGCAGGTTATTTTTAAGAAAAAGAGACACATTTCTTATCTTTATGAAAAAGAAATCCAAGTGGAAGTTACTCTTTTCTAGGGGAAATTTACATTTATAAAGGAAATCTCCATTTGTAAATGTGTAAAGGCATCTTCCTCTCTGTACCAGGAAGAGGAGGATGGCCATATCTCTAGAAACTCATCAGTGGAGAAGACAAGAACTTAAATCTGCACAAAAATTGAGACAGTAAAACTGAAGGACATAGAAATCTGCTTTTGGGGGGCACCTGGGTGGCTCAGCCAGTTAAGCATCAGACTTGATTTTGGTTCAGGTCATGATCTTGCGGTTCGTGGGATTGAGCTCTGAGTAGGCTTCCACACTGAGAGCGTGGAGCCTCCTTGGGATTCTCTCTCTCTCCTCTCACTCTGCCCCTCCCCACACTCATGCCCTCTCTCAAAAGAAATAAATAAAAACCTTTAAAAAAAAAATCTTCTTTTTTCTCCTTTTCCTGCTTCTGTTCTCCCGAGGACTTGCACACACACCCCACTTCACAGGCATGCCTTGTAATGCAAATAGTATATGTTCTCCTTGTAAGGGACAAAGAGTTAATGATTTCTTTAGAATAGATAACATCTATGGAAGGATCAGATGAGGGAGAATGACCTGATGAAGCTATCATATGCGTATTCCAGACCACTGACACTAGACTTCTCCACACCAAAGCCCCCTGGCTCGAAGGAATAACACCTAGGCCCTCATCTTTGTTCTAATTGGTTCCTGAATACCTGAGGGGGCATATACATTAGACCACCATCCTCGACAAAAACGCCCAGGCCCCGAACAAAGCTGAGACTCATGCTCCTTTTCTTTCCAAGTCTCCTAGACACTCTGCTTGTATCTGCTCGCTCTATATATCCTCAGTAAACTCTGCTTTCACCTCCTACTGGCTCATGTTTGGTTTCCATCCTGAATGAAGCCAAGAATCCTCTTGGCTTGTCTGGAGGGATCCCTTCTGGGTCCTCAGACCTGGCCTGCTGGCATCAAAATCATGCTATTGTTTATTGTGCTTTTCCTGATAACTTCTTACAATTGCCCTCACTCCAGCCCCTAATATCTTTTGTCTCAGGTTAGTATGGTATTTAAGGATGTGGCCTGGATTATTTCCGGGATTTACTCAGTTTTCCTGAGTCTCCCCCATGTATACACAATATCAAATTTCTGTTTGTTTTTCTTCTGTTAATCTGCCTTATATTACAGAGGTGTTTCAGCCAAGAACCTGCAAGGGTAGAGGGAAAATTATTTTTCCTCCCCAACAAGGGCCATATGAAGATGGAAACAGAGTTTAAGGTGACACAGCTGGAAGCCAAAAAACTGTTGAGGATTGCCAACAACAACCAGAAGCAAAGAGAAAGGCAAAAAAGGATCCTTGTCCAGAGCCTACAGAGAGAGGATGGTCCTCCCAGCACCATGAATCCAGACTTTAAACTTCCCGAGTCGGAAAAGAATAAATTTTCATTGTATTAAACCATCCAGTTTGTGGTGATTTGTTACAGCAGACCTAGAAAATGAATTCACATGTTAAGTAAGAGCATTCAAAAGCCAGCAATAAATAATCCCTACTAAATGAATGATAAGAACACTACTGTGTTATAACACCTTGGAGGATGTCTAATCATGTCCCTGAGATCATATATTCAAATTTACCTGTAAACCAAAGACTCTGGCAACATCTCTATTGAGCCATAAAACAAATCCAGTAAACAGTAGCAGAATGGGCCATCCCAAAATATGCCTCTTTGGCACAGGGATTATTTTGAGCTGATTATTTTGAGAAATTGCTGCCACAGAAGCTCTGAAAACAGGATAGAAGTTACCATTTTGTAAGGGAATTTATATTTATAAAAGAAATCTCCATTTAGGGTCTCCAAGAGTGTCTCCTCCCCTGTACCAGAAAGAGAAGGAAGACTAAATCATAAGAAACTCATCAGTGCAGAAGGCACTTAAATCTGCATAACAAACCTTATCCTTGTTTACTATGCTTTTCCTGGTGACCTCCTATTACTGGCCTCCCCACTTCACACACGCATCTTTCTTTTGTCTTTAGCTGAAGAAAGTCTTTAAGGTGATAGCTTAGGCTGTGTTGGGGAGTTATTGTTCCCTGGATATCTCCACTGCACACATGATATATACACGTTCATAAACCTTTTTGTTTTCTCTTGTTAAATCTGTCTTTTCTTATTGGGGGTCTCAGCCAAGGACTCAGAATGGTACAGAAAAAATTACATTCCCTCCACTACACCAGCAAATGGTATATTTATGCCACTTCTCCATCCAGAGTATCTTTGGGGTGAAGTTGACTGTGGGGCTAATCCCTTCCACATCTGCCTAATGATGATGATTTGCAGCCTAGCTTTACCCTCAAATGAAAACTTTTAGAAATCCGTTAACTAGGATGTAACAGGAAGTTACTCAAATCAGAGGGCTGAAAGGTTAAGAGTAGAAGGGAAGGGTGGGAAGGGACAAAAGGAGAGAAGGAATGTGGGGTTTTTTTGCAGTTCAAGCCAAGGAGATCTGCAGTTAAGTGTTCTGCCAAATAGCCCCTTTCATGGGCCAGTTTGAGTCAGACTGAAGCTGATGTGTCCTGAAGTTACCTTTAGCTTCTTATAATACTAGGATCTCTTACAAGTGGGGTTTTCCACCATTTTCTTGAACATACAATGTATGTATTAGCATGTTGACATGCTAAGCACAAACAATTAAACCAAGATGCCTGAGTAACATAATATGCTTCAGTCCTTTAATGTATATGCAAGCCCTCTGCCTCTGAAAAAGTACACTGAATAAGAGCTAATACCTACTTAATAACCTACCTCCTGTACTAATCCCATGAGGAGACAGTGCTTTGAGACTATCTCCTGGCTTCCTTACTTGCTGCAAGTTATAAAGCCTATTTGCTCAAACTAAAAGGACTTGGGCTGATTTACTGGCTGATGCACCCCACGCAGTGAGACCTTTACATTTGGTGACAAATCTATTTTATGAGACACAATAAAAAAAAAATACTCCTGTTTTTATGTGCTATTATAGTACTAAAGGCCAGGGTATATGTGTTTTAACTATTTATTGCTATTCAACAAACCAACCCAAAATATAGTAACTTAAAACAATTATTTATTTTTTCTCCTGATTCTGTGGGATGAGGATTTGGTCAGGGCTCAGCTGAGTATTCTTTTGTTCGGTTAAAAGATAAACCAAGGCATATTAAAATTATAATACTAGGATCTTTGAGCAAAAATTGATTCAAAGTGGGCAGCATCCAATCTAGCAGATAGAAAAGGAGCTCCAAGGAGCTACACAAAAGAAAGTCTTTTATATGCAGAAGAGAGCAGGAACTGTTATGCCGAGATCATGGCATCCCCCAAAACCAAGACCACCAGAGAGTCCCAGTCACGTGTGCAAAAGCAAAGGGCGTTTATTAGGGCTTAGGCTCGGTCTCTCAGACCTCACCAACACAGCGGATCCGTGCTGGGAGCCCCGATCATCAGTCAGGCAGGGTTTTTATTACAATTGGGGTGAGGGATGGGGTGAAGGGTGGAGTGAGGGGCAGGGATTACAAGATGATTGGGCCACGCATTGGCAAGGGTCAGCATGGCATGGGATAATTGGCTAATTTAAAACTGAGCGGGCTCACTAAAACAGCGGGAACATCAGGCGTCTTATGATTGGCTCGGGCTAGGGGTGGTATGCTTGGGCAATGGGTGGGTTGTTTTTCTCCTCCTTGTTGCTGAGTCATACTTGAGGAAACAGAAACTTAGGCCCTCTAGTTTCTAAGGCTTATTTGAAGCCTGTCATGGCGTTAGTTTGGTCCTTCAGAACAAGGAAATCATACTAGGCAATAAAGCAGACTGGTTGTTGGAAGGCTATTTTCCTCTCGGGAATAGCAGGGGTCTATCAGGCTGATTACCTAACTAGTGCTGATCAGGTGATTCTTGAATGTCTGGTTTAAGATTCCATTTCTGAGAGAGCCAAAAGTTAAGTCTTCACTTGGTAACATGAGGCCTAGCATAAGCAACTTGATTTGGGGCCTATTGTCTTGTTTTTAACAGTTCCGCGTGGGTTATTGACTCAACTATATTCATCTGCAGTCAAGCTGGGTCCAAAGGTCAATAAATAATTATTATAAAATATATAATTATATATTTTTAAATGATAATATTAAATTCTTTCTAAATGTCTAGTTAAAAGAAGAAGAGTACCTGGTAGAGAGGACAGCAACAGAAGACTTATATAAATATACCTTCTTTTCTGTGTTTGGTTTTACAATAATCTAAATATCTAACATCAAAATTAAAACAAAAGTAAACAAGAAAAGCAGCCTCTGAATTTAAAAGTGATAGTAAACAAATGAACCTAACTATATTGTAGGTATTATCGTTGGTAGAATAATCAGAGAGAGAGAGAGAGAGAATACAACAAAGGATTTAAAGCCACAATCGCTGTATGTCCCTACAAGGGTACATCAGAGACATAGTCTAAGGACAAGAGGAGCTGGGGAGAAGAAAAAGAAACCGACCATTTTCAGTAATCTTGTTGGAGGTGGTAAGTGTTAGAGTCGCTTTCTGAGACAACTACGTGCACTGTATGGTAAAAATAAAATGTTTAATTAGGCTGGTGTCATAGAGAACTGAAATCCGTGTGTGTGCCGTTACCGGAAAGTACAGATGTACAACAGATGAAGTTAAATAAAAATCTAGTTATAATTTGGAATTGATGGTATAAATTCATGATGCTCTTCATCTTTTTTAAAAATGTTTAGTGTTTATTTATTTTTGAGAGAGAGAGGGTGAGAGACAGAGTGTGAACAGGGGAGGGGCAGAGAGAGAGGGAGACACAGAATTTGAAGCAGGCTGCAGGCTCCAGGCTCTGAACTGTCAGCACAGAGCCTGCTGCAGGGCTCGAACTCACAGAGTGCAAGATCATGACCTGAGCCGAAGTCAGATGCTTAACCGACTGAGCCACCTAGATGCCCCTTGATGTACAACATCAAAAGCCAGCAAAAGCCAAACATGTTCCCTAACTCCAACCACTGAAAAGGCGAAGAACCTATCTATCATTTCTCTCTTAAAGTAAACAGAGCTCTTTGGAAAAACGATTAATTCTGGATCTAGAGCAAGAAATGTAAAAAAAAAAAATACTGGAACATCTAGTTATTCAAAATAAGAAGGAAGCTACTGAGCACCACCGGGGTTGTGTCAAAAGTAGTCAGACATCAACCCACATGAACTCTGCTGGGCTGAAATAGATCTGAGCACCAATGAGCATAATAATTCAATGGCCTGAAATACTTTAATATGTTTAAAACCATGAGTTTGTAATTATACTAAAACTAAACGCATTGTTCAACACATTGTTCATCTTTGGAAATGCCAGGAAAACATCTCATTATTTTGAAATCTGATAAATGAAGGGAAAGAATCAAGCCACTCCTGCCTTTGAGGCCAACTTTCTCTTATAGAAGTATTCAAAAAAGTAGTGATAGGATATCACTATTTTGTAACCCCCAATGAATGTCACAAGACAAGAGACACGAAGACATTATTATCCTTGTGATGGAAAAACACACCTACAAAGTAGTGTTGAAAAAATTTTAATGTTAAATAAGCTTCTAAATCTAAATCCTATTTTTATAGGAAATACAGCAAATAAAGGACTGTTTTAAACCTAACATAGGGATGCAACCCACAAAATCCAAACTATGGAAGCTATAAAATAAACTACAACCAAAAATTCAATAGAAAGAGAGAGAGAAAGAGAGAGATCCTATAGTTTAAAAGAGACTTTGAAAAGCTATCAACAATAGCAAACTATGGACCTTACTTGGATTGCAATTCAAAAAAAAATCTATAAAAAAAGGTTTTTTTAATAGACCAATCAGTTCAATATGATGATACTGATGAACTATTGTAAATTTGTTTCCATGTAATGATAATGTATTGTTGGTATGTTTTAAAAAAAAGAATTCTTATTTGCTGGAGATACACACTGAAATATTTACAGAAGAAACTATGTGGTATTCAGGACTTTAAAATAATCTCAATGAGGGGAGAGTTGAAGAAATATGAACAAAAAAGAGCTTGACCATGAATTAATAATTTTTGAAGCTAAGTAATGAACACATTAGATTCATGATACTATTTGCTCTACTTTTATATATGTTTGAAATTCTCTAAAATAAAAAAATTAAACATCAACATTTATTAACAAGTTAGATAAATCCAATTGGTAGAATGACAGAATTCTATAAGCCCCTCTTTTTACTATAATTTTTCCCCTAACAATTAGCTTTTTGGTGAGCAGATCTCATGCATCTTGGTATACTTGGGTCTTACCACACTGATTGGCATATGATAATTGCTCACAAATGGCTACTGGATGGTTATAATGACTTTTTTTTTTTTTTTTAATTTTGAGAGAGACAGACAGAGCATGAACAGAGAAGGGCAGAGGGAAAGAGAATCTTAAGCAGGCTCCACACCAAGTGCAGAGCCTTACATGGGACTTGATCCCACAACCCTGGGATGTTGACCTGAGCAGAAATCAAGAGTCATACACTCAACTCACTGAGCCACCAGGCGTCCTCATGATAATCACTTCTAGCATCAGTAGTAGACACTCTATTACTCCAGTGAAATCTCTTGACTCACCTGACTTTGTTCATAAGTGTTAGCAATAAAGCAGCTCCTGGCAATCTTCCTGTGAGTAAGATTGGGCACACTCCACACTAAATGTCATACCAAGTAGGTATTCCTGTACTGAGTCCCCCCGATAGCCCTAGTCTCAAACCTCAGCCATTTACAGGCTTTTCTGCTCAAGTATCCTATCCTGCATTACCTCCCAGAAATAACTGAAATCTTGGCATTCTTCTCCTTGCTGAAGTGGAGAGGTTTTGGCCAAATGCTAAGCTTCTGAAAGTTTTGCTCCTAACTCACTGAATTTGAGCACTGCCTAGTATACAGTGGTTACAGAAAGGTAAGAGGAAATCTGTTCAGAACTGAAAAAAAAAAAGATATGGAAAATAGAATCTAAACGTAAAATGATAAGCTATGTATGTGTTTGTAGAATTTTAAAAGGACACTTGGATATCACTATTAAATGTGGGCACTTTATCAAAATTCCTTTTTCTAGTATGATGCACGTGTGCACTGGGATGCTGACAGTCTAAATTAAGAAGAATAAAACTTACATATGGGAGGAATGGTTTGAATTTCTACCCACCTGAAGGTAAATCTTATGAACAAGAAACGGTTTGCAGGGAGTGAAACGGAGACGTTATAAAGGTAGCCGCCTCTGTTTCTAAAAGGCCTTCAGAGCACCAACAGATGGGGTTGCAGGAGACAAAAAGCAGCAGGTCGTAATTGGACATGTAATCGATCTGGTGACTTCAAGATATCAAAAACATTGGAAGGCCAGCCATTATGAAAAATATCTTGGCTTCCTCTTTCCAAGATACTCTTGGCCACTGAATTGATGTTCCTGCGGAAGGCATCTGCTTGTAGGTGATGACTGAGAAATGGAATAAATATATAGCATAAATCTCTGCCCCCAATTCCCTACTCTGCCAGCCATTACTAGTACACGTAGGTGTTAATTTGGTAGCTGTCCCAGATTTCAGAAAGACAGGGATGGCTTCCAGCTAAAAATGGTGACTTGAGGATACATTTAACTACCCTTTTTTCCATCCAAGTTTTCTATTGAAATAGCCTTTAGATATTGTAAACAGGAAACATAGCAGTGTTGGTAATTAAGAAATGAAGGTATATGAAGGTATCTTTGTTAAATAGCACAAAGATGGGACCATGAGGAAAGGGCCTATCACTCTAGGTTCCTTTGAAGTCTGGAAATAAAATGAAAAGAGACCTCAGCAAAGTCTGACCATAACTTTCATTGCAGTGGCAAAGGCTAGAGGTAATGATAAGCCACTGGTGACTTTGTCAGGGGCATATAAAAGCCAGCCCCCACCTCAAAGGAATGAACTGTATGCCAGAGCCACAAAGAGCAGGAATCTTGGGGTTCTTCCAAATATCTTACACGGAACATGGATGGCCATTGCTAGAAAAAGCACAAAGAAGCTGCCACTACTCTCTCTATATAAAGGCAAGTCCTCCAGCAGAAGAATGGGCTGCTGTCTCAGCGAAGCTCAGGCTCATTGATCTGAAACTTCAAATCCCCATGATCTCTAAAAGAACTTAAACCATCGACACTGGACCAACTCAGTCCTTCTCTCATTTAGCAAATAAGGGAAAATCGGAAAAGATTCAAGTCAAAAAAAAAAAAAAAAGGCACCAATCTGAATGATGATCTGAGTAATGAGACTGAATATTTTTTTTTTTAATGTTTCTTTCTTTCTTTTTTTTTTTTTGACACTGGGCTGACATATTTTATTATTATTTTTTCTTAGGAATTAAGAAATGACTTTTATTTTTTTTTGAATATATAATGTTTATTTGTTTCTGAGAGAGAGACAGAGCATAAGCTGGGGAGGGGCAGAGAGAGAGGGAGACACAGAATCCAAAGTAGGCTCCAGGCTCTGAGCTGTCAGCACAGAGCCTGATACAGGGCTCGAAATCACTGACTGCAAGATCACGACCTGAGCCAAAGTCGGACACTTAACTGACTGAGCCACCCAGGCACCCGAGACTGAATATTCTTATGTGAAACTTTGAAAATTCTCTGATTAGTTGAAGATGATTTTGTATACTGGACACAGAATAAGCAATAAATAAACAGGAGAAAAGCTGACATTGAAAAAATTGAAAACCTGATTGTCAAGTTTCAAGCAAATCCAGGGCCTAAACAATCCTTCCAGAACTTAGAGAAAAATGATAAATAAATAAAAAGGGTAAAAGAAACGCTAAGAGCTGTGGAGAATATCTCCAGGAGATCTAATATATATTTAAAAAAACTGACAAAGTCAGTTTAAGAGATAAAAATGCAGGGGCACCTGGATGGCTCAGTCAGATAATGTCCGACTTCAGCTCAGGTCATGATCTCAACAGTTGATGAGTTCAAGTCCCAGGTCGGGCTCTGTGCTGACAGCTCAGAGCCCGGAGCTTGCTTCAGATTCTATATCTCCCCGCCCTCTCTCTTTCTCAAAAATGAATAAACTTAAAAAAAAATTTTTTTAAAGAGATAAAAATGTAACATTAACATTGGAGATGCTGGAAATATTTGATAAATTAACCTAGGTTCTAGGTTATAAAAAGACAAACTACTACAAACTACTATAAAAACTTAAAAAAGAAAATATTTTTTAAAAGTACAAGGTAGAAAATGACCAACCAGATTTACTAATTTATATGCAAACTTTACCACAGATTTGACATACATTATAATTTGAAAATCCTTTGTATATATCTGGTGATATTCATGAAGGAAAATATAATTTCTTTGAAATTCAGAGGAAAATATAAATTATTAATATACATATAAAACAAATAATCATAAATTATAAAAATTTACTTCAAAAATGGGAAAATCTTGAGTATCTAATTTTTACAAAAGAACCTTAAAAACAAGTAAAGCAACTTGCGCAAAGTTATACATCTTTAAGAAGTAGAGCATGAATTTCAAATCATCTTTAAAAAAAATGTAAAGCTTCCCAATTTATATCAAGCACTCCTATAATGTTGATAGCAAACCTGACTGAAACACACACACACACACAAATCACATAGGTTATTTCTCTTAATATAGATGGAAAGTGCAAAAATAAAATGCCAGAAAATTGAATGTATACTAAAATAAAATAAAACAATATAGCAATGTTTATTTCAGCAATGCAAGGATTATTCACTCTTAGAAAATATATAGTAGTGTATTAATATATCAAAGAAAACAATCCCATGATAATTTTGATAGATTTGATATATCAAACACATATGCAATAAATCAACCATTTTCTGATAAAAACTCTAAACTAAGACTAAGACATTTTCTTAATACAATTAAGACTTTTTTTCTCAAAAAAAAACAGGAGGACCATAGTTAAGCAAAACTTATATGGATGTCTGTTGAAGTTTGTGGTAGTTAATATTCTCAGTAAGCAATAAGACAAAATAGAAAAGAAAAAGAATGATTTCAAAAGGGATCATATTCATTAAATGGGCACATTTTAATCCTTCCCACTTCCCACCTTAGCTCATGTTTCTTGCAGTCTTTCACCCTTATGAGACTTACAAATTTCAGGGTAGAAGACAGCTGGTAAGGGAGTTTTGTTAAATTCCTGTGGTTCCCATTAAACACATCAAGTATTAATTTGTATGAGTCACAAGAGTATAGAGTCCCTCCCGAAGACTACAGAAGATACTCATCATACCATTATAGTTCAACACTTGACCTTGTATCAGGTTAATGGTAATACGATATAAGAGAAGAAAAAAAATCCACAAATATTTTTTATTAAAGATGGGGTCAAGAGTTCACCTCTCCAGAATTGGTTCATTGAAAGGGACAGAGTGATATGAACTGAGGCACTCATCAAGAGCACGGAGCTTGCTCCCTATCACCCTATTTGGGATTCTAAGAAGAAGCCCTAGGAGGCTGTATAACCACATCTGGCTGTCAGGTAAAATTGACACAGACAGAGCGTCTACAGTATCTTATCAAATCGAGGTCACTTTCAAACTGAAAGAGGTAATAAAGGAAGCTTCTATCAAACCATAAAATGCTTGTAAGAGATAGTCCAATTTCATAGATGATGGAATGTGAAAAAAATTAATGCACAAATTGGAATCAACAAAATATGAGAGTACTCCTAAACTGTCATGTCTGGTGTCTTAATCTAGGCAGCCTCTGTGTCTAAATCAACACTTGGCATATAGTAGATATTCAAGAGCTAGCTTTTCGTAATTTTACATTATAATTTATGTTTCATGTACATGAATGTACACTCTGTTTCCTTCTTACAGTTGGCTATAATTAAACAAGATTTCAAAAATCAAGGTCTAGGTGATTGAAAAAGTGCGTATTTCACGGGTGATTTTCTAGTTAGTTATAGCAGCATTCCAAAGAGTTCCACTCCTGGAAATTGCCAGTCTGTTTTTTCTCCTAATTTCCTTGCTTCTCCTTCTTGCTCCCTTTAACTTGCAACAACTCTTCTTCCAGATTACTGAAATTTGAAGAAATGGCTCAATCCTTTACCTAGCTCTCTTTTCTTCTCTATGTCTTACTTTTTATTTAATTTAAAAATTTTGAAATCCTGGATAACTTCAAAAGAATGCATATAACATTTTTGCAAGTTATAAAGCATAAGAGTAAAACCAACCAGGACCAGGGCTACGGTAGGGCAAGTGAGGCATGTGTTGTGGATGCAAAATTTAAGGGGCACCAATAAAAACATGGATACTTAGGATAAATAATATTTTGATGCAATATTTTAAAAATCAAAATCAAGGAGCACCTGGGTGGCTCAGTCAGTTAAGCGTCTGACTCTTGGTTTTGACTCAGGTCATGATCTCACCGTCCATGAGTTTGAGCCCCACATTGGGCTCTGCACCAACAGCATGGAGCCTGCTTGAGATTTTCTCTCTCTGTCCCTCCCACACTTGCACTCTATCTCTCAAAATCAATAAACTTTCCAAAAACTCTTAGATAAAAATAAAAATTAATGTGAAAGTATCCATAGCAAACCAAATATTACAATTTTAGATAAAGACAGGATCTAACCAGGGCTCCTGGGTGGCTCAGTTGGTTGGGCATCTGACTGATGTCCACTGAGGTCATGATCCAAGGGTTGTGGGATTGAGCCCCACGTCAGGCTTCATGCTGAGTATGGAAGTTGCTCAGGACTCTTTCTCTTTCCTTCTCTTTCAGCCATTCCCTTCTTCTCTCTGTCTCTCTCTTAAATAAATAAATAAATAAAAGACAGGATCTGACCCTGTAGTTTTCCAACACTGCCTCAGTTAGCTTATTGAAATCCCAGCCTTGGTTCCAATATACTTATATTTTAAAAAGACAGGTGGCTGGCCTGAGGGATGTGGTGTGCCAATTTGATTTTGTTTTTATATAGCATTAAACTAAGACTTATCTTGATTAAGTTTGGGGGGACCCCTTAGATTTGTACCTGTGACAAATGTTGGTCCTGCCCATGAAGTGGAAAATGTCCTTCAGTTTTGCTTTATAAACTTTATAAAACTAAAATGCATTACACAATTTGAAGGCATTAACTGAAGCCACACTTTCCCCCCTCCTTAATATTAAGACTCAGAGAGGCCTCCATGCTTATGTGAGCAGCTATAAATCAGACATATTTATGGTTTTCCGGCATTCAATCCTGTGGCTACATCTTTTATGTGTATATGTTCCTAATGACACATGTGGCTTGTTTCTCATGACCTGTCATTACAAACCTTGCTTCTGGGAACATTCCTGTACATGCTATCCACTGTCTGACACGTTCTCCGGGCCCCCAAGTCTACTCCTGGGAAGAGAACTGCTACGTCACAGGGGGTGTGCAAGTGGATATTTGCTAGAAAATGCCATATTATGATCCAAACTGCTGGCACCAAATTCCACTACACCAATGAGAGTTTCTGCTATTCACAGGCTCAACAGAATAGAATAATTTTTTTACAACTTTTTAGTTTTTGCTAATCTAGAAGGTGTGACACAGTATCTCACTGGTGTTTTAACTTGTATTTCCATGAGCATGTTTTCTCAAGCTCATTAAGTCAGAGCTCCTTTTTCAGATGCCTGCTCACATATTTTGCCCAATTCTGTATTAGAATAGAATCTAATATAGATACAATAACATATAGTGATATAATAGAATATATAATTGTGTTTTGTTGGTTGTTTCCTTTTTTCAGAAATTCTTTATATACTCCAGCCATCAATGTTTTGCTGTATGTGTTCCAATGTATTCTCTAAGTTTTCACCTTTTCTTTTTACTCTCTTTATAATATCCTTTCACTCAAAAATTCTTAATTTTAGGGGTATCTGGGTTGCTCAGTCGGTGAGCGTCCGACTTCAGCTCAGGTCATAATCTCATGGTTTGTGGGTTCAAGCCCTGCATCAGGCTCTGTGCTGACAGCTCTGAGCCTGGAGCCTGCTTTGGATTCTGTGTCTCCCTCTCTCTTCCCTCCCCCATTCATACTCTGCCTCTCTCTGTGTCTCAAAAATAAATAAACATTAAAAATATTTTTTTTAAATAATAAAAAACTAAATAACATCTCTTAGTACCTATGTTTGTGGTTTGTTGATGATATATAAGAAAACAATTCATTTTTGGATGTTGACCCTGTTTCCAGAAACTTTGATAAAATCTTTCTTTTTAAGCAACATGTGTCAACATTTTACTGTAATCTTATATGCAAAGAAGAAAAAAAATGTTCTTTGGACGTTAATTAAAACATTTATTCCTGGTAGGGAATTTCCTAGGGAAAAAATGGATTAGATACGGAACGAAAGAACAGTCTGGTTGAAGGTCACCAGATTTTTAATTGGCAGTCAGCATGAGAGTCAATGTGTGAGTCACTAGTTACCCAGAGCAAGTCTTCATTCCATCAACACTTATTAAAAATTCACATAAGCATTTATTGCAAATGCTAAGTTTTCTAAGAAGGAGGGTATGATTTACAGCCTGAAAAGGACTGTGGCCCAGACCCCTTTTTTTCATTTATGATCGTATCATTACTTCAACAAGCAGCTTCCTGCTTCTACTCTCCTTCATCGCCCATTCGTTCTCAGCCTGCTGCCCTAATTTTAATTTTTTTTGAACTTACTTATTTTAGAAAGAGAGAGAGTGAGCACGAGCTGGGGAGGGCCAGAAAGAGGAAGGCAGAGGATCCAAAGCAAGTTCCAAGAGCCTGACATGAGGCTGGAACTCACAAATGGAGAGATCATGACCTAGACTGAACTCAAGAGTTAACCTCTTAACTCACGGAGCCACCCAGGCACCGCTGTAGCCCTGATTTTAAAGCACAATTTAAAATCTAATCATGTTATTAAGTGCTAGTAAAAAAACTCAGTGTTCCTGGAAGGAAGCAAAGTCCTTAAATGGCCCATGAGGTCGGCAGGGCTTGGTTCCTCCCTGTGAGTCTCACCTCTTATCACCCCTGCCCTTGGGTTGCAAGCACACTAGCTTTCTCTTAGCATTTGAGAATCAAAGTGCTCCCTCCCTTGTCAAGTAGTTCTATAAACTATTTCCTCTACCTAAAATCCTCTTTCCCCCACCTCTCTGCTGGCCAACACCTCACATTCCTCACAGCTCAGCTTAAAGCCACTTCCTCAGAGTCTTCCCAGATCCTTCCATTTGAACAATAAATTAGAATTCCCAGCCCCCCCAACACACGCCTTCTTTGTTTCTTTTAACTCTCAGCATCTCTCCCTGCCAGCACCCATGAATTTTTTTCTACTAATATTTTAAACACACTTTTAAATGTATAGTCACTGAGGGGTGCCTGGATGGCTCAGCCAGTTGAGCGTCTGACTCTTGACTTTGGCTCAGGTCGTGATCTCATGGTTTGTGGGTTCAAGCCCCTCATCAGGCTCCATGCTGACAGCATGGGGCCTGCTTGGGATTCTCTCTCTCCCTCTCTCTCTCTCTGCCCCTTCTCTGCTTGCATTGTCTCTCTCGTTCTCACTCAATCAAAATAAATAAACTTTAAAAAGGTAAAATTTACTTAAAAAATTTTAGTTGCTGAAATTCACAGATGCATAGTCTTATAACCACTACCACAAATAAGACACAGAAGAGTTTGATCACCACAAAAATTCTTCATTGTATCTTTTTGTATCTTTAGTCCTCCCCCCCAACCTGGCAATCACTATAGTTTTGCCTTTTCCAGAATGTCATTTAAATGTCATTTTATAACAGTATGGTACTGGCATAAAAATAGACACATAGATCAACGGAACAGAATTGAGAGCCCAGAAATAAACTCAGCATATATGACCCATTATTTATAACAAAGGAGCCAAGAACACACAATGAAGAAAGAACAGTCTCTTCAGAATTACAGTCACACACACACAAACACACACACATAAATGAAATTGGACCATTATCTTACAGTGTACACAAAAATTAACTCAAATTAAGCTAAAGACTTGAATGTAAGATTTAAGACCATAAAACTCCTAGGAAAAAACATAGATGGTAAACTTCCTTGACAAAGGTCTTGATGAGTGATATTTTTTTATTTTTTAATTATTCGGGTTTTTTTTAAATAGTTTTTAAAATCTGACACTAAAAGCAAAAGCAACAACCCCCAAAATAAAGAAGTGGGACTAAATCAAATTAAAAACCCTTCTGCTCAGCAAAGGAAATAACCAACAAAATCAAAAGCCAACCTACTGAATAGGATAAAATATTTGCAAATCATTTATCTGTTAGAGAATTAATATTCAAAACATATAAAAAACTCATGCAACTCATACAACTCAATAGTAAAACACCAACAGTACAGTTAAAAAATGGCAGAGGATCTGAATAGACATTTGTCCAAAGGAGACATACACATGGCCAACAGCATGAGAAAAGACGGTGTCCATCACTAATCATCAGGAAAATGCAAATCAGAACCACAGTGAGATATCACTTTGCCCCTGTCAAAATGGCTAGAATAAAAAAGACAAGAAATAAGAGTTGGCGAGGATGTGGAGAAAAAGGAGCTCTTGTGTACTCTTGGGGAGAATGTAAATTGTGCAGACACTGTGGGAAACAGTATGTAAGTTTTTCAAAAACATTAAAAACAGAACTACCATATGATCCAGTAATTCCACTGCTGGGTATTTATTCGAAGAAAATGAAAATACTAACTAGAAAAGATATACACACACACCTGTTTATTACAGCATTATTTACAACAGCCGAGATATGGAAACACCTATGTGTTCACTGATAGATGAATAGTCAAAGAAATTATATTTAGCAAAAGAGAATGAAATCTTGCCATTTGCAACAAAATGGATGTACCTCAAGGACAGTACGCTAAGTAAAATAAGTTAGACAGAGGAAGACAAATACCATATGATCACTCTCCTATGTGGAATCTAAAAATAACTAACAGGGGCGCCTGGGTGACTCAGTCAGTTAAGCTGTCCGGCTTCGGTTCAGGTCATGATCTCACGGGTTGTGGGTTCGAGCCCCGCGTTGGGCTCTGTGCTGACGGCTCAGAGTCTGGAGCCTGTCTTCAGATTCTGTACCTCCCTCTCTCTCTGACCGTCCCCTGCTAGCGCTGTCTCTGTCTCTCAAAAATAAATAAAAAATAAAAATAAAAACAACTAACAAATTAATAAATAACCAAGCTCATCGATACAAAGAAGAGATTGGTGGCTGCCAGAGGTGGAGGTGGGCATAGGATAAATAGGGGAGCAGTTGTTTTTTTAAGTTTCAATAAATTGAATATTTTTTAAGAAAAGACACATATATACCATTTTATTAATAAAGCGGGCACCTATGTAACCATCACCTAGGGGAGGTCAATTTCCTAGTGCTTTTTTTTTTTATAATGAGTCCCTCCCCTCCCCATCACCACCTGTCAACCACCATACCAGAAGGTCATGTACATGGTACCAAAGCACAGGTAATCATTACGGATATGATTGCTGTCATTCAGCATGATGCAACTGAAATCCATTCATGCTGTTTGTGCGGCAATAGTACATTCCTCTTTACTGTTGAGTAGGACTTCATTGTATGGAGGTATTGGAGTTTGTGAATTCCACTCACCAGTTAAAGGACATCTGGATTGCTTCCAGTGTGAGGCAACTATGCATAAAGTTGCTATAAACATTCACGTGCAGATTTTTGTGTAAACATACATTTTCATGCCTCTTGGGTAAATACGTAGGAGTGAGATGGCTGTGTCACATGGCACGTGTATGTTTACCTTCATAAGACACTGCCTAACTGTTTTCCCAAGGCACTGCCCTTTGCATTCCCACCAGCAATAAATGAGAGAATTCCCGGAATCTGTATTCTTGCCATTGCTTGGTATTATCAGATTTCTTTTCACTTTATTTTATCCATTTTAAGAGTGTATACGGATGTCCAGGGGCACCCAGGTGGCTCAGTCGGTTGAGCATCCGGCTTCAGCTCAGGTCATGATCTCACGGTTCATGGGTTGGAGCCCCACATCGGGCTCTGTGCTGACAGCTCAGAGCCTGGAGCCTGCTTCCGATTCTCTGTCTCCCTTTCTCTCTGACCCTCCCCTGCTACACTGTCTCTCTCTTTCTCTCAAAAATAAATAAAACGTTAAAAAAAATTTAAAACAGTGTCTATGGATGTCCAATTATGACTACAGTTTGCATTTTCCTCATGACTAATGAAGGTGAACACCTTTTCATATGCTTATCGCCATCTGTATATTTTCTGTGGGGAAATGTCTGTTCAAATCCTTCACCTATTTTTTTTTAATTGGGCTGTTTGTTTTCTTATCATTGAATTTGAGAGTTCTTTGTATTTTCTGAATACAAGTCCTTTTTCAGACATACGACTTACAAATATTTTCTCCTCGTCTATGATTTTTCATTTTATTTGTAACCATCCACTGGAGAACAAAGGTTTTTAGTTGTGATGAAGTTCAACTTATCAATGCTTTGGGTTCTTTTTTTTTTTCTTTTGTGAATCATGCTTTTGGTGTCTAAGAACTCTTAATTTATAATCAAAAATTTTTCTCCTATTTTTTTTCTGGAAGATGTATAGTTTTATGTTTTATATTTAGCTGTATGATGTATTGTCAGCTAATCTTTGTATAAAATATGAAGGTTGGGTTCAGGTTTTGTATAAAGTATGAAGGATATATTTTCAGTTAATTTTTGTATAAAGTATGAAGGTTAGGTTCAGGCAAAAAAATTTTTTTGCATGAATACATAATTATTTCATTCCCATTTGTTGAAAAAACTATCCTTTCTCAACCTTTATCAGAAATCTATTGGGGCGCCTGGGTGGCTCAGTTGGTTAAGCGGCTGACTTTGGCTCAGGTCATGATCTCACAGTTCATAGGTTCAAGCTCTGCATCAGGCTCTGTGCTGATAGCTAGCTCAGAGCCTGGAGCCTGCTTCTGATTCTGTGTCTCCCTCTCTCTCTCTGACCCACCCCCACTTGTGCTCTGTTTCTCTCTGTCCCAATAATAAATAAAAACATTAAAAAATTTTTAAGAAATCTATTGACCACACACATGGGTCTATTTGCTCCCATTATAGTCAAAGAACTTATTTTGTTTGAATGGTACTCTTTCAAAATTTTAAGATTCAATTTATGAATTATTATGTGGTCTCTCTTAGTGAGTATTCCATATGCACTTGAAAGAATTCCAGGTCTTCTATGTCCTTGCTGATTTTCTGTCTACTTATTCTATTTATTGCCAAGAGGATATATCTCTTGGGGCAATTGTTGTAGTAGTTGCTATAGTGATTATAATATACAAACCTTCTCAATCTTCTTAGAGCTAATATTTTGCCACCTCAAATAATACATAAAAACCTTACAACCATGTTGGTTCCTTCACTCTTCCTTTTTAATGTAATAGTCATCATTTGTACACCGTTGAAAGCCCCACCAGTAATATTATATGCTTTCAACTGTCACATGTATTGTAAATGGCATAAGAAAAGAAAAATGGTCTGTCCCATTTACCATTTCTGTTAGTCTTCCTTTGTTCACAAAGCATCAAAGTTCAGGAATAATTTCCCTAAAGAACTTAGAATGTCAGTCTTTCTTCTAGAATAGCTCTGGTGGTTGACAGTTTTCTTACTTTTCCTTCACCGGAGAATGTTAATTTGCTTGTGTTCTTGAAGGATACTTCCTTTTTCTGGATGCAGAATCCAGGGTTGATAATTCTTTTCTCTTAGTACTTTACAACTTCTGGCCTTTTCTGGTTTTCTGATAAGAAATCCACAGTATACAAATTCTTTTTGCATTTTGTTTTTGCTTACATTTATTATAAATTTGTGAATTGTATTAGTATTTTTAAAGAAGGGATCATTGTATCTTTTCTACTTCATTTAACTTCTGTTCCCATCTTTACAGTTTTTTCCTTCCACTTTATTTGGATTTATTCTGTTTTTCTTTTCCTCTTTCCTTTTTCTTTCTTTCTTTCTTTTTTTAAGTTCATTCATTTTGAGAGAGACACAGAACGAGTGGGGGAGGGGCAGAGAGAGAGGGAGAGAATCCCAAGCAGGCTCCAGATTATCAGCACGGAACCCAACACAGTTCTCAAACTCACGAACTGCGAGATCATGACCTGAGCAGAAACCAAGAGTCGGACGCTTAACCGACTGAGCCACCCAGGCACCCCTCTCCTCCCCAAGTTGAATGCTTATCTCATTTCCAGTCTTTACCCTTTCCTAAAATAAACAGCTGAGGCTATACATTTCCTTCTAAAGCTTTAAGGGTAAATCTGTAGTTATGTAGCATTCTCATTGCCACTCAGCTTTAATTTCTGATACCTTCTTTTATACTTGATATATTTAGAAGTCTAATTTTTAATGTACTAATACGTATTTTTAAGTTGGCTCTTTGTTTCTGACTTTTGTCTTAAATGCATTGGTAAAAAAAAAAAATGAGTGCTATATGATACTGATTCTCTGAAGTGTGTCAATATTTCCTTTAGGCCTAAGAAACAGTCCATTTTAAAAACAATCTGGGGCCCCTGGGTGGCTGAGTCAGTTAAGTGTTGGACTTTGGCTCAGGTCATAGTTTGTGGGTTGGAGCCCTGTATCAGTCTCTGTGCTGACAACTCAGAGCCTGGAGCCAGTTTTCAGATTCTGTGTCTCCCTCTCTGTCTGCCCCTCCCTCTATCTCTGCCCCTCCCTCTCTCTTTCCTTCTCTCAAAAAATAAATAAACATTATAAAAAAACCCTTTTTTAATGATCTGGGTGTTCTTGAAAAGAGGTGTATTAAGTACAGAGTTCTGTCTTTCTTCTTTAGATCAAGATTGTTCACTGTGTTCCTCAAATTTTCTTTATCTACAATGATTTCTCTTTTTAATCTATCAAACACTGAGACATAGGTATTAAAATGCCCTGCCATGATAGTATACTTGTCTATTGCTGCTTTAGTTTGATCAGCTTATCTATCCCTTATCTATTACCTATATGCTTTATATATTTGGAAGCTATGTGATTAGAAATATACAAATTTAATACTATCTGTCTGAAAAATTCAGCTCTGTATCATGATATAGTAATCCTTTTTATCTCTGTATTATATTTTTTCCTTAAATTTTACTTAGGAACACATATAGATGCATCAGATTTCTTTTGGTTATGTCTACTTTGAATATCTTTTTCCATTCTCTTTTTCCTAACTTTATTTTGTCCTTATGTTATAAATGTATATCTTATAAACAATTTACAAATGTGTTTTTTAAAAGCTATTCTGATAATCTATGATCTTTAACTGTAGAATTAAGTCTTTTTTTTAATTTATTGTGATTACTGATATATTTGGATTTATTTTTCCATCTTATTTCAAGCTTTCATTTTTTTCTGCCCCTTGTTTTCTCTCCCTCTCTCTCTCTCTCTCTCTCCCTCCCCTTCCTCTCTCTCTCTCTCACCCTCCCCTTTCTCTTTACATTTAAACTGACTGTAGATATTTTTTCTTCCATTTTGTCCCTTAACTGGTTTGGATAATATACACCTTGTTTCTATTCTCTTAGTCACTAGACTATAAATGGACCTTTAGCTTAACAAAATACAAAGTTAGTCTTTACTCGCCTCACACACAGTATAAAGATTTTTAAATGCTTTAAATGCAATTACCTTTCTTCTTCATATGCAATTATGATCCTACATTTTAGCTCTATGCTATATTTTAATTCCATAACTTAAGCGTTATTATTGTTTTATAATATCAATATTTGTTTATACATTCCTATAGAGTTTACCATAATCTTCACTCACTATTTTGTCTTGTGTCTCAAACCATTTTGGGGACCATTTCCCTTTCCCTTGAAGTATATCTTTTAAAAATTCATTTGGGCAAATTTGTTTTTGGGGGGGGGAAGTAGACTCCATTTTTTCTTGTATTGAAAGTTCTTTCATCTTCATTCTTGAAGTAGCAGTTTTCTGCATCTAAGTTCTGGGTTGCTGGTTATTTTATCTCAGCAGTGTGAAGATACTCCTCCGCATCTTCTGGCTTCTACCCTTCCGAAGTCAAGGGTCAGTGTCATTGCCAGGCTTTGTTTGCGAAGGGCCGTTCCTCTCAGGCTACTTTTAACATATTACTTCTATAATAGAATCTGAAAAACCATGACTTTCATGAAATTATCAACCATTAACTTCTCTCCCCACTGTCTCTTATCTCCTTTTGTAACGTGATCTTTTATACCCTTGCTATCGCTTCATCTGTCACATTTTTTCCTATCTTTGTATTTCTAGGCAGAATTCCGTTCTTTATGATGTTGCTGTTGTTTTGTTTTATTTCTTTGTTCTTTTCTGGGTTGCTTCTTTAGATTTCTTTTCTATTTCCCCAATTCTTACTTATGCTTGTCTGACCTTTAACCCTTACACTATGTTTTAAATTTTAGTTATTTCCCCCATCTAGACAGTGAGCTCTATAAGGTTACATACTTTTGCTTGTTTTGTTCACTGCAGTAAACCAAGCACCAGAGCAGTGCCTGTTTCATAACAGGTGCTCAACAAATATCTATTGATAAACTATTACACGTTATATTCTTGGAAACCGAATTTGCTTTTTTTCCTGATCTATTTGCTCAATTTGGTAGTCTTTTCTTCTGTTGGATTTTGTTTCCTCCTTTTTATTTTATTTTATTTTTTGGTAAGTCCTGAAAAAACTCTTTTGCATTCTGTATCTAATAATTCCAACTTTAAATATCTTGTGATTCTAGTTCTGTATATTGTTTCTGCTAACTCTTGTTCAAAGTAGCTTCTTTCCTTATATGTTTTAAGTTTGCTTTGACTTTGTGGGATTCTTTGAGGCCTTCAAATGAAGGGAGAGTCCTCCAAGGAGGCCCTGTGCTGGCTTCACTCTACCCGAGGACACTAGAGTCTACCTTGGACTCTAATCCCCACAGGCACCTGGCCGGCTCAGTTGGTGGAGCTGTGTGACTCTTGATCTTGGGATTGTGGGTTTGAGCCCCACACTGGGTATGAAGATTACTTAAAAATAAAATCTTAAAAAAAGTTTTTTTAAAAAACTTCAGTCCTTAACCTGTAGCTCTTAGCACCACAGAGATAATATAAATTCAGCTAAATCTACGACAAAGATTCTTAAAAGGAGGCATTTCTTTTCTTTTACCTCCTTCTAATAATACCATAGCCAACACTGCAGTCTGCTTCTGAGGGGTGAGTTTTCTTTTTCTGATTCACCCTTTACCCAAGGACACAGCTCTTCCCATGTCCTGGATTTATAGAAGGTGGTTACCGTGCAAGGTGGTAAATCTATGTCCCGCACTGACCCAAGACTTTGCCTCCAATATCCCTAAAGCTACAAAGCTCTAAGCCACCTACACGCAGTGGCTTTAATATATGCAAAGGATTCAGGGTTCACTTCTGTCTTAGTCTGCTCAGGCTGCCAGGGCAAAATATCACAGATCAGGTAGCTTGAACCATTTATTATTTCACAGTTCTGAAGGCTGGAAGTTCAAGATCAATATTTTAGTAAATTGGGTTTGTGGTAAAAACCCTCTTCCTGGATCATAGATGGCCGCCTTCTCACTGTGTCTAGTCTTCAACAATTGCATGCTGGGGGAAGTAGGGGGAAGTGTGAGGTCCTGTGTCTTTTTAAAAAGACACTAATCCTATCAGGTCAGGGCACCACCCTTATAGCCTTATTTAACTTTAGTTAGTTCCTTAAAGGTCCCGTCTCTAAATACAGTCACAGTGAGGGTGCCGGGGTGGGGGTGGGGGGGTAGGGGAGTGGTTAGGGCTTCTACATATGAATTTGGGGCCAGGGGACACAACTATTCAGTCCATATCATTTACCTCCAGGTTCTCCTGTGCCTCTTTATTCCTAACCTCAGAGGATTTCCATTAGTTTCTTAAAGCACTCATCAGATTACTTCAAAAGGATTTTTTTTTAATTGTTGTTGTTGAGTATTTTTAGATGTCACGTAGCAGACATGAGTTTCAAAATCTCTAGCTTTTCTTATTGCCAGAAAAAGACATCTCTTCTCTATGTATAATCTTGCAGGAGGCAATTCTATCCAATGTCGTATACATGCTTCAAATAACACATCAAATTTATATTTCCAGCCCTGACTTCTCTCCTGAGATTGAGACTCACAGCCAGCTGCAACTTGACATCTTTACTTGGAGGTTTACAGAATATTTAAAACATAATGTAACCCAGTCAGAACCCATGGTCTTCCTCTCAAATTTTCTCTTCCCCTCATTCCATATCTCAGTAACTATCATGATAACCGCAGAATCCCTGAAGCCAAAGAACCTAGAACTCAACCTTGATTCCTCAATTTTCCTTTCTTCATGCAATGCCAGAAGGAGTCCCATCTTTCCTATTTTAAACAGAGGCCCTCAATCTGTCCACTCCTCTTCATCTCCCTTTCCACCACCTTTGTGTAGTTCATCGGGCCCCCTCTACCGCCTCCTAAGCCAGGACTCGGTTCTACTCTCACCCTCCTACAACAAGGCTCCACAGAGCAGCTGAAGTGGTCCTCAAGTCACATCTCAGGAACTTAAAATTCTCCATCTGCTTTCCATTATACTTGCAATGAAAGCCTTACCCTCATTGCACAAGGCTTTAAGTGCTCCAACGACTGTCCGCCTCTCCGAGCTGATCACGTACATACACCCCTGAGCTCCCCACCCAGCGGACGCTCTGGGTGGCTTTCTGTTTCTCAGATATACTTAGCGCATTCCCACCTTACATCTTTTATTCTTGCTGTTCCCTCTGCAGGAACACACTTCCCCATGATCTCTACTTCGCTAAAGTTTCAGCTCAGATGTTATCTCCTCAAAAAGATCATCCCTGGGGTGCCTGGGTGGCTCAGTCGGTTAAGCCTCCGACTTCGGCTCAGGTCAGATCTCACGCTCGTGGGTTTGAGCCCTGCGTCAGGCTCTGTGCTGACAGCTAGCTCAGAGCCTGGAGCCTGCTTCCAGTTCTGTGTCTCCTTCTCTCTCTGCCCCTCCCCCTCTCATGCTCTGTCTCTCTCTGTATCAAAAATAAATAAAACATTATTTAAAAAAAAAAAAAAAGATCATCCCCAACCACTGCTAGCTATTTCCTATTTGTTCCTCTGGATCTGCCATCTACCCATACTCTACTCTGTTCACTAGAAAGCTGATCAATCAGCCAGGCCTCCTTGATCTCCCTTTCCACGGGTTCTGCCAATGGGAAGCACTGACAGAAAATAGGAGGACAGGACGAAAGGAAGATCTGGGTATTGATTCCCCCTGGCTCCCCCTACACCAGGTTGCTGGTTGGTGGTGGCCGTGTTCCTGTGCCAAAGTTTCTAACGGCTGGCCACTTTTATAGGTATAACCTCCCATGGGTTTCCACTAAAGGCTCCTTTCGCTCAGCCCTCCAGGCCTGGAATATTTTAGCATCCATTGTTAGTTTCTCTTCATTAAATTCTTTTTCCTCGAGCATGTCATCTGTTTCCTGGTCTAGCACTTTGCTAGGGCTGCCAAAACAAAGTACAACAAACTGGGTGTGGCCTAAACAATAGAATTGTCTCACAGTTCTGGAGACTGGATACCCAAGTTCAAGTTGTCAACAGGGTTGGCTCCTTCTGAGGGCTGTGAGGAAGAATCTATCTGTTCCATGCCTGTCCCCTAAGGAATCGTGGATTGTTGGCAATCTTTGGCATTCCTTGGTTTCCTCTTACTGTGGGTAAGAAATCAAGTTTTGGGGGCACCTGGGTGGCTCAGTCGGTTAAGCATCTGGCTTCAGCTCAGGTCACAATCTCACGGTTTGTGTGTTCAAGCCCCACCTCAGGCTCTGTGCTGATGGCTAGCTCAGAGCCGGGAGCTTGTCTTTGGATTCTGTGTCTCCCTCTCTCTCTCTGACCCTTCCCTGCTCACACTGTCTCTCTCTGTCTCAAAAATAAATAAAACATTAAAAAATTTTTTTAAAGCAATCAAGGTTTGTAGAATACAAAATATCATTTGCTGCTACTAAGGGTGTTTTGTCGAAGCTGCAGGCTTAGAGTTCCTCCTTCTGCTCAGGCACAACTAGGGGACTAAAATAAAGCTTTCAAGTTCATGTGCTGAGAGAACTACAGAGTACTATAATCAAGCCCCTTCATAACAGAGTTGAGGAAATCAAGGCCCAGGATGATGAAGTGAATTCCTTAAGATCACGAGAAGTCTTTGTGTTACCACAGAGGCGACCATCCAGGGAGGCAGACAATCCCGTCCTGACTTGCCTGGATAGAGCTCTCCCAAGGGGTTTCAGCCTATCCAACTTCAAAGACCCTGGATTCCTAGCTAGCTTAAATTCTAGGGTTTCACTCAGAAGGTGACATCTGAAGGGCCAGCAAATTCTTCCGTCTAAGTATCAGGGGAGAACTATCTAAAAAGATAGGAGAACGACCCTTAGAAAAAACTAGGGTTTGCTTGTGTCCATAGACTTTAAACACCACATGAAATGTCAGCCTATACCAGCTCAGGGAGAATCTATCCAATCTCATTGTTCATTCTTGCCACTTACCCTTCTCACAGTCTTTTATCCTCAGACTACTCCAGGATTCCTTCCCCTGATCTTCCTGCCATCAAAGATATCTCATTTCCCAAACAAAAAGGTCTTACCTAGCAAAGAAAACCATCAATAAAAAAAAAAAAAAGGCAACCCTCTGAATGGGAGAAGATTTTTGCAATTATGTATCTGCTAAGAGGTTAATCTCCAAAATATATAAAGAACTTATACAACTCGACCCCAAAAGACCAAACAATTCAATTAAAACATGGGCAGAGGATAAGTATAGACATTTTTCCAAAGAAGACATACAGATGGCCAGCAGACACATGAAAAGATTCTCAGCATCATTAGTCGTCAAGGAAATGCAAGTCAAAACCACAATGAGATATCACCTCATACCAATCAGGATGGCCAGTACCAAAAAGACAAGAAATAACAAGTGTTGGTGAGCATATGGAGAAAAGAGAATTCCTGGGCATTGGTGGTGGGAATATAAATTGGTACAACCACTACAGAAAACAGTATGGAGATACCTCACAAAATTAAAAACAGAAATCCCCAAAGATCCAGTAATTCCACTGCTGAGCATTTCCCCAAAGAAAATGAATACACTGATTTGAAAAAGATAGATGCACTCCTCTGTTTATTTTTTTATATTTACTTATTTTGAGAGAGAGCAGGGGAGGGGCAGAGAGAGAGGGACAGAGAGAATCCCAAGCAGGCTCTGTGTTGTCAGCACAGAGCCTGATGTGGGGCTTGATCTTACAAACCATGAGATCCTGATCTGAGCAGAAATCAAGAGTCAGACAGTCAACCAAATGGGCCACCAAGGTGTCACAATACCCCTATGTTTATTGAAGGATTATTTACAGTAGCCAAGATGTAAAAGTAACCCAAATGTCCATTGATAGATGATAAATGGATAAAGAAGATGTGCCATATGTGTGTGTGTGTATGTGTGTACGTATGTATGTATATAATGGAATATTACCCAGCCCTAAAATAGAATGAAAAGAATGAGATAGTGCCATTGTGACAATATGGATGAACCTAGAAGGCATTATGCTAAGTGAAATAAGTCAGACCAGGAAAGGCAAATACCATAATAATTTCACTTGTATGTGGACTCTAAAAAAGAGCAAAACAAACGAACAAACAAACAAAACAAACAGACACTTTAAATATAGAGAACAAACTTGTAGTTGCCAGAGGGGAGGTAGGTGGGAAAATAGGTAGGCGAAGGAGATGAAGAGGTACAAACTTTCATTTACAAAATAAATAAATCACAGGGATGTAAAGTACAGCTTAGGGGATATAGCCAGTGACACTATAATAACTGTGTATGTGACAAATGGTAACTACACTTATTGTGGTGAGTATCGGGTAATACACAGAACTGCCAAATCAATATCACTATGTGGTACGCCCGAAACGAATATAACATTGCAAAAAAAATTGAAAAGTAAAAAGATATTCCATTAATTAGCAAACATTTACCAAGCACCTGTTATGTGCCAGGCATCCTGCCCAGGCTGGAGATACCAGGATGGCATTTCTTTGCTCAAGGGCTTACAGTATGGTGAGGATGACTATAAAGAGATACTTGTTTAATGCAGTGTTGAGTGATGGGCTAAAGTAGAAAGGTTAGAACTGAGCTGTTCTCGGGGGCCTGGGTGGCTTCAGCTCAGGTCACGATCTCACGGTTCTTGGGTTCAAGCCCTGCGTTGGGCTCTGTGCTGACAGCCCGCTGAAAGCCTGGAGGCTGCTTCAGATTCCGTATCTCTCCCTCTGACCCTCCCCTGCTCACACTGTCTCTCAAAAATAAATAAAAAACATTAAAAAAAAAAAAAAAGAACCGGGCTGTTCTCTCACACACAGACCAGTGGGGCTAAGAGACTGTACACACAGCCCTCAGCATGCCTCTCACCCATTTCCTCTTTCCCATTCTTCCTGCTTCTCCTCTAGTTCCAGGTTTTATCTTCTCTTAACTGAACTAGGGTAACATTTTCCTAACTTCCTCCCTGACTCCGATATCACTTTCGCCAACCTAACTTTCACTCTTCTACCAGAATGCTCTTATTAATTGAAACCAACACATCTGGAATATACTGGAGATGAATAAATAACTTTGGAATAATTAACGTCACTCCCCTGCTTAACACAATTTAGCAAATTCCTAATTCACAGAGAGGTGCTTGCAAACTTTCCCACTGACTTGTCCCTAATAAGAAGGGAAGGGAAAACAAACAGACCCCTGAGGGTATTTTTCATTAAGATGCACAAAGGCAAGACAACATTTTACATTTGTACAAACACATGTCCGCCATTCCAATTGAATACAGGACATTTTCATTTCGCCCAAAAGAAAGTGTTCTCGTGCTCTTTCTCAGCTCAGCCCTCCTTCCAAGAGGTAACCACTATTTTGTCTTCAATCGCTATACATTTGTGTTGCTCGTTCCTGAACTTCATATGTTCAATGCAGTCATATAGTTATCTACCGCGATTTACTTGAGTATCATTATTTTATATCCAGTCACCTTTCCTTGAGCATCTGAGATAAAAATTTCCATCCTCAAGCTCCAAGATACCTAGTGGCCACTTTCAGGGCCCCACAATCCATACCAAATTCTTTGCTCTCACCAAAACCTATTTCCTATAGATATCAATTAGAAAGAATCTGAAAAACAAATTCTCATTCAAGGAAACAAGAGATAGATACTGTATATCAAGGAAAATATCCTCATGATTAATACCTAAGAGGTTATACCTGTATAAACATAGCTTTGAGGACTAACTAATCAGATAATGTCACCTTGATTCAAGGAAATAATTGCCTGCCAGTGGGCCAACGGAGCCAAAGACAAGCTCATAAGTAAGATAGGTAAGCAAAAGGAAAATGTCCAGAAGGAATGGAAGAAAGAAGCAGCATCAGACTAGCTTATTAGTCTAGGCAGAGTGCTACTAAGCACTGGGAATTTGAAAATGAATATACCACACATTGCTCTAAATAGGTATTTCTTAAAAAAAAAAAAACAATTTGCCAATATGTGTCAAAAGCTTTATAAAAGATTTATGTCTTTCTCCTACTGGTTCCATTTCTATAAATTTATCCTAGAGAGATATTCAAACATGAACAAAAAATATGATAAATGCCCAATGTGAAAATTATTAAATAAATCACAGTAAATCCATATGGTTGGATATTACAGAACCTTTTACTTGTCTTTTTGTTTTGTTTTTAGAGAGAGAGTGCAAGTAGAAGAGAGGCAGAGGAAAAGAGAGGATCTCAAGCAGGCTCCACACTCAGCATGGAGCCCAGCCTGGGGCTCAACCCTGGGATCCTGACCTCAGCCAAAATCCAGAGTCAGATGCTTAACCAACTGAGCCACCCACGGACCCCATAGAACCTTTAAAAATATATTCCTGGGGCATCTGGCTGGCTCATTCAGTTGAGTGTGTGACTCTTGATCTCCAGATTGTAAATATGCGCCCCATGTGGGTATAAAGATTGTTTAAAAAAACAAAAAAATACCACAGGATTTCACTATTTGTAGAATTTAAGGAAAAAAAAGAAAACAAATGAACAAAGGGGGAAAAAAAAAAGAGAGACAGACCAAGAAAATAGATTCTTCTTTTTTAAAGACAATGTTCAAGAATTTTATTTATTATTTTTATGTTTATTTTATTTTTGAGAGGAAGAGAGACAGAGTAACTGAAGTTACTGGGGGCTTCAGCTCACAAACCAGGAGATCATGACCGGAGCTGAGGTTGGATGCTCAACCGACTGAGCCACCCAAGTGCCCCAAGAAAATAGACTCTTAACTAGAGTACAAACTGATGGTTACCAGGAGGGAGAGCGATGGGTCAAATACAAGATAGGGATTAAGGAGTGCACTTGTGATGAGCACCAGGTGATGTGTGGAAGTGTTAAAGCACTACACTGTACACTGGAAACTAAAAGAACACTGTGTTAACAAACATGAATTTAAATAAAGAGCTTTAAAAAAAAAAGATATCCAACATATTGATAATGTGGTTACATTTGGGGAAGACACTGGCTTTGGTGGGAACATGGTCAAGAAGATTTTAATATTCTTGGTATTCTGTTTCAAAAAAATGCATTAATTTGAAACTATATATTCATTTAGAAATAAAATTATTTTTTAAAATCACATTACTTTCTGAACACACCAACTAAGTTCTGCTATAAAGATTACATGGTATTTTTAAAAATCAAAACCAACTAATTTATATAATGAAATACATGCCCACAAGGCTCTGTACATTTGAACTAATATATAGCATAATAAACATAGAAATCTTTAGCCAAATTTACGGTTAATCAATTTAAGTATTGACTCAGTCTTGTATTAATTTTATGAGTAAGAAACTTAAGTTCCATAGACATCTAAGTGCTCAAGTGAAAAAATTCCTGTTGATTCCCTGGACTTGGATGATTTTTACTGTTTAAACCGTTTAGAATCTGGTAGATCAGGAACTTGCCTTGTTGGATTCAGTTAGAATGGTAACAGACTTCATTACATCAGAAATTTTACTTGTCGTTAACCTCTAAAGAAATTCAGACCTGGGAAAATTGCCCAAAAACCTTCAAGAAGGCAGGTAGGTCATAAATTACTAAATGTTATTTTTCTTTCCCATAATTTTAATAAGTATTAACTATTGTTAACTATTGCATAATGTTTTACCTTATTAATATAATCATTTTCAGTGAAAGCATCAGTTTATAAGAATGCATACATAAATATTTTCCTTTAGGCTAATAGAAGGATTTTTATCAGGATATTATTCTCTATACATAATCTATCTCATTTCACTTTTTTTAATGTCTTTTATTTACTTTTGAGAGACAGAGAGAGACAGTGCGAGCAGGGGAGGGTCAGAGAGAGAGGGAGACACAGAATCCGAAGCAGGCTCCAGGCTCTGAGCTAGCTGTCAGCACACAGCCCGAGGCGGGGCTCAAACCCACGAACCATGAGATTATGACCTGAGCTGAAGCCGGATGCTTAACCAACTGAGCCACCCAGGCAACCCATCATTTCGTTTTTTTGTTTGTTTGTTTTAAGCAATTATATTTCAGGAAAGAAAGTAAGGGAGGGAATGACTTTTGGTAATAAAAAAGACAGCTAAAATATTCTGGAACTAGAAGTTTTATGGTGAGTGTTTGATAAAGACAGTTACCTAAGTTTTCTTCTTTCATGTATTTATACTTTCTTAATGAAGCAAATAAAACTCAGCCAGTTACCGCCCTTTCTATAATAGCTAACATAAATGTGTAACTTTATTACTTCCTCCCCAGGAAAGATTTAATCATGGGATGTATCTTTCCTCCAATTTTCTTTTTTGGCTAGAAATCAAAGAATGAGGATTGTCTTCAGTGATGTTCTTATCTTACTCTGCCTCTTGGGTGGTAAGTAAGAAAGCACAAATCAGAAATAGGGACTATTATCTAAGAGATTGCAGAATTACAATATTAGCGAAGGCTGACCTTAAAGAAGGTAATTAAGGTGCTTAGAGCAAGGTCTGAGGAAGCACTTTTAAACAGTAGCAAGAGCTAACATTTATTGAGCATTTACTATATGCCAGGAACTGGTCTAAACATCACATTTGTATGAATTCATTGAACCCTCATGACAACTACATGAGTTAAGTCCTGTTATTTCCCATTTTGTAGATGAGAAAACTGAGCTGCTAGATGGCACCCTCAGGTTGCTATTGCTACCGCTAAGCTGGAGGTAACCAAAGGAGGCTGGAAGCTGTTATAAAAAAGGCAAAGAAAATGAATTAATTAAATCAAATAAGCATAGACACGGGCCTCCTAGCACTTTGCCTGTTAAATGTGCTCTTCACATCTTCCTTCATTTATAAAAGAATGAATAAAGGGGATAAAAAGGCACTTTCAATTCCTTTTACAGGATCCCTAGGTCTCCTCCAATTATTTAGAAATGCATGAAGGTGATACCTCCAAACAGGCATGTTCAAGCACCATCATGGGATTCTCCCTCTCAGTAAAGCGTTAAGATGGTACTGAAGACAGGTGCTCTCTGCTGAACCCAAGGTTCTTTCAGAGTCAACAAGACGTGATGTACCATTGAGCCACCTGGGAGTCTTGCCAAATGCAGAGTCTGATTCAGCAGGTTGGGGACGGGGCGGGGAGGTGGTGGTGCTGAGTCTGCATTTCCAACAAGTGACGCTGCTGGTGCTGTGGGTCGGGGGACGAGCACACGTCAGTAGGGAGACTCTAGAACACATCCCAGGGATAAAATTCTAGGATTGAGACTTGGAGACCATGGGTAGCAAATACTGGGGTCACCAACTGAAATGCCTGAAGTGTTTGGTCAGCTAATATCTCTCCTGCGTTTTATGTCCTTATACTAGTCTCTGGTAAAAAATGTGGAGACGAGGACATGAATAGGTGTAAGATCACATGAGAACATACCCAGTGTCTTGCATATCATGAAATATGATTTAGGGAGGGGACCATATTAATTTTGCTGGATACAAAGGAAAGTTGTGAGGGTAAAAGAAGAAAATTCTGCATAAAGAGAAACCTTGATGTAATGGGTGTCATGAGTGGTTATTTAAAAAAAGTTCACTCTTGGGGCAACTGGGTGGCTCAGTTGGTTAAGGGTCCGACTTCGGCCCAGGTCATGATCTCACAGTTCATGAGTTCAAGCCCAGCATAGGGCTCTGTGCTGACAGCTCAGAGCCTAAAGTCTGCTTCTGATTCTGTGTCTCCCTCTCTCTCTGCCCCTCCTCAGCTCACACTCTCGCTCTCTGTCCCTCCCTCTTAAAAATAAACATTAAAAAAAATAAAAAATCTCTATCATCATGATTATAATACATATTTAAATAACTAGATAGTATTTAGGATATACCTTTAAATAATCATAATGGATGCTATAATAATATAATTATAGAAATAATCATATATAATACATGTTACATTACATTTATATATTCACATAATTTATACTCTATAATATTTATGTATAATAACATGACATATATTTATATAACATATTTATATATTTTAAATATATTTATATAAACTTATTTATATAAATACATATGCTATGTATTATAAATATATATACTAAATATATATAAAGTATATATATTTATATATATAGCCATATAGTATATAAACTATAAATACATATTTATATATTTTGTATATATAAAACACAATTTATATAAACTTATATATTAAAACATATGTAACCTATATTTACATATTTTAAATAAATTTATATTACATTTATTTATAAATAAAATAATATTTATATTTGTATTTATTCATTTATTTAAGTACATATAAATATAAGCATATATTTATATATTATTTATATAATACAATTGATACTATATATTATATTTATATAATTTATATACATAATATAATCTATTGGATGCTTCCTGTTAATAAATAAAGTCATAAAATAGTAAAGCATACTTCAGAATTAATCACTAAGGAAAATATTTATTTTACATTTACATTTAACCCAAAGCTATAAATTTAGTTGTCACAGACATATATTTGTGTGTTGATGTTAATAGAACAAACAACAAATTTTCAGATAAAGACACTGGAAGAAAGGGCGTGGGATCTGAGAACATATTTATGATTGCTCAGGCAAATGAACAGATACAGTCAACAAAAATGCCTAAAAGCTAAGGTGTCATCTTCAGCTACAAATAACGGCAGGGCCAAGGTTTTAGGAAGAAGACGTGGATGCTGGGTGGGGGGATCCGGAGGAGGAGGGACTCTCTGAAAGGGAGGGAAAGAAGCTAGAGCAGATCTCCCCCAGGAAAACAGTCCATGGGTCTTGGGCAAGGCAGAGAAAGAGCTGGCATCCTGTGAACTGTCCACCAGAGAGAAGCCACTGGCACCAAAGGTCAGAGCCATGCAGTGGATCCCTAAGGGCAAGGAGTGAGACTAGACGTCACAAGTGCAGGAGGAAAGCTATCTCAGGCATGGCTTGAAGATCCAAGCTGCCCTAGTGTTCTAGGCAGGCAACTGACCCAGAATCTCCTAAGAATCAAAATATCCAGAAAGAAGAGGGCAAGATCAGGACATCTGGGATACAAAAAAGGCAGGCGGCCCTAGGCACCTGGGGTGATTGCTTAGAATAAGGGCTTGAGATTCCAACAGACCTTTTTATTTTATTAAAAAAATTTTTTTTCAATGTTTATTTTTGAGAGACCGAGCATGAGTCAGGGGAGGGGCAGAGAGAGGGAGACAGAATCTGAAGCAGGCTCCAGGCTCTGAGCCATCACAGCACAGAGCCCAACGCGGGGCTCGAACTCACAAACCATGACATCATGACCTGAGCCGCAGTTGGATGCTTAACTGACAGAGCCACCCAGGTGCACCCCCTCTAACAGACCTTTTTAAAACTCCTATCTGCCATTTGTACAAGCTACTTAAAATCTTGGGCCTAAACGTCTTCTTTTATGTGAAATGTGAGTAATATAATACCAGCTTCGAAGGTGTATTGTGAAAAATGATTGAGCTAATGCATGTAAATTGCCTAGCAGGGTCCTTGGCATTAGCTGAGTTCTTAAAAAAAAATATTTGTTGACAGATTGTTGATTATGGATTGAAAGTTTGTCTCGCTTAGAAAGAGAACCAACAGTGAATTTCCAAAGTGTCTTGAAATGAGAATAGTCAACAGAGGTTAATTAGCCTCATCAACCAGACTATTTTCTCTTAAAAGTGATCTTGTTGGGTGCCTGGGTGGCTCAGTTGGTTGGGCCTCTGACTTCGGCTCAGGTCAGATCTCACATTCCTGGGTTCGAGCCCCACGTCAGGCTCTGTGCTGACAGCTCGGAGCCTGGCGTCTGCTTCCGGTTCTGTGTCTCCTTCTCTCTCTGCCCCTCCCCTTTCATGCTCTGTCTCTGTCTGTATCAAAAATAAATAAAACATTAAAAAAAAAAAAGTGATCTTGTCTAACCCTGAAGTGGCAGAGCAAAATAGAAAATACAACGTGCAAAAAAGTGTCTAGTAAATTCTTCCTTCGGGTCATCAATGAATAGGAGTGACGTGGCAATGGTCTTCCTACGTTAAAAGATGGAAACTACAAACACTGAGGCAGATTTCGACTAAAGGTTAAAAGAATCTTTAAACAGGCTGAGGTATTTTTAATGGCGACGCGTTCTCCATCACTAGCCAAGGGTCCCTGCAGAAACTATTATAAAGGAGATTCCTGAATTCAACAGAACTAGCAGTCCTGAACATTGGTCCAGACATCTACGTCCACATCACATACCCTCCGCTGTTTCTGCGTATCTACAATACAGATTTCTGAGCCTTGCTTTCTACAGATTCTAACACAGGTCTGTAGGGGCTCTGGGAATCTGTGTTTATTTTATTGAGGAACAGTCACATCTGGAAACCAATCCTGTCAATAATATCTAGCTTCCAATCTTACCTATGTTCGAGAATCTCTGGGCTACTTCTTTGTAATCAAAATAAATAACATTTTAAACCCCTGACTTTGGATGCTGGAGATAACCAATTTGTAAACATTAATCAAGCAATACATATTCACGGAGAACCTACAGTACATAAGGTACTACCTTAGGCGTTGAAATGGAGGTCTAATAGTGACTATATGGCTGAAATTAAATTTTCTGGCTAAATAACTAGTTTTATTTATTTAGGCACTGAGGAGCGGAGTACATTTTTACCAATTGTTTAGACCACCTTGCCTCATTTCTTTTTCTGTTTTTAATTTTTTTAAAGTTTATTTTTGAGAAAGAGAGACAGCATGATCAGGGAAGAAGTCAGAGAGAGAGGGAGACACAGAATCTGAAGCAGTCTCCAGGCTCTGGGCTAGCTGTCAGCACAGAGCCTGACACAGGACTCAAACCCACGAACTGTAAGATCATGACCTGAGCTGAAGTCGGATGCTCAACCAACCGAGCCACCCAGGTGCCCTCTCATTTCTAATTAGTATCCATTCTAGGAGCTTCCAATTCATGAATATAGCATATGCTTTGAAATTTCTCTCACTCTCAAAATAAAAATAATTTTAATTTATATGAGTTTTTAGAATTATTTTTTTTAATGTTGCTTACCTTTTCCAGTTGAAAAATCACAATTTTTTCCCCTCTCCTCTGTCTCTTCTTTTTTTCTCTTTCTGGTCTCCACTTCTGTTTCACTCTTTTTTTTTTTTTTTCTTCTGTCCTTGGAGGAGCTGGAGGTTTGATTTGTAGATTATGCAACCTCTCAATCTTTTTCCATGGATGTCTTTTGGATTTTGGAACCTGCAAAGCAAAACCTGGTCAATATTGTATAAAAAAGATTCACAGTAAAGGTAAGTCTTGACACTTAAAAAGTTTTATTGAAAATGAGTACAGAAAAAAATCTTTATATTAAAGCAAACATTCGGTGGACATTTACGACTTGCCGGATGCTGTCCTAAAGACTTTAACCTGGATGACATTACAACCAACAACACAATGATATGAGATCAATCTTGTCATTATTCACATTTTATTTATCTTAAATTTTTTTGTTAACATTTATTTCTTACTGAGAAACAGAGACAGAGCATGAGCATGGGAGGGGCAGAGAGAGGGGGAGACACAGTCCCTGAAGCAGGCTCTAGGCTCGGAGCTGTCAGCAGAGAGCCTAAAAGCGGTGAGATCATGACTCGAGCTAGAAGTCGGATGCTCAACCGACTGAGCCACCCCGGCACCCCATTATCCCCATTTTAAAGATGAGAAATCTGAGACATTGGAAGATGAAGACACGCATATGATGTTACACAGCTGATGAGTATTGGAACCAAGATTCAAATGCAAGTATTTTGATCCCAGACTGTACGTTCCTAGCGAATGTCTATACTGCCTCATTCACACCACGCACGTCCTCACAAAAAATGAGAACATAATTTGCAGGGCCCTCCTAAGCACAGCGCCTGTGCAAGTGCACAGGTCACGTGCCCAGGAAGGCAGCCTTGTCTGCATAGGTTGAGGGGTAAGTGCAAATGTCCAAACGATGACAACATCAGAAAAAAATACTGAAGAAGAGGCCGCTTGAGTATCCAAGACCTAAGTTGTAAAGAAAATGACAGACAAGCGTGAAGACTTCAATATTTTAAAATCTATAAACTGAACAACTCTCAAATTTTAAAGGTAGAGAATAAACTGGGGGCACCTGGGTGGCTCAGTTGGTTAAGCATCCGACTTCAGCTCAGGTCATGATCTCATGGTTCGTGAGTTCAAGCCCCGTGTCGGGTTCTGTGTTGATACCTCAGAGCCTGGAGTTGGCTTCAGAGTCTATGTCTCCCTCTCTCTCTCTCCCCTCCCCTGCTTGTGCTCTCTCTCTCTCAAAAACAAATAAACATTAAAATCAATATTTTTAACAAAGATAAACTGGATGAAAATAGTTGGAATATAAATAACAGAAAAAAAGATATTAACATTTACCCAGAATAAAGAACTTCCAGAAACAATTTTTTAATGTCTATTTATTTTTGAGAAAGAGAGAGAGACAGAGTGCCAGCAGGGGAGGGGCAAAGAGAGAAGGATATACAGAATCTGAAGCAGGCTCCAAGCTCCAAGCTGTCAGCACAGAGCCCAATGCAGGGCTCGAACCCATGAACTGTGAAATCATGCCCTGAGCCAAAGTCAGATGCCCGACCTACTGAGCCACCCAGGTGCCCCAGAAACAATTTTTTAAAAGACCGACAATCCAGAGGGGAAAAAAGTTTGTTAAAGGAAACACAGAGACCATTTTCAGGAGAAGAAATATAAATAGAACCTAAAAATATGAAACATAAAAATATAAAAAGCTGCTCAACCCACCAGTAAATATAAAAAAAAATGTAAATTACAGAAAATACGATATTTTTAACCCATCAAATGAGAACAGTTACAAAAGTTTTATAATATCAAGGGTTAGTGGGAAAATGTGAAATGTCATACGTTTCCAGTGATAATTTAGATTAGGTGAGCAATTTTAGACAATTTGAAAATTTCCATTGAAATTTTAAATGAACACAGCCTTCTACAAAGCAATTCTATTTCTTGATATCTACTGCAGCAAAAGAGTCACAAGCAACACACAAAAAAGCATGTTATCAAGGTTATCCTTCAATATTATATTTAATCGTAAAGTAATGGAAATAACCTAAGTATTTGTCTTTGGGTGAAGTGTTATTAAAACTATGACCAGGGCACCCGGATGGCTCAGTCAGTTAAGTGTTCAACGTAAGCGTCTGACTTCAGCTCAGGTCATGATCTTGCAGTTAGTGGGTTCGAGCCCCTCATTGGTCTCTGTGCTGACAGTTCAGAGCTTGGAGCCTGCTTCAGATCCTATGTCTCCCTCTCTCTCTGCCCCTCCCCTGCTCACATGTTGTCTCTCTGCCTCTCAAAAATAAATAAACATTAAAAAATTTTAACTATGATGTAGGGATGTGTGGATGGTTCAGTTGGTTAAGCATCAGACTCTTGATTTCAGCTCAGGTCATGATCTCAGGGTCATGGGGTCAAGCCCCGTGTCGAGCTCTGCCCTGGGTGTGGAACCTGCTTAGGATTCATTCTCTTTCCCTCTGCACCCCCCCCCATTCCATTCTCTCTCCCTCTCCCTCTCTCCCTCTCCCTCTCTCTCTCTCTCTCTCTCTCTCTCTCTCTCTCTCTCTCTCTCTCTTAATAAACTGTGATGTATATTCAGGCTATGAAATGCTATGCAACACTTAGAATGAACTAGATCCCTTTAACATGAGGAATATCTCTAAGGCATTGTTGAGCAGAAGAAAGGCAGTTGCAGAACCGTTAGGCATATTATACCAACTGTGAATAAACATCTCCATGAAGCAAAGCTCTACATTCCCCTATGGAATTGGAAGGAGAAAATATAAAGTTAGAGGAGATCAAAGTCAGCTGGGAGAGAAGAAGAGAACATGGGGGTCCCATATGATGGGTTTTGGTATTAGGAGGGTTATTTGAGCTTATTCAGACTGTCTAGCCTTCGTCCGCTCTCGAAGCCCTGTGTTCTCTCTGGCTCCCATCTCTGCCAGGCAGAGCCCCTTCCTTCTAGAAGGGGAAAGGGGCCAGGGACCCCTGGAGCCATGAGATGCTGGCTCTCGGTGACTACTCTTCCCTTCCGAAATGTGGACAGACGGTCATCAAGGCAGCGGAACTTCCAAACAAGGGTCTCCGCGCACAAGAAAGAGTCTACAGGCTGATGTGTCAAAGTATTGACAGTGCTCTTGGCGGGTCAAGGACCTGGTTTGGCTTCACTGTTTTGGGCACAGCAGTTTCCTAACTCGGAAATGTGGTTGTGAGACAAACAGAACTGGAACACTTTTGAGAGCTTTGTTAATAGGGTTTCTCATCCTTCACACTATGAACACTCAGGCAGGATAGTCCTTCATCATGCAGGGCGACATCACGGACTGTAGGATGTTTAGCACATCACTGGCCTCTACTCCACGCAAGTAAGATCTTTCAAGTTGCAACAACAAAAATGTTTCTGGGCGATATCGGGTGTCCTGGCGGGTGGGAGGCAAAATTGCCCCCAGTCGAGTGATTACTATTTGGAGAAGTTTCCAACCATCGTATGTTTGGCCACCTTTGGGGAACTGCTCCTTCGTGCTCTTCCTTCACACAAGCAGAACGTTGTGGGGGGAGGGGGGGAGGGAGGCAGCATTACAGGACGACACTATCACTTATTTTGCACTTGTGTTTATTTTTCACATTTCGTGCAGTGAACATGCATTACCTCCAAAACCAGGGTGAAAATTAAAGGTCTAGGACACACTTCTCTTTCTGAGAAGCACTTACATATCTAAATGACCCTCCTGTGGATTCAGCCCTTTGAATGGCGGGAGGGGGGGGTGAGGGGGGAGGAGAGGGGAAGGGGGGGCTAAGCTGGGGAATGATCATGGAAGGTAACACTTCAGAAAGTTTTACAAGTTTTACCAGTCAGTGGCATTTGCATGGGTTTATCATCCGAATCTGAATCGGAAAGCCGTTTTGTTTTCAAATTTGAAAGCTATTGTATTCCAGTGTAGCTAACTAGAATACATTTAGTTGGGGGTTTTTAAGGGAGAAATGTATCTTCATAAACCTAGAAGTTTTGCTGTGTCTTTGTTTCTTTTTTTATGTTTCTTTTTTTTAATTTTTTAATGTTTATTTTTGAGAGACAGAGCGTGAGCAGGGGAGGGGCACAGAGAGAAGGAGACACAGGCTCTGAAGCAGGCTCCAGGCTCTGAGCTGTCAGCACAGAGCCCAACGCGGGGCTCGAACTCACAAACCACGAGATTATGACCTGAGCCGAAGTCGGCCGCTTAGCCGACTGAGCCACTCAGGTGGCCCTTCAGTGTTTATTTTTGAGAGAGACAGAGACAGAGACAGAGATAGAGAGAGAGAGACAGAGAGAGACCACTCAAGGGAGGGGCACAGAGAGGTGGGCAGAGGAGCTGAATTAGGCTCTGTGTCTTCTGCAGGGAGACCAAAGCAGGGCTCAGACTCACAAACCCTAAGATCATGACCTGAGCTGAAGTCAGACTCTTAAGCTTAACCATCTGAGCCACCCAGGCGCCCCTGTTACTTTTTTTTTTTAACCTGTTAGTTACCTGAAGCAACTGAGGCCAGGAAGACCGCACCTCACAAATTCCCTCCCCCTCCCCCTACCCCCCAACATGGGATTTGAACTTAGAACCCCAAGACAGAGTTGCAGTCTCCACTGACTGAGCCAGCCAGGCACTCCAACCCTGTCTCTTTTGTTTCCCTCAGGTGGGATTCAGTGGTTTGCCATTCAAGGCTGCACAGAGACCCACGATGAGTGCTTCAAGAGAATGAAATGGTCTACTGGAATTCACTCGACTCATTGCTGCCTTCATTCCTTGTGCAACCTCTGAGCCAGTGGCCCATTTCCAAGTGGCTTGACTGATCGGCCAGCCTCGAAGTCCGATCTGTCCATCAGAAGACAGCAGGCGGCCATTAATCTGCTCTATGAAACACCTCATGTCTTCACAGCTCGTGTGAGTTGCGGTCTAAAAGCAGTTCTGGTTTCAAGGCGCCCCTCTTCTTCCCCGCCACCTGCATGCAATTCCTCCCAGAAACATCCTTTTCCACACCATGCCTCTCCTCCGCTCAATTCCCCTTCTGGTGACTTCAAAGCTACTAAAAAGTAAAAACGTCAAATGAAGCATATCGTCTCTAGTTCACTAGTTTCCTTAAATATTTCCACATTCCAAAATACAGTTACAAGTGAACTGTATCACAAGATACCAAGGGGCCTGAGAATGTTCATCTGGCTTCCAAAGCAAACTGCCTTGGTCTTATGGGGTAATTTATGGCATAGGAGAAACTGATTGTTTTAACAAATACCATAAGCAAAATAAGCCACAAATAAGCAAACCAGGTCTCTGAGATCTATGAACCCAAATGACAAAGTGCTCTGGCAGGTGTGAGGGTTGACAGTTATTTTTCCTTTTTTTTTTTTAATGTTTATTTCTGAGAGAGAGAGACAGAGTGCAAGCAGGGGAAGGGCAGAGAGAGAGCTGTCAGTAGGGAGCCTGATGCGGGGCTCAAACCAAAGAACTCTGAGATCGTGACCCATGGTGAAGTCCCATGCTTAACCGACTGAGCCACCCAGGCGCTGGCACTTATCTGTCCCGTCTGCATTAGAATTTGTCCAAATGCTGGATTTCCATACCGTAGCCACGCCTCTGTGCTCTGGCCCATCTAACACTGGCAGATGAAGCAACTCAGTGTGAGCAGGGAAGAGATGCCCATCCACAAGGAATTTTAAAGGACTGTGAATATACTTCGGCCTCCATATTGCACCACGTATTCAATTATTCTCATTCAATGCCCTACTTAAGCGATTTCCAGATTACTGCCTTTCAAACGTTAAAGTTGTTTTTCTCTGTGTTTTCAGGAGTTTGAGAAATCCTAACAATAAATAATAAATCTCAACAAAACCTTCTTTGTTGTCTTTTCCTCAGAACCTAAAGCAATACCTCACAAACAGTTGGCCCTCCATAAACCCTCTTTTACAAACTTTGAAGAAAAACAAGCATTAAAAAAAAATAAGCCCAAGGACTTAGACCATATTTATGAACTAAGGAAAAAGGTTCTTCATCCTAAGATTTAAGTCCATTCGCCATTATTCTGTCACTTCATGCATTAGCCACACTGTTAAACAGATCGGTGAACTTCATGGAGACACTACTTTTAACTTTCTTGTTTTTTTACACATAATGTTATTTACCCAATATCACAGAGGTAAAAAATGACAAGACCAGACCATTGGTGACTAACTCCATAAAGCTTCCCAAACTTAATGTGAAATCCCAAGTGATACAATGACAAGACAAGAAGGAACCACTTTTCGTGCCACACTGACCGGGTGTTGATCTTGGCCAACCGCCTTGGAATCTCTGACCTCATTTTCCTCATACATGAAATGAAAAGGATCGGATCACATAATCTCTCAGATCCCTTCCAGTCCTCATACTTTATGACCTGACATTGACTCCTCTGGTACTCAATATCTAGAAGACAGACCCTGGTTATGTGATCAACACTCCTCTAGCTCAGTGTAATCCAGGAAACCTAAAGAAAACATGGAAGTCATGACAAGCAGTGACCATTGCGGGAGCACTTTACTACCCAACGTGACCCAAAAGCCAGCACAGACAAAGATAATTTTCACATCCTTGATGTGATATGCTGAATAATGCTTCTCCAAAGATGTCCACATTCTAATCCCTGGAAACTGTGAATATGTTATGTTACTTGGCGAAAGGGACTTTGTACATGAGCTTAAAGAATTTGAGATTAGGTTTTCCTGGGTTTATCTGGGTGGGCCCAATGTAATCACAAGGGTCTTTATAAAAGGAAGTAGGAGGATCAGAGAGGGATTTGCAGATGCTACAAGCTGGCTTTGAAGATGGAGGAAAGCGGTCACAAGCCAAGGAACGTGGGCAACCTCTAGAAACTGGAAACGTCGAGAAAACGGATTCTCCCCTAGAGTTTCCAGAAGGCACAGAGCCGTGCAGGCACATTTCGACTTCTAACACCCATAATGGTAAGATAAATTTGCTTTAAAAAAATTTAGGTATAAGTGACGTGTAATGTGTTCATTTTAGGTGTCAAACATGATTACTTGATATTTGTATGTATTACAAAATGGTCACCACCAGACACATACTTTAACATTCAACACTATACACGGTTACAGAACATCTGCTTTCCTTTAACATGGTTTGTTTCAGCTGTCGTGGGAAACAAATACACTTCATCACGCACAGAGTGGTGTGGCATTTCCCCTCCCGCCACGGGTGACATGCCCAACAGTTGGTTTACAAGAATCTGATTTCAAGAGAGGCATCTCAGTGTCCTGTTATGTCCCTTCCATCCTAACAAGTTCTCAGTCGTGATTTCCCTTGAAACACACAGATGGCCTACAGACGTGGGATCACATCCTTCCAGCCTCTACCTACTCAAGCGCCCATCCACTGAAGATTTCTTTGGCTAATATGTTTATTCTTTGCTTATCCCTCACACCTAAAGACAAAGTGATAGCCTGGTTTTTATCAGTTTATAAGACATCAGACTGAGGGGCCAATGGATCTGAGGACCTATCTTGATCCTCTGAATACAAGGTTGGCTTCCTTGTTCATAACATTAATGCCCCTTAATTCATTTAAAAGAAAAGTCTTGGGATGCCTGGGTGGCTCAGTAGGTTAAGCATCCGGCTTCGGCTCAGGTCATGATCTCACGGTTCGTGGGTTTGAGCCCCATGTCGGGCTCTGAGCTGACAACTCAGAGCCTGGAGCCTGCTTCAGATTCTGTATCTCCATCTCTCTCTGACCCTCCCCTGCTCATGCTGTCTCTCTCTGTCTCTCAAAAATAAATTAAAAAACATTAAAAAATATAAAAAATTTACAAAAGAAAAAAGAAAAGTCTTTGCAATCAATCCTCTGGGGGCATATGGAGGATGTGGCAGGGAAGACACTGAAGTTATTCCACTCGCAGAGGGAGGGAGGGGATGTTTTACCCTGTGGGCACTCGGGTACAAGGTTTTCGGAAGTTCAGTGAGAACATTTTCTTCCTGAGGCGGCCATTGCTGTCCTCCCCCGTGTACTGATGAGGAGGCTGAGCCCCATGGCTCATAGTGGCGGGGAAGGCGGGGCTTGTGGTGTGATGTACCATGTGATCTTCACTCCATCACGAATGCCAGCCCCTGGGGGAGCCACAGGAGTAGACAAGGAGCTGAGCCAGCGTCATGGTACGACTGCGTCCTTGGCACAGCCTCACGTCTCTGAGACATGAGATTGGGAGTCTCTGAAAGAAGCACGAGAGCAAAGAAATAGACGAAAGTGCGATGGCTGATGACTGATCTCTTGAGTTTCCGAAGCAACCCTGCGTCTGACTCAGGACTTTGGACAGAAAGAAAAATTTCATTAGCTAACGATGGGGAAAAGTCCAGAGCCTCGAATGTTGCACACTATGTACACAGGCAGTCATCTTTTTTTGTTTTAATTTTCTTCAGTAGACTCCGTGTGCTGATACTTTTCTGGCTACAACTGCAGGCTGATGTACAATGTTGGAGACATGGGAAATACCCACATCCTTGGGGAGATCGGGGGCCACTGCAACACTGACTGATCGTCCAGAGGAGTAAACAGTCTCTCTCTAAGGTACTGACTCATATTTCTGCAGGTTCTACAACTAAATGCACCAGAGGTGGTTGTACCCACTGATGGACACGTTTCTCCTATCTTGCATATTTCATTGATCTTTGCAGACCTCCCCTGGGAAGTCATGCCATAACCTCTTTTGGCTGCACCTCAAATCCTAACACTCCAATTAACAGGACAGATCCAGAAAGGCAGCCCCATAATCTATCTTTCTTATAACTCAGTGGCGTTGAGTATAATTTTCTACCTTGTCGTGCCCACACACAGTGAGTAAAGTCAAGAGATCTGCCGTCAGAATTTATTGTGTAGAATGGAACTTCCAGGCAGAGCCAGAACTAGCAATTCTGGTGCCAGGGCAGGCACAAAATATGCCCTCAAATTAACTTTGGAATTCATGTCTTGGCTCCCATATGGGTATTATTGATAATACTTGCCATCTGGTGGTTTCCTGCTTTAACTAATTATTCTTGCTAACTAGGTGTTAAGCTCAGTGATACGACGTGCCTGCGCTCTTGAATTAACTGAGCAATCATTTTTAAAATCGACACACTGTAAATTTCAGAGCCCCGGGGCAACAGAATTAACGGCCAGGAAGAGTTAGAGCTCTGATTGCACCAAGAAGAGACGGGAAGTAGTGGTCAGTAATGGTAGAAATGTGGAGCGCAGAGGACTCCTTAATTTAATACATATTTACTGAGCAGTTCCTACATGTCAGGTCCAGTGGAGGTGATGAGGATAAACAGTGAATAATTTAGATGTTCATGCAGTTATTTCCAGTACGTGGGAAGAATCACCAAAAAGATGGGAATTTGTCATATAATATAGTAGGTCTGTCATATTAATAATTACAGGAAAATATGCAGAGCTCAAAAGGGAGGTACCCATCCCAGGAATGGTCACAAAAGGCTGTCTGACTAAGCCAAAATCTGAAAGACAGGGAATCACCCAGACCAGCTGAGGGATTGGAGGCTTCTGTTGCTTGAGATTCAGGGTCCAGGCGAACACAGAATCTCCCCGAAAAAGCCTAAGGGCAGTGGATAGATGGCTTTTTATTTCAGGAAAGTCACAGGGGCTTCAGTTCGGAAAATAACTGAAACTAGAGGCCAGGATGTAGGCTTTGGCTGCAAGCCAGGTGGGAGATGATGCTGGGCCTGCGATAGGTCAGTGGCCGTGGGCACCCCAGGAAAAGAAATATTTCTTGCGCTTACCAAGTGCAGGAATCCTTCCAGGTTCCAGGGATACAGCAGTGAACAGGTTCTTGCTTTTAGGGAGCTCACCCTGGAGCGGATCTTGCACTATAGCGGAACAAGCAACAAGTAACTTAATGCCTCATAACTTGATGTGAAGCAAACACCATGGAAATAAAGTTAGATGGGTTAAGGTGATGATACGTGCCCTATTTTAATTAGGATGAGCAGAGCAAGCCATTTCTGAGCAGAGACCTGGCAGAGATAGAGGGTAAGTCATCTACAACATGGAAGGTGAGCATTTATAGGCAGCAGGAACCTTAATGTTCCCCTCTGGATATATTAAGCTTAGGTGGGGATCAGACGCCCCTATGGAGACTGCTAACATCCGGTCAAATATGCAAGTCTGAAGCTCAAGGGAGACGTCTGGCTGGAGAGAGAGACATTTGAGATCCATCAGCAAAAATATGCTACTCAATACCTTTGACCTGAAAGAGACCACTTAAGGAATGAGTGTAGGACTGAACCCTGGGACCCTATCAAAGAAGATGAGAAGAGAAAGAATGGTCCAACTTCTGTACTGGAGAAGTCCACTTAATAGAGGCCGGAAGAGATTTTTAAAAAGAGCCCTTCCACAGAATCTGCCACGGTGACTGAGGTGCTTTGTAGAAAAAGAGAGTGGGAAGTAAGGGCAAGAGAGAGTCCAGCTTTTTGAATTTCAGATGAATTTACCTGTGAAAATGGCTCTAGGCGTTTGGGCATATGGGTTTGAGGCTCAAGAGGGTATATGAGCTGGAGATAGATTCGTGCATCCGGCATCTGGGTCAAAAAATAAGGTCAGTATAAAGAGTGAGAAAAGAGAAGAGATCAGGGTAGAACGTTTAGAAAGACATTCATTGAATGTGGTTCAGCAGGAAATGAGAAAGCAATCTATAAAGGCTCAAGGCTAAGTTCAGGTTATTGCAAAAAAGGAACACATATTAGGACTTAGCGTATGAAAAGTGGCTATGCTTCAACCCTGAGGCTAAGTTGAATAAGGTCTAAGTCACGAGAAGCGCAGAGGCTCTGAAGATAAAAAATACCACGGCTCCAAGTTCAGTTCTACCGTTTACTAACTGCATGACCCTGAACCATTTACCCAACTTTCTGAACTTCAATTTCCTTCTTTGTAAAACAAGGTCAATAGCATCCACTTTACTGGATCTTACAGAGGGTCTGGTACATGAAAGATGCTCACTACCTACTCCTTTCTCTCTGCCCTGGAAGTTTTCATCAAGAAGGCAGGGCAGGATAAGCAGCAATATTAAAAATGGGAATGTCTGGAGGGGCGCCTGGGTGGCTCAGCCGGTTAAGCATCCGACTTTGGCTCAGGGCATGATCTCAGGGTTCCTGAATTCGAGCCCTCCTTCACGTTCTCTGCTGTCAGGCAGGGCCTGCTTCAGATCCTCTATTTCCCACTCCCCCCACCCCCAAACATGAAGAAACATTTTTAAAAATTAAAAAATAAAGATCACCATTTAATTCCATGATGAGGAAGGATCACAGAAGAAGAAAAGGCCATGGTAACAAGAGAGAACCAGATAGATCCATGAAAGGGGGGATGCAAGACAAAACAACTATAGAGAAAAGGAGCAGAGCAGTGGCCTGGGAAAAAACACACTGCTACCAAAGAGCCACATGGTCCTTGGCAAGGACTTAATGTCACACCCTCCCTTCCACCATCCAGAAAAGACAGGACTGTTTTAGAATCCCCGAGATTCTTGCAAGCCCCCACTTCTGATGGTTCCCAATGGGTGGGTGTTGAGGGGGGGGGAAGCAATGCATGAACTTGGATGGGGAAAAAATTATACCTTTATTCATTTATTTTTCACTCATCTGTAACTGAAATTGAGCATTTCCTTCTACAATGAATAGAAATGACATGTCTTGATAGTATTAGAAGTACCTAGGGCTGTGTTATCCAAAAAATATGAATATTTTAATATCATATTTTTGTTATACAGACAAAAACTTCTGCTATGCAGACTATCTCCAGATAGTATTTATACTCATCAACACTTAAAAACAAGAATAGTCATCATGTCCAGCACTAGATCTTATCCAATACCCTGAGAAAGAAGCACATGTATTATCATTTGTTTGGGTTTTGCATATTTCAATATTCCTTTGTAATCCTATATGCTGTATTTGGAAAGAGTTTGCTGAAAGCGGTCTATCTGTGTTATCTGTGTCTATGTAACAAAGCACCACAAAACTTCATGGCGTGAAACAATGATCATCTTATTATCAACCCTCCTGGTTCCTGGGCTGACAGGTCCACTGAGCAATCCCTGCTTGGGGTTTCCCACGGAAGTACAGACAGTAGCTGGGACTGGAATGATCCATGTACGTGTGTAACACCTAGGCTGGGCCCTGAACAACCAGGGACTGGGACAGGTTGGGGCTCATCCAGAATCTCTCTCTTTTTTTTTTTAATTTATTTTTTTAATTTTTATTTATTTTTTTCAGCACGATAAGTGTACTCTTTCAAGTACTTATCTTCAGGGTCCCGCAGCACGTCACCCTCCTCTGTTAGTTGCAGCCAGAAAGACCCACCCAGGTTCATGGGGAGGGTACACAGACTCCACCACTCAGTGGGAAAGAAACAAGCTTTCGGAGAAAAACGAGACCCAAGATATGGTGGACACCATTTTTGTAAAATATCATCTACCACAGGTGCCATAAATTTCACCAGCCTGTCAAATGGGTTTCCCCTTCTAGAACCTCCTCACAACCAAAGTTCCCTCACATGACATAACTCACCCTAAGATAGAAATCATTTCTTCTGGACCCTGTCTGCTGATCACATCTAGTCTATTCTCTGGTTCATTTGTTCATGATCTTGTTTCTTTGAAACCATCTCTTCCAGGGACCCCCACCTCCAAAACAAAACACATGCATGCACGCACACACGTATACACACACTCTCTCTCTTCTAGATTTCAGTTTCTGGGCATAAATCCTCCAACAGAACCAACATGAGCCTGTATGAAGAGTCACCAGAGGGGCACCTGGGTGGCTCAGCCGGTTGAGCACCTGGCTCTTGACTTCAGCTCAGGTCATGATCTCACGGTTGGTGAGTTCCAGCCCTGCAGCAGGCTTTGTGCTGACGGTGCAGAGCCTGCTTGGGATTCTCTCTCCTTCTCTCTACCCCTTTCCCCGCTTGTGCGTGTGCTCTCTCTCTCTCTCTCTCAAATACGCTTAAACAAAACAAACAAAGTTACCAGAGAAATCTATTGTCTATCTTTCTGAATTATATTTGTCTAAGCAACTGAACACCCCTGGTGAGAACACTGTTAAGCCCTTGCGCCCTGGGCTCTCAAGCCTGTAGCCAGCCCTCAGCGCTCCTTTAGCCTCCTTGCTGCGCTGCCCTGAACGCCTCTGCCATCTGGTGGCCAATAGTGGTATAACCGCACCCGGCCAGTCCAGCCTTCCTACACTCCTGCCCTGCTTTTTCCCCAACCATCAAGCCAAAATGACCTAGCTGTAATCTCTAGTCTCCAGTGCCCTGCACCAAGTGAAGCAAAGGCAAGAGCTTTGCATTAGCAAAACATATGTGATCTTTCTGGCTAGTAAATGAGCCAAAATCTATAGCAGTGCCTGCGGAGGTGATCTGACGTCCAACAGAATAAATGCTTGGGGATGAAAAAGAAAAGTGGGAAGATAATGCTTGGAGCAGAATGAATTCAGTTGGTCCAGTGGATTATGTAACTCTGAAGTTCAGAAAACAAGTGAGAATCTTCTATGCATTGCCGAAGACCACAGGTGGATTCTATCCTAACAGCACAACTGGCCAGCTGTGGGCAAGTTCTTTAACTTCTCTGAAACTTGGTGTCCTCATCAACAATGTGACGATTATAACATTTACCCTGTGCGGTTATTCTGGAGAGTAAATGAAGTACCTTATGAAAAACACCTACCCTGGTGACTAGCAGGCAGAAAGTGCCCAGTCACTGCTTTAATGAATGTTACTATAGAGATGGTTCAAAATGTCAGAATCTTTTTTGTTAAGACTAGGCGAACATCCATGTGTTTACGGTAAGAAAGCAATGCTAGAAATTTAGAGAGGGAGTAGATATGCAGGAAAACCTGGGGCAGAAGTTGAGACTAGGACTTTTTATTCATGGAGAAGCCATTTACAATCTTTTTCTGTATAAAGTCTCCCCCATGAAAAATGGTAATGGGTCACTGTCCACCTCATGTCCAGTAAAGGATGAACTGGAGGGGATGAGGCCAAATGGTTTGTTAGTAATTATGCTGAAACCAGAAATACCTCCAGGAATTTTATGGGTCCCTTGTACGATTCCACTCTCAAAAGAATCGTATTTCTCCTCAAATAGAATCAAGTCCCAGCTATAGACTGGCAGAATATGGTCTGAAGTGTCACGTCTAAGGTAGAAGAGGCTTTATGCAATCAACCTGCCACCGAGCAGCTGGCTGACGTCCTTTGGGTATCAGACCCGACTGAGGGTGCTGTTTCCTTCCCTGACGCTAACGTGCTGGAAAATTCAGCACCGGCAGCAGCCAGTAGCCAATAGATGGCCTTGTGAGAAGCAGCCCACTCTTTTGGGAAAATGCAGAGCCTCCATTCCTACCAGTATGGCCAACTCCTTGCTATAGCAATGGGTGGCCAGGGAGAGATATTGGCTGATAGTCACTGAGTAAGTCATCCTGTCCATCCGGTGATTGAGCATCTCTCTGGAGTAGATGTGCTTGTGCCCAATCCTATAGGTGCACGTTCATGTCTCCAATTTTCCATTCTTGCTCGTTTAATGTCCCTGACTAACCAACCAAGCCATTTGCCGCTGGCCAGAAACATGCATATCCATCTCTCTGCCTGCTTCTCCCCACATACAAAGCAAACAACTTTGTGTACCAGTTGTATCTCTGTCCACTGGGAGGATTCCCCTCACTCTGTCCTTGAAAGTCAATATCGAATGACTATAATGTGACAATTGTCCATTTTCTTGTTCCTCTAATACACTGATCCAACCCACCTGTGAACCAGACCCAAGAATTTTCCTCTTCTACCCCTGGGTCATCTGAAGGCTGCTGTGAGACCACAGGAGTTGAGGAAAAGACATGAGGGCCATAAAGGTGACACTCTCCAGGCGGGGTTGGGCCTGACCTTTATGAACTATTCTCATCGTACAGTGGATTGTGGCAGCTCCTCTGCCTCAGTAGTCATAATGGTGTCCAGCCCACGGTGAGCAACACTGTTCTCATCATCACTATGATCGGTTGCTCAGTCTCTACAATGTCACAGTACCCCTCACGGAACTGTTTTTCCCACGGTGACTGGTTCTCTGCTACAGAAGTCATGATTATGTCCAGAACCCTGTAAATCTGTGGGGCAGTTCCCCTAATGGAGAAGGTCAGAGACTAAGCAGTAGACATATACATAGACCCATCTCGCATAGATACGTCTTAGCACGGCTGTGTCTGCTGGATCATTTAGCACAAGTTTGGGGCAGGTTGTGGTATGACCCTAACCTATAGGAAAGTCCCCTCTTGCTCTGGTCTCCACTCAAAACTGGCTGTGTCCCAAATCCAAAGAGACCTAACAAGCACTGCACCTCCCTCTTAGTGGCTGAGGGTACAACATGCTAGAATTTGGTTTTCTACTGAAGAAGGAGGCCCAGCAAGCCCCAGACCATTGGACCTCTAATAACTTTCCCAAAATGGCAGGCCTCTGAATATTTTTCATTTCATCTTTCATCCTTTGCACCACATAACTCTAACTGAAGCATCCACAGTACTTGCTACTCTCTGTTTACCAGGTCAAATTAACATATCAATGATTTAATGGATCAACATGTTATGCTGCAAAATATCAAGATGGTCAAGGTCGGGGCATCTGGGTGGCTCAGTCAGTTGAGCGTCCAGCTTCGGCTCAGGTCATGATCTCACAGTTCATGGGTTCGAGCCCCACGTCAGGCTCTGAGCTGTCAGCACAGAGCCTGGAGCCTGCTTCAGATTCCGTGTCTCCCTCTCTCTCTGACCCTCCCCTGCTCACACTGTCTCTCTCTGCCTCTCAAAAAAAAAAAAAAAAAAAGATGGTCAAGGTCCATGGAGATTATTTTGTGTCAACTATGAGCAGAGTTAATATAACCTTAATCCAAGTCAGAGAGTACATCACTGTCTGCTATGTGTTGTGAACACCTTGGACGTCCTTTACTGACAGAATTGGAAAAACAAAAAAACTATATTCCCCACATATGAAGCAGTGATTTGTGGCTTACTCCAAAGGCCATATATGGAGTAGCAGATCTGCAGCAAATAGATGCAACATCTATTTCAGCACCTATCACTGGAGCTACCTTTGCTTAAGTTTATATAGCCCGCCTTTATGGCAACCATCCATGTGGTTTTTGCAAGGGTTGTGCAAATGGATGAATCAGAATATGATGGAAGCCTGTAACATTTTGAGCTCAGACCCTGAATCTGTACGGACAGGGCTCATATGGAACCTTCCCTAGTGTGGACTTCGATTTGGGGCAGGACTGCAGGAATAGGTACTGCATTTGCTTGCTGGAGGGTGCGGAACCCTCCCCTTCAAATGATGGACTTGGGCTGTGGGAACTTCTGAAATATGAAAACCGGGAGAAAAATCATTTGTTGTGGAGACTGACATCACTCTTTTGCTCATCGAGTCTTATTTTCTTTCTGGTTATGCTAATCAAGCATTCCCCAGCTGGCGACCCACTTGTCTCAGCCTTGAGAACACCGCAGTCCATTAATCATCACTGTAGATCCCTGCAGGTCAAGGTGCCCTGCCTGACACTCCTCTTGCTGTTCACTGTAACAGCGAGGTCTGCCTTGCACCTGAGGCTTACATGCTGCCACTGGCCTCTGTTATTCCTTAATCTTACCATGCCCGCTGATACCAGGGGGGTTAATTTTGCAATGGCACCTACTAGTGCGAGTCCCAGCCTACAGAGTCAGCCACCACTGACGTTTTCAATGATGCTGGTGCCCCTCACTAGGGCATTCCTTATCTCTTTTATAAAAGGAGTACCTTCCGAGCCCTCTTTGAGAATCTAGTCAGCAGGCAGCTTCTCCAGTCTTATGTTATAAATCTATTCTAGCATGTCCACTTCTCCGAGCATAGTGACGCCTTCCTCCATATGATTCTACATCATGTTTCAGCTTCAAGCAGCCACCCAGAAGGATACTGGAACCAGCTGCGTGTTTCTTTGCCAGGACATTTACTCCTGAGTCATGGCAGAGTGTTCCAGAATCACTTCACTGTCCCTAACCAGCTTTATATTCTGCTCCTCCCCCTCCTCACCCACCTCAATACAGAACAACTCCACTCCCGCACATTCTGCCTTGGTCCTGCCCAGTACATACTAGCCATGGCCTTGATGACCATCTGTTTCTACCACAGCAGGTACTAAACCTCCCCTCTTGGGTTATGCTGAGACTTGACCCTAATTATTGGTCTGGAAGCGATGAGCTGGAGGGTGGAGATGAGAGGGTCAGAGAGGGTCAGATCTTGAGAATAAACATCATCTTGCAACGCAGCCATCTTAGGTAAGGCTTTGCAGGGTCTCCAGGGAAGGGAGTCTGTTCTCTCTTCTAGCAAGGAGGACCATTGCTTCTGCCAGCTAGGTGGGTTCAGAGGAATACAAGGAGGGGGCCCAAGGTTCTCAGACACATCCTTGCAAATTTATTTATCCTGGAGCCCTGACTTGAGCATAGGAGACTGCTGGAAGCTGTGCATTCTGGCATTCATTGCAGCCTTGCCACCTTGTTATTAAGTTGAGGGTCTGACTGTAAGCATAGGCTGCCCTATAGCTACAAGAAACAAGGGTCTCTTTATACGCTGCCAAGCAAGCCTTCTGGCATTTACAGCTTCCCTTGAGTTAATAGTTGGCTGACCTGCATCTCTTTTTCTTTTCCTTCAAAGATTTCCAAGGCAGACACCCAGCCAACTCCACCATCTTTAGAACTGCCACTGCCCTATACCGCTCAAGTTCTGGGCCTCTGACCAACTCAGTGCTTTCCCTTTCATGAATACCTTATCCCAACTCATACACCAAGAGCCTTAGCAATTGTGATGCCATAGCATTGCAGAGGATTACCACCACGCCTCTTACCACGAGCCACGTCATCAGTAGGTAAGACATTTCACGAGGCCCATTATAATGGTCTGTTTTCTAGGGCCAGTTCTGGTACCAAATGCCTTCGTTTAGATTTTCCCTAAAGCAGAACTTGAGACTAGGACTTGGACTTGAGGGCAGGTTGTTTATTTGTGAGGTGATTCTGGGAAACGGGAGTTGGGGAAAGAGAATCAGGGAAGGAAGAAAAGTCAATAGTAAGTGTGCATTGTCAAGGTCACTCTTATCTTGACTCCTGGCACATCCTAAATAGTAGAGTTGTCCCCCTGCAGGGTGGAAGGCTGCAGGTGGAAGGCATTTATTCCCATCGCTTGAGGGCTGCTCCTGAAGCCATTAACTCCCCTCACTTCCAAGCTGCACTTGGCAGGGTTACCTTTGAGTATTAATTAGAGTAATAATCTATAGAAATAGTATAGCCTCATGAATTCTGAGCCCTGTGGACATAAATCCTTTCTTTAACAGAAAAGACCCCATAATCATAGGCTGACAATGTCCATACAGTTTTTGGGTTTTGTAATAACGGACTCCTGGTGACACTACCTGTTTACTATATGGATTCATTGAAATAGATCATTTCAAAGCTCTATTTCAGTTCTTTTCATAAGACAAGAAGGCGCTAGAAAAATAAGCAGTTGAAACTTTTAACAAGATTAAATATAGATACCAATTTAACTAAGATTTCAGTAGGTCTATTATGCCTTACACGTATTGTCTAAAATGTTAATTATCTTGGCACTGAACTTTAGATTTCAAAAGGTTGTTCCTGTACAAATTTCATGGTGATTAAATGCTATAAAACTCCAACAGGAGAACATAATAGTCATTATAAATAGTCCCTTCAGCCTCAAGCACACACAAACGCATACATATGCACAATTACATTTAGTAATATATTTGGAAGAATTTGACTGTTAGGAAATAATCATAAGAAATATTTAGGACTAATGAGGAATATGGAAAAATATTCAGAGAAATAAGACCTGAAGAATCTGTGTATGTACAAGACCTTGGACTTCTCTTGGCCAAAAACCAAAGTCCCCAGAAGTCTCCTCTTGGGAGATATGAAAGGTGATGAGTATTGAATGGGTCAGATCATTGAGGAAATAAAGTAAGACTGACTAGCAGGTCTGGTGCAATGGGCACAGAATGAGGTTTCCCCAAAGTCATTTCATGCACCTGACTAGATCCCTGGTGGTTATTACTTTATCTACCTCTTCCTTGTGGGAGAAGTTGTGGCTTTGGGCTTTAGTCACATTCTCGGTCGTCACTTCTGGGAGGGTCCCGCCCCTTAGATCTTACAACCCACCTCTCCTCTCAGCAAGATTTCAGAGCTGCTTTCTTTCAATCCAAGCATCTCAGTGGATTAATAAGAAGAACACCTGAAATGCTGTTGACCTCAGTTTTGAGCACCGCACTTCTTCGAATTAAGAAAGACCTGTTATCTTGTCCAGTTTGAGAGAGGCTCCTCCTTGGAGATACTAAGAGGTAGTAGAATGTACAGCAAAAGGCATGGGCTTAGGCACCCGGCACATCTGGATTTGAGTCCCAGCTCACTGAACGACATTGGGGAAATTACTTAGAGTCTCTGAACATCTCTCATCTAAGGAGGAAGCTAATAACGGTCATCTTTCAGGGCCAGGTCATAAATAATGTGTGTAGAGCTTCCATACATATTGTCTGCTCGATAAACAGCAGTGTGGCATGGCTAAAAAGTGAGGGCTCTTGAGTTCTTGCCACTTACTTGTTGAGTGATCTTTGGCAAATTATTAACCTCTCGATGCCTCGGTTTCCTCATTTGCAACATTGGGAAAATGACAATACCTTCTTCCCTGGCTTGCCGTGAAGAGAAAAAGCATCACTGCTCTTAGTGCACTGACCTCTTTCTATTCACCAAACATGCCAGGCTTATTAGTATTTCAGGAACATTGTCCTTGCCTTTTCCCCTGCGGGCAATTGGTGTGTGTGTAAGCATTTAAAGCAGCGCCTGGCACACAGTAAGTGTTCCATAAAACTGAGCTGATGCAATGTCACTCTTATTCTCTAATTCTATGGAACTCTGAAAATCCCGAGATCAGCCTCTCCAGAAGGAGTTCCTCCATCTCCCAGAAATCTTTCATCTCTTCCAAAGTGAGGTGAACCGCTGCTGCATTTACTAGTCCACTAAGAAACACACTCCTAGGGCGCCTGGGTGGCTCAGTCGGTTGAGTGTCCAACTTCAGCTCAGGTTATGATCTCACGGTTTGTGGGTTCAAGCCCCGCGTCAGGCTCTGTGTGACAGCTAGCTCAGAGCCTGGAGCCTGTCTTCAGATTCTGTGTCTCCCTCTCTATCTGACCCTCCCCTGCTCATGCTCTTTCTCTCTCTCTCAAAAATAAATAAGACATAAAAAAAAAAAAAAAGCTAGGTTAACCACTGCTGCAAATACTAGTCCACTAAGAAACACATTCCCGGGGCGTCTAGGTGGCTCAGTCAGTGGGGTGTCAGACTCTTGATTTTGGCTCAGGTCATGATTTTACGGTTTGTGGATTTGAACCCCATATTGGGCTCTGTGTTGATGGTGCGGAGCCTGCTTGGGATTCTGTCTCCCTCTGTCTATCTCTTTCTCTCTCCCCTTCCCCCATTCACTCTCTCTCTCTCTCTCAAAATTAAAAAAAAAAAAAAAACTTTAAAAAATTTTTTAAAATTTATTTTAAAAAGATGAAAGAAATACATTCTCAGGAGTGCCTAGCTGACTCAGTTGGAAAAGCATGTGACTTGGGATCGTGGGTGTGAATCACACACTGGGTGTAGAGTTTACTAAAAGAATAAATATACTTTAAAAAAAGAAATATATTCCTCCACAAAAAATTAAAAATAGAATTATCAGTAATTCCACTGCTGGGTATTTACCCAAAGCAAATGAAAACACTAATTCGGAAAGATGTACGCACCCCTAGGTTTACTGCAACATTATTTACAACAACCCAAGTGCCCATCAATAGATGAATGAATCAAGAAGATGTGATACACACACACACACACACTGGAATATTCCTCAGTGATAATAAGGAATGGAATCATGCCATTTGCAACAACATGGATGGATCTAGAGGGTGTAATGCAGGTGCAATAAGTCAGAGAAAGACAGATATCATATGATTCCACTCCTATGTGGAATTTAAAAACAAAACAAAGAAAGTAAGGAAAAAAAGAGACAAACAAAAAAACCACACTCTTAACTATAGAGAACAAACTGGTGGTTCCCAGAGGGGAGGTGGATGCGGGGGTGGGTAAAATAGGGGGAAAGAGATGATGGGAATCAAGGAGCACATTTATCATGATGAGCACTGAGTAATGTGCAGAATTGTTGAATCACTATGTTATATTCCTGAAACTAACAGAACACTGTATACTAATTATTCTGGAATTAATTTTTTTAAGAGAAAGAACGATATACTTCCCTCCAGGACATTCACTCCCCAGTTCCTCTGTCCCGTACCCAGAATGCGCACAAAGAAACACCACACGCATGCGCTCATCCTGGTCATTGTTTCTACTTTGTTCTCAGCGGCAGCAGGAGCACCACGCTCCACTTGGGGTTTGAAGATTCAGGTTTTAGATTCTGCGTAGTCTCTGCTCAGCGACCTTCGGATCCAACCTACAACTTTTTAGTGTCTTCCTTTCTTTGTTTTAACGTACCAATTACCGGGGGCGCCTGGGTGGCTCAGTCGGTTAAGTGGCTAACTTTGGATCAGGTCATGATCTTGCCCCCACGCGCTGACAGCTCAGAGCCTGGAACCTGCTAGGAGTTCTGTGTCTCCCTCTCTCTCTTCCCCTCCCCTGCTCGTACTCTGTCTCTCCCTGTCTATCAAAAATAAATAAACATTACAAAAAAAATTAAGCCCCTTAGCATGGCCTTAGCCTTCAGACCTCACCCCGACCCTTCCCCACCTCTGCTCAATGTACATTGGCCTCTTTCTATTCATGGAACACCATGTTTGCTCATAGCTCTGCAACGTTGCCTTGTTTCCCCCTGCTTGTAACGCTCTGCCTCCAGACCTCCCCAAACTGTGTGTCTGTTGTGCGTCTGTCAAATACGCCTCTGGAAGCCTTCCCCACGCTGCTGGCCTAGTCTGCGCTCCCTGCCCCCAACTGCTGCCACATCACCCTCTCTTTTATTTTCCTCATGGTACTTATCATCTGAAATTATCTTGCTCACTAACAGTTCACCTAACAGTTCTCTCTGACAACCGGGGCCACATTGGTTTCGTTGACAGCTTGCCCCACCCAGTGTCCACAGACAGCACCCGGCCTCTGAGAGATGCTCCCTAAATGCTCCCGCATGAACGGATATGGACACAGCCACAAAGGGCTAGGGAGGCAGGCATCATGGGGGAGGTACGGTAGTGACTGGCCGTGGCCCAGAGCCCATCTTTCTTAGCGACGCTCTGAAGGAAGTATCACTTTAGACCAAAGCATGTGAGTGGCATGGTGTGGGGAAGTCCGTTTGTGAAGAGAAGGGCTGTGAGCCCCCAAACAAAGGAGGGAGAGCCCCGAGCACCCATAAGAAGGCAGCCATCACTGAGAGGGGAGCCAGGCCCAGGAGAGATCACATGGAAGATGTCAAATACGGGGCCAAATAAGAAGGAGCAAAGGGGCCTCGTCAGCTGGATTTGGAGCCGGAGCAGCAAGACGCCAGCGTGGCTGCTGTCGGATTGGGCTGTCCCGGCAAAATAGGACCTTGTACCGAAGTGTTAGGGCACCGCGATCATAAAAGGCAGATGGACTTTGATTCGGCTCCAGCATTGTTTCTCCATTATGTGTCCTTTCCAAGATCCACTCTCACTTGGGCCTCACTCCTGACTCTCGATGTTATCCCTGCAGACTGTGGGCACCGGGATCCTGCCACCGTAAACAGGGCATCAGAGAGAAAGTGGCTTGGTTCTTGCAAAATTACTCTGAGAAGGCAACAAAGTAGAGAAGTATCTGGCAGAATGTAGAACCCAGTTTCCTAATCCTCCTAGATTGCGTAAAACTCCCTACGCTAACCTTCAACTTCTGGGCCACTCACAGCCTGGGTTTGGCTCCCACTGCTACAGTAGCTGTGCCCCAAAAGCCTGATCCAGGGTCAATTCCACTGAGTGGTTTGTGGTAGCAGGTTCTCCACCAGATTTCCTAGCTTTGGGGCCTTTCCCCCTCCTTCTTTTTACCTGAAACAGACTCTTCCCCAATCTTCCCTTGGTTTCTCCTAGATATCCAGGGCTGCTCAAATGTTACCTCCTCAAAGAGGTTCTCCTATTAGGAAATAATTTCCCTGACTGGGTGCCTGGGTTAAGCATCCGACTCTTGATTTCAGCTCAGGTCATGATCTCACGGTTCCTGAGTTCGAGCCCTGCATCGGGCTCCAGGCTGATAGCACAGAGCCTACTTGGGATTTCTCCATATATGTCAAAATAAATAAATTAACTTAAAAAACAAAAGAAAGTAATGTCCCTGAGAGCAGGGGTCTTGTCTGCCTTTTTCACCCCTACATCCTCTTGCTCCTAGAACGGTACTCGCCCCACGTCTGCTGCTCGGTTTCGATTCACAATTCGGCACCTCCAAGGTCTCTACTGCCTATATATTTTGTCAATGATCAGTGTAGCTTCAAGTTTAAAGCACGGACTTCGGAGTCGACCAGACCCAGATTTTAATCCTCACTTTAACACTTCTGGTTATATGACCTTGGGCAAATTATTTAACCCCTCTAATGCCTCTATTATTTTACAGATACCAACATTTGTCTCATTTAAGAATGAGAATTAAATAATATATGTAAGAGGCTGAGCACATGACAAGAATCAATGTAACCCATTAATATTATAGATTCCTGGTATTGTTATTATTTGTGTTACTTTGACCCCGTTATGCACTTTGGGAACGAGGAGATTAGCAAACTTGCGGGCTGGTTGGCTCTGCCTGATCAAGTGCAGAGTCTATACTCCACAGTTCACTCCCACGTGTTCACTGAACAGTCACAAGGAGTGACTCAGAAGGTATAGGTAAGACTCGGAGAGGCCACAGCTGGACATGGGAGGGTACTTCACATTGGAAGGGACGGCATGGAGGAAGACAGGCAGGAAGTTCTGTTATACCCAGATTTTAATATCGCCCCCCCCCCAAAAATCAGAGACTGCCAGGGAGACCGAATCATGCATGCAAAAGCAAAGGGCTTTATTATGGGCTTACATAAGCACAGGCTCACAGACTCCACCAACACAGTGGATCCACGTGGAGCGAGCCCCGAGCATGGCGGGGTAGGGGCTTTTATGAGTTTGGGAAGGGGGAGTTACAGGAAATGGTGACACAGCTATATTGACAGCAGGTTGAACCATTCATTGATACTTTTGGTGGGGGCCAATCACAACACCTAGAGTACTGACCAATCACAGGGCCCAGGACCCTCACGCAGGGCATGACTAGTCTTAACCTCCATCTTTAGGCCCGCCCTTAGAAATGTTAAGGGTGTTCATGGAGGCAGCTTCAGACCTGCGTCCTTACAGTTCTAGGAACCACAGTTCTACGTAACTAGACTAAGAGTCACATTCATCCATTTATTCATTTGGAAACCGTTTTCCTATTGCCCATGGTTGGCCAGGCACTGTGCTAAATGCTGGGGGTCAAAGGGGTCAGAACGTCCTCTCTGCCCTCCAGTCTAGAGAGGGGCTGTGGGTGCAAGCCGACACCCAGTGAGAGCTGCTGCTGCAGCGAGAGCTATGTGAGCACAGAGGAAAGGAAACCACACTTCTCCGTGTGGGGAAGGAGCGAGGGAAAGGCTGAGAATGGGAAGGAGTGATGGCAGAGGCACCGCGACCCAGCCCTGAAGATTTCCGGTAAAGGAGTGACAGGAAAGCCAGAACTGGAAACAGTAGAGAAAAACAGCCAATACTCAGTTTAAAATTCACCCATCTTGACAGCCTGGACTTTTATGAAGAGAACAACAATATCCCTTAAGTTAAATCAATCCAGAGCCTCCAAAACTGACCATGGTAGAAGTTTCTTTGTGGGAAGAGACAGATGGGCTTGGAAACCCTACCTTTCTCCCCCTTTCCCCCAAAGAGAAGGATCCTTTTCCACGGCCGCTGTAACCAGAGGCCTCCAGAGGGCGCTGTTCTCCCTCAGTTCTTAGGCGGAGCAGTGGTTCTCCACAGTGAGCCAGCATCAGTCAGAATCCCCTGGAATCAGTCACTGCGCCCCGCCCTGAATTCGGATTCAGTTGGTCTGGGTGGGAATCTAAGAAGGTGGACGCTACAGTTGCTGGTCCAGAGACCAACTTTGAGAACCACTGCTCACAAGCATCCAAGACCCTTCTTTGTATCATCAGAAGTACAGGGAAAACAAAACCAGAACATTCCAAGGAGGTCTTACTTAAGGCTCAGGAGGAAAACAATCAAACAACAACCAAGAAAGAAAGAAAGAAAGAGAGAAACGAAAGAAAGAAAGAAAGAGAGAAATGAAAGAAATAAAGAGAGAAACGAAAGAAAGAAAGAAAGAAAGAAAGAAAGAAAGAAAGAAAGAAAGAAAGAAAGAAAGGGAAAACAAAGCACAGAGCCACTCCCAACCATATAACGTGGCTTATATTTTCCAGCTCTGAGTTTTGAGAGCCCACTGAGTTCTAGCTTTCTGATGAACATCCCCTAGAGAGAGAGTAAGAAGTTTTACCCTCCCCCCACCTTAGTGGGAATGAGACCAATGAGAAATAACACAGAGTCCAATACAACCACCACATAATCTGATTAAGTGAAATATATGTAAAATAGAAAATCTTTGTTTCCTTAATAACAGTGTCTTATTTATGGTAGAGCGCCTTCCAATTTCTAGAACAAACTTTGTCGCTGGCGCGTTCCTAACAAATGTCTGAAGTGAATGGAATTCCTTCTTACATCTTCATGCACAGAAACACAGTCTACTTCACCGATGTTACTCATTTGTTCTTGCCCAGCTATATTCATCCAAAGAACTTTGAATCATTTATTATTTTTATCATTTATTGCAACAGCTTTCCAGATAGCGCACAAGCTCAATAAATATGGGTTTATTCTTCTTTATTTCTGCACTGTGTCTTCCTTGGATCATTATCTTAGAAACCTGTGCTTCTTTCAACAGTAGCCAAATCATGGAAAGAGCCTAAATGTTCATCAACTGACAAATGGATCAAGAAGATGTGGTTTATATATACAATGGAATACTACATGGCAATGAGAAAGAATGAAATCTGGCCATTTGTAGCAACATGGATAGAACTCGAGGGTGTCATGCTAAGTGAAAGAAATCAGGCAGAGAAGGACAGATACCATATGTTTTCACTCATAAGTCTAACAGGAGAAATTTAACAGAGGACCATGGGAGAGAGGAAGGGGGAAAATAGTTGGGGAGAGGGAGGGAGGCAAAACATGAGAGACTCTTGAATACTGAGAACAAACTGAGGGCTGATGGGGGAGGGGGGAGAGAAAGGGGGGGGATGGGCATGGAGGAGGGCACTTGTCAGGATGAGCACTGGGTGTTACATGGAAACCAACTTGACAATAAACTATAAAAGGAAAAAAAAACCCACCTGTGCTTAATTACTAGTCTTATAATTCTTTGTGTCATGGCCTGTCATGACTTTGGGTTGTTTCTGAAGAAAAATATGCATACATTTTTTTCTTTATCATTAATCAGTCACTAGCTACTCTTTGATGTCCTCTATGATCCTCTTGGGAACTAAAATTAACCACCCCCATTTATATTTCCCTTTTTATCTATTCATTTAAGGTTGTGTGCCTCTTGCAGATAGAAGACGGGTAAGGCTCTCTCATGTTTTCTTCCGCAGAAATATTTCCAAAGACTTAGGGGGTCTTTAAAATATCAGGTCATGATCCCAAGGTCATAGGATGAAGCCCCAAGTTGGGCTCCATGCTCAGTGTGGAGCCTGCTTATGATTCTCTCTCTCTCTCTCTCTGTCTCTCTCTCTCTCTCTCTCTCAAACAACAACAACAAAACAGACTAAATCAAGAGTGGAGGGAACAAGAAGTCTAGCATTTAGACCCCCATTAAAGTGTCTCTACGGACATCACTAGGTTCCAAATAAAGGACGGGCTAGAGAATGGAATGGATGAAAGAGTAATAGAAAGAGTACAGATCAGCCTCCACCAGGGGCAGCCACAGACCCACCAGTCTTCTTCCCTCCCCTGCCCTGTCAGGCCTCAGGCAAAAGCCTTGCAGGAGACCTTAAAAGGATGTGCTGGGAAGAAATAGGAGTCAAAGCAAGAGAAAGGGAGTTATATAAAGTGTGAGAGCCAGAGCAAATGAGAGAGAGGAAGATGGAGAGACCAAGAGAAAAAGACAGAGACAAAGAGACAGAGAAAGACAGATATGCAAAGCGACTCTTCCAGACGGATAAATCACTCTTCCCACCAAGCTGCACACACACACTCCCAAAGACACCTCACAGTCCCTCAACCTGGAAGGACAAGCCTCAGCAGGCTGAGTCACCACCCTAGCCCTCCATAAACTGCTTGACCTGGTTCCGAAGGGATTACTTTTTGCCTTAGTCACTGTAGATTATTCCTTTGTACTTGGCAGTGGCCACCTGTCTTATCCACCCAAGGTGATTAGTGGATTAAAGTCATTTTCCTGACATCAACTTCATGCAACCACATTTGTTTATAAAAGACCAATCAGGGGCTGAATAAAATAGAGAATGGTCTCAGGATTCTCATGCAGACACCAACAAACTGGAACTAGACCAGGTTAGGAAACAAAGCCAAAACCAAAAAAACCCAAAAAACAAAAAACAAACCCATAATAAATTAAAATGTGGCAACTGTTTGCTAACCTAACAGGTGATCTTTCCTGAAAGAATGGTACCCTGGGGAGCGAGTGTCACGCTTGCAGATCTTTGTGGAATGGAGGGATTTAAGAGTGTTTAGACGGATGACTCATGGGTGAAGACAACTGATTTATCACGTTTGATGTCCATTAATGGCCCAGTGAGGGAACATGAGGAAACCAAGGTTGGGATACACCAATGATCACACAGTAAGAACCAGGAAGTAGAACCCAGTCCTCCTAACTCACAGTCCAGGGCTCTAGGAAGAATGTACGGACCTCAAAACTCAAGACAAAGAAATATGTCCTTGTACTCAATACTATTAAAAGTCCCCTAGGGGCACCTGGGTGGCTCAGTCGGTTGAGTGACCGACGTTGGCTTAGGTCATGATCTATGGTTCGTGAGTTCAAGCCCCACATCGGGCTCTGTGACGATGACGTGGAGCCTGCTTGGGATCTGTCTCCCTTTCACCGCCCCTCCCCAGTTTGCTCTCTATCTCTCTCTCAAAAATAAATAAAAATAAACTTAAAAAAAATAAAGAATTAGGTGCTTAGTTCAAAACAATAGTAGTAAAAGCAAATCTTTCTTATTTCTTTTCTCTTAATCTCCCTTCATAGAATGTGCTGTTTGTTCAGAATCAAGGATAGCTAGACACTTGTTGAAGGCATCAAGTAGGAAAAAAAACAGAAAACAGGTACAGAAAAGAAATCCAAAGAAAACAGGTATACCATATGAAGCAGAATGATACTCCTTTTAGATATTATCATTATTTTCAGCAATGAGAGAATATATTTCATCCACAAAAAACTAAAAAGGATGCTTTGAAAAAAGAATAAAAAATTTTTAAAGTTCTGGAAAAATCGGGATTCTTAAAGAATTTAATAGAAGGGCTGGACTACAAAAATTAAGCAGATCTCCCAGAGAGTAGAACTAGAAAAGAAAGAGATAGAAATAAGGAAGAAAAGACAATAGACTGAGAGAAGAAATCATAGAAACCTATCAGGTAATTCATAGCAGTTCCAGAAAAAGTGAACAGATAAAATGGAAGGAATAAAATAATAAGAATTGATATTAAAGGGAAAAAAATCCAGACTAGAAGAACATAGCCTTCAGGGTGAAAGAGTTCACCAACTGCCCAATTTAAATAAATGAAAAAGACTCCCAGCACACAATAATAAAATTTTGGAGGAACAACACGAATTAAGAATTCTCACCATTTTCAGAGAGGAAAAACAATCACAAACAATGGGGAATCAAAAGAACACTTAATTCTCAACAGCAATACTGAAAGATGTGAGGATGATTACTAACAATGTTCAAGGAACTATGCCTGCCAAACTCTACATCAAATTACAAATCTTGTAGGAAGGTAAAATAAAGACATTTATAGATATGCAGAGGCTCCAAAAATTTATCTGACATGCCTCTATTTAAGATGCCACCATAGGGGCCGCGTGGGTGGCTCAGCTGGTGAAGCGTCTGACTTCGGCTCAGGTCAGATCTCATGTTCGTGGGTTCAAGCCCCGCGTCAGGCTCTTTGCTGACAGCTAGCTCAGAGCCTGGAGCCTGCTTCTGGTTCTGTGTCTCCCTCTCTCTCTGCTCCTCCCCCTCTCATGCTCTGTCTCTCTCTGTATCAAAAATAAATAAAACATTAAAAAAATTAATTAAAAAAAAAGATGCCACTGTAGGGGCCGCCTGGGTGGCTCAGCCGGTGAAGCGTCTGACTTCGGCTCAGGTCATGATCTCAAGGTTCATGAGTTCGAGCCCCACATCAGCTTCTGTGCTGACAGCTCAGAGCCTGGAGCCTGCTTTGGATTCTGGGTCTCCCTCTCTCTCTGCCCCTCCCCTGCTTGAGCTCCATCTCTCTCCCTCTCTCTCTCTCAATAATAAAAACACATGAAAAATTTTGTTTAAAAATGCCACTGTAAAGTGGGCTTCGCAAACTTAAGAAGTTATAACAGCAACAAGAACAACACGGGGAGCAGCCCCGGATACACAGAAGAGGGACCTACAAAAGGAAAGGAAATCACAGAAGGAGTGCCAGGCTGGGCTCAACCAAACCAGACTCCCTAAAACCTTTCCTCCTTAGAAAACAAAGACTAAGATTGCTCACTACCAAAAGACTCCCTCACTAGGAAAATGTAAAAAGACATTCTTAAAAATGGGAAAGAAGGGGCACCTGGGTGGCTCAGTCGGTTGAGCGTCTGACTTCGGCTCAGATCATGATCTCAGGGCTCCTGAGTTTGAGCCTCACCTCAGGCTGCTGTCAGCCAGTCAGAGCAGAGCCTGCTTAGGTCTTCTATCCCCCTCTCTCTGCCCTTCCCAGTTTGTGCTGTCTCTCAAAAAACAAAACATTAAAAAAAAAAAAAGATTGAAAATGATCACAGGAGACAAGGAAATAGAGAGAGGGGATAAACAAAATTGGCTAAGATGCAGGTAAATATAAGAAAATACAGAGGTGCCTGGCTGGCTCAGTCTGTGGAGCAGGCAATTCATGATCTCAGCATCATGAGTTCGAGCACCACATTGGGGAGATGGATTACTTAAAATATATATATACAGAATATATATAACATATATACACACACAAAAATAGAGACTGACTATATAAATCAGTAATAATGAAGTCTAATTTTAGGGGGAAAACAAGAATTAAAACCCTGACAAAAATAATGTATGAGGCAAAGACCAAGGTCTGTGAATTTGGGGAGAAAAAGAGATATTAACTGAGATTTTGCTACATATGCATATTAAAATTTTAGGGGTTAAAAGGAAGTAATTCAACCTTCTGACTGTCTTGAAGTAAGAACTGTAGTTAAGAATAACCCACAGCCCTAACCACAAAGAATGTTCTTCCTTATCAGAGAATTCCCCCTCATACATGTAAAAGGAAGAATTAGAAACTCCCAATTTTGTAGCCCTTAACAAAAAAACGTGAGTCCAGCAAGGATGACCAATGGATACTAAAACTACTAGGTGACAGGGTGGAGAGAAGGAAACCTTGCAAAGTAACAAGGTCTCGCCCCACAGGCTACTTGTGAATCACAAGGGGAAAAACCTCAGGCAGCGGCAGGCTTAGCCCACCTCCACCCAATGACGAAAATCTGCATCAGTATAAAGTAGGAGACATTATATGCATCTTGACGCGACGCAATAGGAAGTAAAATGACAGTGTCTCTGACATATTCTTTGCAAAAATGTTTAACCTGAATCGAATCAAGCCTTTAGGTTTCATTTCTAGTTTACAGGAAATACCGAGGCTGGAAGAAAAAGTTAAACACCATCTCAAGAACACACTAAGACATATCCAGAACTGGGGGCATTCTACATGACAACTGCCATCTCTTCAATCAGACAATGTCATAAGGAGAAAGGGGGTGTGGCGGGGAGAGGAGAAGGGAATGAACTAGATTCGAAGAAGCTAAAGAGACACAAAACAGAATGACCAAAGGCTATATAGAGACCAAGACTGGATCCTAGGACACACTAAGAAACTAAAAAGGCTGTTTTGGAAGCAGTTACAGAATGTGATTAGTAACTGGGCACTAAGTGACATTAGCAACTAATAGTTAATGTTGTTAACTACGATAATGCTTTTATGAATATGTAGAAATGTCCTCATTTCTAAGAGCTCCCTGTAAAACTATTTAAAGTATAAATGGCTTTCTGCAATTTACTTTTAAATATGTAAGAAAATATAAATACGTAAAGTAATTGTGGCAAAATGGTAACATTTATTAAATGTAGGAGATAGGTATTCATTAAACCAGTGCTTCTCACACTTGATGTGCACAAGAATCACCTGCGGATCTTATTAAAATACAGATTCTGACTCAGTAGGCCAGGGTGGGGCTTGAAATTCTGCATTTCTAACAACCTCTCAAGCGAGGCCTGATGCTACGGGTTCATGAACCATATTTTGAGTGGAAAGATATTACAAAATTTTCTTTGCGTATCTGACTGTTTGAAAAAGTAATTAAAGCTAAATATTAAAGAAAAAGAAATGAGGGGCTCCTGGATGGCTCACTCAGTAAAATATGCATGCAACTTTTGATCTCAGAGTTGTGAGTTTAAGCCCCACATTGAGTGTGGAGATTATTTAAAAATAAAATCTTTTAAAAATATAAAGAAAAAGAAATGATTATGTAAATTCCAAAAAAAGTAAAAATTTTATTTAAAAAAACTTTAAAAACTATTTTTTAAATTTTTTAATGTTTATTTATTTCTGAGAGAGAGAAAGCACAAGCAGGAGAGGGGCAGAAAGAGAGGGAGACACAGAATCTGAAGCAGGCTCCAGGCTCTGAGCTGTCAGCACAGAGTCCCACGTGGGGCTTGAACCCACGAACCGCAAGATCATGACATAATCTGAAGTCGGTGACTTAACCAACTGAGTCATTCAGGTCCCCTTAAAACTATTTTTCTTTCTTTTTTTTTTTAGTGTTTTTTTTTAATAGTTTATTTTCAAATTGGTTTAAAACTATTTTTTAAAGTAAATTTGTTTGGGGCACCTGGGTGGCTCAGTCGGTAGAGCCTCCGACTTCGGCTCAGGTCAGATCTCACGTTTGTGGGTTTGAGGCCCACGTTGAGTTCTGTGCTGACAGCTAGCTCAGAGCCTGGAGCCTGCTTCCGGTTCTGTGTCTCCTTCTCTCTCTGCCCCTCCTCCTCTCAAGCTCTGTCTCTCTCTGTATCAAAAATAAATAAAACATTAAAAAAAATTTTTTAAGTAAATTTATTTATTATAAATTAATTCAGAAGAAAGCAATAATGGAAAAAAAGGAATATAGAAAAATCAGGATGAGAAAACAAAGGAAAAGTTAGAAATAAATTTGAATATGTCACAAAAAATATAAATGAAGCCAATTTACCAAGTATAACAACTGAGACTATCTGCCTGGGAAATTAGAAAACTCAGTCCTATCCTTTGTAGAAGAGAAAAACTCAAGACATAAGGACATAAAACAACTGACAGTAAAAGAACTGAAACTAGATACATGTATACACAGGCAAACGCTAACAAAAATAAGCTGTTGTCACTACAGTAATATCTAAAAAATAGAATTTAAGGCAAAAGACGTTATTAGTTAGGTTACAGAAGTTCACTAGATTGATAAAAGTTTCAAGCACTAAATTGTGAGACTCTCATAAAACGCACAACTCCAAGAGCAATGAGTAGGAATGAAACCAGGAAAAACAGTAAATTACAGAAAGATGAGTGAAATAGTGTACTATTTCTATACAGTATAAAACCAGGCAAAATGATGATATATATTATATTTGTAAGATCATGTAATATATAATATTTATGTTTATGATAATATATAATATATATACTACATGCACACACATGCATGTATAAGCTATATGCACACACACGTGTGTGCATGCATGTGTGTATAGTTTAGGGATGCAGAGACATAAGAGAAAGTTGTAAAGAAGCACATGAAGATGTTAGAACATGAATTCAGAACAGTGGCTCCTTCTGGGCTGAGGCGTTTCTGGGGTGAGCAGCATCACGTGTTCCAGAAGCATTTCATGCGTTAAACCACTATATGTACCTTGCTGTTCATTATATTTTTTACATGTCATAATAATACTGTTTCCAAAGATGATGGACTGAGAACAGGTATATACTCACCATCCTGTTCAAAATCCCATTCGTTATCACCAAAAGAAAAATTTTTAATAGGACAAATTCTTAACAGCTCCAGAATGAGCAGAAGGGGGGATAGAGATAGACTAAAAACGCTGGGAGGAGAGGAGAGGAGAGGAGAGAAACCGCAGTCCAAAAAACACAGCAGGCCCAAGAAAAGAGCAGCCCTCTCTGAAGAAACTTGAGGCTCCTAGTCATGACTTAAAGCACATGTCAGTTACTAACACCCAGAAAATTCTCCAAAGGCAATTGCTGACTAGCTGATTCAATCAGGCAATTAGATTTGCCAGGGGCAACCATCACAGAATAATGGGACCAACTGACCCTTTCCCCTCCACTCCCTGCCCCTCCTCCTCATACTAAGCAGGGGCCAGCAATGACTTATGAGCCCAGTACAAAAACCCCAATGCTGTCTAACCTAAGGATACATCAAATACTGGCTGAAGCAAGATTAGACATGTATTTTGTTTGGAATCCAGAGTACTGCGCTTACTGAAAACTTTTAAATAAAAACTCAAGTTTTCAGCTTCTTATAAAGAAGAGAGAGAGAGAGAGAGAGAGAGAGAGAAGAAAAGAAAGGAACTCCTGGGTGGCTCAGTGGGTTGAGATTCCAACTCCTGATCTTGTTTCAGGTCATGATCCCAGGGTCATGGGATGGAGCCCACATTGGGCTCTGCACTGAGCCAACACCTTGACTCTGAACTTCTAGAAGCCAGAACTGTGAGACAATACATTTCTGTTTAAGCCACTCAGTTATGGTACTTTGTCATGAAAGCCCTAGAAATTAATACAGTGGGTTTGGTGCCAAGTCTGGAAATTTGTGCTTTAAATCAATACAACAAACACAGCCACACATTGGAGGACCTGTGAAGCTTTAAAAAAAAAATACTAATTCCTGGGTCTCAACTTCAGAGTTTCTGATCTAATAACTTTAGGATGAGAAATTAGCATCAGAATTTGCTAAATCTCCCTTGGCGCCACCGCTGAGAACCCCTGGCTGGGAACACTGTTTTATAATGTCAGATTCAGTATTAACATAAGAGTTGCATTTTATTTCACTGTTTTTCATTTCTTAGCTTTTCTCATCTGTAAATAATGTTGATTAGCTGCCACTTAATGGGGCCCTCTGACGTGCTAGACACTTTATAATATATCTCCTTTACCCAACAACAGTCTATAAATTCGACAAATGATCTAGCGTGATCCATTAGGGGTGCCTGGCTGGCTCAGACACAAGAGCATGCAAATCTTGCTTTTGGGTCATGAGTCTGAGCCCCATATTGGGTGTAGAGGTTACTAAAACAAAACAAAACTTAAAAAAAAGAAAGTGATCCATTAGATTAAATTATCTGCTAATGGTTACACAGGCTCCTGACCGGCGATGCATCAGCGTCTCTTTTCACCCTCTATTTAGTCTCCTACTAAATACTCCATGAAGTTGTTGGACCAATAACTACTAAACCACAGTTAAACCAAATAATCTCTAAGAATGCAACCAGTTCAAAACCATTTTAAGATTCTTGACTGTTTTACTAATACCTCTGTCAACAGTGCCTGCAAGCTCCACAGCCTTCTATTTCTAACCGTAAATTTGTGAATAAATTGAATTGTCTCTCTTTGACACCCAAGGTTGGGTTTGAACTGACAACCATGAGATCAAGAGTCACATGCTCTATGAGTGAGCCAGCCAGGCACCTCTCTCTCTCTTTTTTTTTTTTTTTCTTTTTGAAGCAGGAAAGCATTAGCAACTCACTTAAATCTATTTCAAAGATCATGAAAAGTAGAGCAACATTATAACCTAAAAAAGGGAGCCTGGTGAGGTGGGTGAGGTGGGACTACCTGATGGAAGCTCACAATATTTGAGGAGACTCCATTCAACAGCCCAGCCTGGTGCGGCCGAAGCACCAGGAGTAAAGGGGTCAACCCTATCAGGTGAGGTTGGATTAACATCAGTAAGCAGGTTAAGTAGACGAGTCGTCAAACATCTACCCCCATTTTCTCAGGTACCCACCTGGCAGGAGGGCCACATGGCAGCTGTCAGAGCGAGGCATCTGGGCCCTTAAGCTTCTGGTGATCCTGATGCACCCCCAGTTAGAGCCCATGGCCCTAGGAGATCACCAGCTCAGGGAGATGACACTTTCTAGTATTTGGTTCTCCTATGGCCATTGTTTCTTAACCCAACAATGGAACAATCCAGTAAACTCTTATATTATTTACAATGTGGATAAGCAGTGAGTGTTATTAGCACACCAACTTCTAGACAGGTCAGACCAAAAAACGGATACAGCTTCCAGGGGTTGGCTCTAAAACCTGCTTTTAAGCTCTTCTTGGTTCTGTGGGCGGCTAAAGAACGTGGGCTGAAGCACCCCTCTGCTCACCTTGAAAACCTCACGGAGACACACTTACAAAAAGGATAGAAAGTCCCAACCGGACCTCAAAATAAAAACATCCTTCGTCACGTAGGGCAGATCCAAATTTTCAGTAAATATCATGTGATTGAGAAACCGCCAGGGTCAAGTTATGACCTCTGAAACTAAACTCTAGCCAAGAGAAAGTAGAACAAAGCTTCTGCTCGAGGTGGGGGGTAGGGGATGGACGACAAATCTGTTTAACAACCGCTAGCAAATGGTCACAGATCAGTCAACACAGGGGCCAGATGCAAATCCCTGCCATGTGTTTGGGAGTATGAGCAGGAAGGAGGTGAATGTCAGACCAGCTTCCTCTATTCGGAGAATCAGGTGACCAACCAGAGGTTTGGGGTGACCTCTGGGTGGTCACCCCAAAACTATAGGCTGTCTTCTGAGGCAGTTAGGGGTATGGCAGTGCCACATACTACTTTCTCTTTATCCATTCTGAATCTATAAATCCTAGAAATGCAACATGACAGTGATGATATCTGACGCTGGTTGTAAGTTCAGGAGAGCTCTGGAAGCAAGTGTTGATCCCTGGGCAGTGTAAGTTTTCATGTACTCCTTCTGGTCACAACAAAACAAGAAATCACAAGCTGATTCCGATTATCCAGCAATAGATTCTCCATAAAGTTAAGTGATGAGGGTTATCAGGTCTAAAAGAAGAGCCAGCCTTAATCCAAGAGGGCTGAACTTGACCCCCTGAGAAATATTTCTGGCTAAGCTAAAAACAGCCCCCTCCTGCTGATGATCAGACAGGAGTCCAAAGGCCCCCAAGTATGTAGGAGGCAGGAAAGACTGAAATCTGGGAGTTAAGTTGGAACCAAATCTTACACCTTACTCTAAGGAAATACCAAGTGGATCAAAGATTTAAATGTAAAATGTGAAGTTCTAGAAAGAAAATATATGAGGGGCCTCTAGTGGCTCAGTTAGGTAAGCATCTGACTTCGGCTCGGTCATGATCTCACGGTTCATGGATTCAAGCCCTATGTCGGGCTCTGCGCTGGCAGGCCTGAAGCCTGCTTCGGATTCTGTGCCTCCCCATCTCTCTCTGCCCCTCCCCAGCTCATGCTCTGTCTCAGTCTCTCAAAATAAATAAATGTTTAAAAAAATTTTTTTAAAGGAAAACATATGGGCACTTTTTCATATCTTTGAAGTGATGAAGATCTTACTAGATATTTTTAATAGTCATTAAAAAATTGGCTAATTGCTAAATTTCACTACATTAAGAAAAGCAAAGAAAAGCTTCTGCCATGTGAGGCTCGAACTCATGAACTGTAAGATCATGACTTGAGCTGGAATTAAGAGTCAGCCTGAGCCACTCAGGCATCCCTAAATTTTTGTTTTAAAATAATTACAAATTTACCACAACTTGCAAAAATAGTAGAAACAATGGAGTCAAGTTCTCCTGTAGACTTCATCCAATCTTCTCCAATGATTATCTCTTATGTAACTATAGTATAATACAGGACAATAACACACTCAGGAAAACTGCCATTGATGCTATACAATGGCATAGTTCCATGCCATTTCATCATGTGTGGATTCACGTGACCCTACTGTAATCAGGATATAAAACTATCCTACCTTGTGAGGATCTCCTTGTGCTACCCCTTCACTGTCACGGCCACCCTCTCCCCCAACAACGTCCCTACCTGCTGCCTGTCACTAATCTGTTTTCCATCTCTATAACTCTATCCTTTTGGGAATCTCATCTGAATGAAATCATGTAACATGCGGCCTTTTAAGATTCGTTTGTTTCCATTTAGCATAAGGCTCTTGAGATCCATGAAGTTGTTGGACCAATAGTTTGCCCCTTTTCATGGCTGAAGAGTATTTTATGGGATCACTATACCATGGTTGGTTTAATCAGTCCCTTATCAAGGGGCCTGTTGATTGTTTGCTGTCTGAGGCTGTTACAAGTAAACTTCTACGAACATTTGTGTGCAGGTTTTATGCAGATATGAGTTTTCAGTTCTCTGGGATAAATGCCCAGGTGTGTGATTGTAACTCATACACTGTGTGTTTAGTACTTTTTTCATTTCTTTTTTAATTTTAGAACTAGAGAGAGATCACAAGTGGGGAAGAGGGACAGAGGGGAAAAGAGAGAATCTCAAGCAGGCTCCAAGCTCAGAGCAGAGCCCAACACAGGGCTCAATCTCACAACCCTGGGATCATGACCCGAGCTAAAATCAAGAGTCATGTGCTCAACTGACTGAGCCTCCCAGGCACCCCAGTATTTTAAGAAACTATTTTCCAGAGTGGGTATCATTTCACCTTCCCAACAGCAATGTGTGAGAGGTCTAGTGTCTGTCTCCTCACTACTGCCAGGATTTGGTATTGTCACTATGTTTCATTTTAGCAGTTATTAGAGATGCATAGTGATATCATACTGTGGTTTTCATTTGCATTTCCCTAATGGTTAATGGCGTTGGACATCTTTTTGTGTGTTTATTTGCCATCCAAATATTCTCTTCAGTGAAATGTCTCTTCATATTCTTTGCCCATTTTCTAACTGGATTGTTTAAACATATACTTGTAAAAAGTTTATGGATTTACTCTGGAAATGCAAGTTCATCTAGCAAGCAGGAGGGAAGTGTGACAGGGTTATGTGATGACACTGAGCTGTTTAAATACAGATGCAGGGGACACAATGATGAGGAACCTAAGACAAACACTGGGGAAGTAATGTCAAGATGTGAACACAAAAGGGAGGAAGGAAGAGCTAAAAGGAAGTGAGCGACAGTGGATAAAGGAAGAAAGGAAGAGCAGAAACAGCAAGGGCAAGGGGAAGATCCATCTAGATAGAAGAGAAAGACTAAAGAATGGGGGAGAAGCAAGAGATATACAGGCTTCAAGGCTAAGCACAACCTAGAAACAAGGGCTTTTATCAAGGGCTAGAAAGTACCTCTAAAACAAATGGGCAAGGTTGTCCATTAAAGAAGTTTTGGGGGGGTGCCTGGGTGGCTCAGTTGGTTAAGCATCTGACTTTGGCTCAGGTCATGATCTCACTGTTGGTGGGTTTGAGCCCTGCATCGGGCTCTGTGCTTATAGCTAGCTTAGAGCCTGGAGCCTCTCTTCGGATTCTGTCTCTCCCTCTTCGGATTCTGTCTCTCCCTCTCTCTCTGTACCTCCCCTGCTCTCATTCTCTCTCTCTCTCGCTCTCTCTCTCTCTCTCTCTCTCTCAAAAAATAAAAAAACATAAAAACATTAAAAAAAATTTTTTTTAATTTTTTTCAATGTTTTATTTATTTTTGATACAGAGAGAGAAAGAGCATGAGAGGGGGAGGGGCAGAGAGAGAAGGAGACACAGAACTGGAAGCAGGCTCCAGGCTCTGAGCTAGGTGTCAGCACAGACCCTGACGCGGGGCTCGAACCCACGAACGTGAGATCTGACCTGAGCCGAAGTCAGATGTTTAACCGACTGAGCCATCCAGGCGCCCCAAACATTTAAAAAATTTTAATAAAAAGAAGTTTTTGAGGGCACCTGGCTGGCTCAGTTGGAAGACTATACAACTCTTGATCTCAGGCTTGTGAGTTCAAGTCCCACACTGGGTGGAGATTCCTTAAACAGATAAAACTTAAAGAACCAAAAAAAAGTTTTTGGTATTGTAAAATTGAATTGTAACCTGCAAAGTGATGAAGACTTTGACTTCCTTCAAACTCAATCTAAGTGTCCTGCTGCTAGTGGTATGGTTCAAAGAGAATGGGGAGTCCAGGGATATAATGTTTATCCCAGTTCTACCAAAGACAGGGAGCTCGGTCAAGGTCTTCCACCTGTGGAGTAGGAAGTCATATCATCTGTTTCTCCTATCTCTTGGGCACATTATATCCTATAAAACACTTAGAAACTTCTTATGAATAAAAATGTAATTGCTAATATTATTATGACATTACAGTGAAATTCAAATACTCTGTAAATGAAGAGGTAACTTACAGAGGTATGTAGGACCACAGAGAACGAGGTGGGGTGCAGGAGACAAGAGAGGCTTGAGTTAAGGACACGGGAGGGCATGAACCGGTACTGCCTTCAGAGGCGAGAGTCATCTCTCAACCTTTTTCTTCCTGTCACGGCAATGAGAGGAAGCCTAGGATCATCTAGCAGTTGGGGTGGGAAATTCCTGAGGTGGTTTCTCATATTCAACTTTCTCTTCCCAATCCCAGTTAGATCCCAGTTCAAAGAAACTCTCCTCTTCCACAAAGCCACCACCCTGATCAAAGTCCTCATCACTTCATTCTGGAAGTCCTGCTTCAGCCTCCAACTCAGCAGAGCGGTATTTCCCCTAAACTGCTTTTCCTGATTTCACCATCTCAGTCAATAACGCATTAGCCATTTGGTGTAAACTTTTCTGTTTCCAAATTCTGAAGTCATTCCTGAATCCTCCTACTCATATCCAGCACCACATTGTGACCCCCTGAGCCTTAGGCACTTTGCCTTCATGGGTCTCTTTCTCCATCAGAGAAAACTATATATAATTATATTAAATATATACATATATTTTACAAATGCATGATTACAAAGATGGATGTATATGGTCCAAACTGGATTCACTTTATATATTCTTTTTTTTCGTATTGAGATAAATTAAAATTAAAATATTTTTGTGGACTCCTTAATGTACCATAGGCCCTAAACACTGTGCTATGTTGGTCCTGCTATTCGCTAAGATCCACAGCCTATGGGACAAAGTCCTAACTTTCTGTTCTGGTGTGCAAGGGCTTCAAAACTCTGACTGCTCACCATTAGAAGTCTTTTTGACTCTGCGCTCCCACAGGAATGCTTTTCCTTGGTCAAGCTGGCTTGCCCACCGTTTCCCATCTTCCCTGTCACCATTTTGGAGTTCCCTCCCTCCTTTTGCCTTTTCCTTTCCCAAAGCTTTACTTTGATTTATATACGTCATATGAAACCCATTTAAATCTGGCTTGAGAGACAGAGACAGACAGCATGGTACAGGCAGGAGAACACAAAGTAGATTTAGGTGGACTTAGGTTACTTTTCCTCTTTGAGCTAACGTTTCTTTCCTCCTAGCGGCACCTGGCTGGTTCTGCTGGTAGAGCAGGAGACTCTTGATCTGGGGGTCGTGAGTTCAAGCCCTAAGTTGGCTGCAGAGATTACTTTCAGAAATGGATAATATTACCTCTCTTTTAGGAATGACAGGAGGAGTACATGAGAGGAAGTACAAAACAAAAAACCGGAAAACCCTAAAAGTACCTGGCACACAGCATCCTTTCTTCCTTTCCCTTCCTACTTCTTGCTAACTGTACAAGCTTTCAGTGGTCTGCTTCTCTGCTGAAACTCTTATACTACATGCTTAATCAAACCCAGACAATCTTTTTTACTGGACTGCCTTATTTTAAAAACATATAAATACAAATAAACAACTTTATTGAGGTATAACGGACATACTACAAATAGCATATATTTAAAATGTACTGTTTTCTGTCATTGTAGATTAGTTTGCATTTGCTAAAAATTGTATATAAATGAAATCACACAGCATGTACTTTCTATGTTACTCCTTTCATTTGGCATAATTATTTGGAGATTCATTTCCATTGTTACATGTATCAATAGTTCACTCCTTTTTATTGCCAAGTCCATTTAATTGCATGGAAATACCACAGTTTACCTTTTCACCTCTTGGTGGACACTTTGGGTTTTTTCTCTATGTTGGACTCTTGTAAATAAAGTCGCCATGGACAATTTTGTGTAAATACAGGCTTTCCTTTCCCTCAGATAAGGACTAGGCTTGAAAACACTGAGTCATACAGTAAGTGCACGTTTAACTTTGCAAGAAATTGCCAAAGTGTTTTCCAAAGTGGTTGTCTCATTTTACATTCCACTGGCATGCATGAGTGTTCTAGTGCCTTCTCACTGTTGCCAATACTTGGCATGGTTAGTCTTTTGAATATTAGCCATTCTAGTGGGCATTTAATAAATATACTACTTTAAAAGTTTATAGGTCAGTCATTTATAACACAAAGGCAAGTGGATACTCCTAGCTGAATTAGTTTTCATATTAGCTTTAAGCCCTGATCTTCCTTTTTTTTTTTTTTTTTTAATAGAAATCCTAAGCCTGAGACTCCTAAGTCTTCAGTGTCAACTTCTGGACTTCTGAAACTAAGTACTGAACCTCCTAAGCTGTGATTTCCTCTAAGCTCCTGTCTGATTAATGGAAGTGAAAGGGAAAATTAGAGAAGGCTAAGGTATTTAATTACTTATTTACTATTTTTATCAAATTCCTAATGTTTATTTTTTTAGTTTTTATTTTAACTTCAGTTAGTTAACATACAGTGCTATATTAGTTTTGGGTGTACAATATAGTAATTAACATTTTCATATATCACCTTGTGCTCATGTTGTTTCAGTTAATTTTTTTCTGTTTTATACAAATGTCCTTATCAGAGGTGACAGGCTGGCCTTTGCGGTGGGCAGGTGGGTCAATTGGCCGTGATGGCAGCCAACTGAGGGGATGTCCATATTGTTCATCTCATGCCTAGGTCTGTCCCTGCCATTTATGGCCATTTTGTACATAGGTAGGCTCACTGAGAAAGCATCAGAGTAACTGAAAAAGAAATCAACTGGTATCCACAGGGCGCCTGGGGGGCTCAGTCCATTAAGCGTCTGGCTTTGGCTCGGGTCATGATCTCACAGTTCAAGCCCCGCATTAGGCTCTGTGCTGACAGCTCAGAGCCTAGAGCCTGCTTCAGATTCTGTGTTTTCCTCTCTCTGCCCCTCCCCTGCTTGTGCTTTGTCTCTCTCTCTCAAAAATAAAAAACATTAAATAAATTAGAAAAAAAAAAAAAGAAATCAACTGGTATCCACATGACAAGTTACCTTGTCAACCCATCTATCACGAGCATCTTCTGTTGTAGATACTCTGTTTCTGTTTTGAAACATCTCTTAACAGAATTCCCCTGCCCCCATGTCTTCATGAGCCAGTTTTCTTATATTGTTTCCCCCAAGTCCCTAACAAGTTGGACAATCTGTTTACTACTGTTTATGAATCAGCTGAGATCTGAACAGTCTCTTCTTTCACACAAAGTGACAACCAGGTGTACTGTTCAAAGTTCTGCCCCCTGGGAGGATTTCTCTTCCCCATGATCTCTCAGGGCCACTATCCAATGACACTGTATACCAGATGCTACAGATGCTTATTAGAAGATCCTACAGTATACCAGGCCCATACTCCTTCATCAAGTGGTGATAGAAATCTCCCAGGAGGCCATGTCTATGCAGTGAAACAGGGGACCAGGCAGTGTAGGAGGCTGAGTCATCTGCTTGGTGGCTCGCTTGACCCTTGGATCTGCATGGGACTGACTACATATATGTCACTTCCATTTATAATGGAATCCTGCTGCAGTTTGATGGTTCAGTGGAGGCTCCCATTCGTGTTGGGTAGTCTGGGTCACAAACATACATCATGGCCCATGGTGAGGTTTTCAGTCTCTACCAAGGCACAGGCACAAGCCAGAGCTGCTTTCAAATGGTGATAGTTGCCAGCAGGCCATGAGTTCCCTACTGGGGATTGACACAGGTTCCATAAGACATTCTATCAGTCACAGGTATTCTGAGTATCATCGGGTCTGGTAGGCCAGGAGGCTCAGGTGGCATGGAAGGTTGCACCGTAGTCTGCACCTGCTTCAGAATGCTTTCTTGCTTTGGATCCTACTCAAACTGTCAGCCTCAGAGCTTGCTAGGTAGGTGGGTTGGAACATCATGCTCCAATATGGCATACGTTGCTTATAAAATCCAGAGAACCAACGTACATTGTACCTTTCCTGATGGTAAATGCAAGATACAGCAACTTGTCTCTCACTTTAAAGAGGCCTGGAGGCAAATCAGTAAAGGTACATTGCTGCCCTGCCTTACAAAGGCAAACAGCATAAAAATGCTTCTCATGGTTATTAATGGTGAGGATGAGAAAAAAGCATTTGCTCAGTCAATAGCTATAGATGGATACATGGGACTATATTGATTTGTTTCAGTAATGATACTGTAGCCAGACCATGGTTAGGATAGGCATTACCATCTGTTTAAGTTTGCAATGATATATAACCATCTCTATAACCCACCTGACTTTTACATTAGCCACACACGCAACTGGAATGGGGATGTGATAGAACATACACCACTGCATCTTTCAAATGTGTGGTGGTTGCACCAACCTCTAGCATTCCTCCAGGGGCAGGGAACGGCTTTCAGCTTACTGTCTTGAAGGGACAGGCTGTGTAAGGGCACAGTTTTCATTCGACCTTTTCTATACCAGTAACCACGGTGTCATCTGCTCAGTAGCTCTAGGACGTGGGCTCTCTTCCTTCAAAAGTTTCTACCCACGCTTTCTGATTATCCACTTAAGGTGGAAACTCACAGGCACATTTTTCCATTATCCTTTGTACATTCTCTAGGACTGTCAAAAGAAGCCATTGTCATAATGACAATGAGGAATCAGAGGAGGGACTTCATGCTAGGAGATAAATGGCCTGCTGTAACTGTCCCCAGTGTGCCTGTCCTTCAGACACCCACTCCTGCAAGATCCTTGACCAGGTTCACTGTGCCTAGTCTCTGCGTCTCTCCTTTGATTGGGACAGTGAACTTATTCCTCACATTACCACCACAATGAGTGAATGACACAGTTACTTGATCTCCCGATGCCTTGCTCTCCTCCTGTTCTTTTCCTCATGCCCACACAACAATAATCTGAATAATCATAATTCTGTTGTATACCAGGAATTGTGTGTCCCATTTTCCATTGACTAATAAGTCATCTCAGTGTTCCTCAAATAGATGCAACCCAAACTCAGAATCCCACTCTATGTGTCTAGAATGGGGCCACTTGTGATAGCAATTTTTTATGTCGGCCAAGATCCCAGAAAGAAGAAGATGGCATACTAAAGTTGGATAGTTTAGTGGCACCTGGATCGCTCAGGCTGTACAGCATTTTGATTTTGGGGTTGTGAGTTCAAGCCCCACGTTGGGTATAGAGTTTACTTTAAAAAAATAAAAAATAGAGAAATAAAGAAATTGGATAGTTTAAGGAGTATTTTAAAAAGAGACTATTTACAAGGAACTGAGGAGGGTATAGGGAATCCGCAAAAGCATGGTAGAGGACCCTGAGGCTAGAAAGAATGGCATCATTACCACCTCTACACCTGAGGGAGCAATGAGATTGCCCTTCTGGAACAGGAAGAGAGAAAGGTCTGTATGTAGAGAATCATTAGACTATCTCTTTACTTCCCCTTGGCCTGCCCATGGTGACCACACAGGAGGCGAGCCAGGGGAATAATCTGGACTCCTCTTTCAGAGATTCCTATTACATCACTCCAATTGGAAGCCAAAAGGTAAGTACACTCATGGATGTAACCCATACAGTCAGCCTCCTAGGTCACAGAACAGGGGGCAGCAGGATGGAGAGAGAATCTAGAAGGACAAATGGAAGATGTCCTGTGATTTTTAAAAATTAACTTGTGTATATTTATGTTCGGTTCCCCCAAGTAGATTGCAAACCCCCTGGGGCAGAGACAACCTTACCCTTCTGCGGATCCTCCCAGAGCACCTGGGGCAGTATGGCAGGAGTGAACGAATGAAAGTACTTCAACATTCGTAGCCCTGCCATACATGTCCACAAACCGAGTTACACAGCACAATAAAAAAAATTATCTGAAGGAAAAATCTGTCCTCTGCGTCCTACCCAATTCCCAAGAGATTGGTACATAGTGGAACAGAGCATAATATTACAAAATGACCGGATCAGATGAAACTCTGACAGCATTTAAATATATTCCCAGCTGAACAAAGATTTCCGCTGTTCTTGAGTTATTTCATAAGTAGGTGTCAGCCAGCCCAGCCCCTGCTTTTGATTAGGAGGGCTTCACAGGAAATCAGATCTACAGCTTGTGGCTTTTAAGTAATAGCCGAGTAAGGGATGGTAATTTCCCATCTATTCGGCTAACTCTCCCTTTCCAATAGGTTTTTGTGCATTCTGCTAAGTGACTCTGATTTTCATTTTTCCCCTATGAATGCCCTTCTAACAAGCCTTGTTTTGACAGTCAATGGCTTAGCACAGTTTGCAAGGATTTGTTTTTCTCGGCCACAGAATGATTCTTCTTATCTCACTTTGATTTGTTAAGGAGGCATTCGACCTCTCATCAGTGACAGGAGAAGTGTTGGTCTTTTTCTGCAGATAATAAAGAAGAGGTAATTTTATTAGTTTCTATTACAGAATTTGAAGCCTATGGAAGAGACAGCAGAGGGTTGTTGCAAGAAAATCAATCACCCAAGTGTATTCCTGCAGAATGTGTGCCCTGGACATATACAAAGAATCAAAACAAAGAAGGGTTTGGGGTGCCTGGGTGGCTCAGTCGGTAAAGCATGCAACTCTTGATCTTGGGGTTTTAAGTTTGAGTTCCCACGTTGTGTGTGGAGACGACTTAAAAATAAAATCTCTTGGGGTGCCTAGATAGCTCAGTTGGTTAAGTATCCGACTTTGGCTCAGGTCATGATCTCATGGTTCATGGGTTCGAGCCCCGTGTCAGTCTCTGTGCTGACAGCAAGCTCAGAGCCTCGAGCCTGCTTCAGATTCTGTATCTCCCTCTCTCTCTGACTTTCCCCTGCTCATACTGTCTCTCTCTCTCTCCCAAAAATAAATATATTTTAAATAAATAATTTTAAATAAATTAAAAAAAATTTTTTAATTAAAAAAAAAAAAAAGAAGGGCTTGAAATAAAGAGAGCATGCCATTACCTTCTCGACTTGGGGCCATATAGATTGACATACACATTTCAACTTAGTATCAACATGAAATCTGTCCATCTCTCACGACCACAGATGGTACAATAAATTCATAGTCTAGTGAGTGATATTAGGCTAGTGAGCCAATTTTTCCGCTTGAGGATTCCATTTCAATTTTTCTAAGTCTTTATGATTGAGGAATAACATGCATACGGTAATGTGCAACCTTAGGAGTATATAGCTCAGTGTACATCTATGTGTATATATGTTCATAACTATCACCAGATCAAGAAGAACATTTCCAGCACTCTACAAGTTTCCCTTGTGCTCACTTTTGGTCCTACCTCCAAGGGTATCCACCATTCTGACCTCTATCAACACAGATTAATTTTGCCTGTTTTTTTTTTTTATTTAAGTGGACTCATACATTATTTCTATTTTGTGTCCAGTTTATTTTCTGCTCCTCATTGAATTGTGAGATTCAGCAGTATACCTGTGTGCATCACTAGTTTATTTATTTCACTGTTCAGGAAAATTCTACTGTACGTATATACTGCAATTTATTCATTTTATCATTGATGGACATTTCATTCCCTTCAATAAAATTGCACAAATAGCAAATAAATATTTAACAAATTGTATTTGGATACAAATCACAGAAAAACCTCTGACCAGAAATTAAGAGATACAATTTCCTCTGCTCGTGCATTTCCGGTGGCAGGTTTGGAAATGCCTTTCTTTATCATAGCAACACCTAGTGGCTTAAGAAGGCTATAAGTCTGGATGTGTGTGTTTACATTTGGCAACAGTGACTTTTAGTTGTCAGAGACCTCAGATAGCATCTAGATGTCCATTAGAACCACATAACAACGTCTGGGCTGCACCAGAAATCATTCAAATCAGAATCTTCGGAGGGGAGAGCCCAGGATGGGCAGGTTATAAAAGCTGCCTCGGTGATTTTAATGCGTAGCCAGAGCTGAGAACTACCAATCTAGAACAGTTTTTGTTAAACATCATAATTCCCTGGAGGGCTTGTCCAACCGCAGATTGCTGGACTCCACCCTGAGGGTATCTCAGGGCGTGTGGGCGGCGCCCCAAAACTCAGTGTCTAACAAGTTCCCAGGTGATTCCGTGCCACTGGTCCTGGGGCCACACATGAGAACTAATAATCTGGACAACTCTGTTATTTTACACAAGCAGAAACTTCAGGCCAGGCATTTGAAGTAATTTGCTGGAGTCACAGTGCCAGTTAGTGACAAAGTTATAATTAGAACGGAGCCTCACTGTCACTTTTCCTCTCATCTGATAGAAGAATAATTGGGTATCTCTGAATGTTACATCATCTGAAGCAATGTTAAGAGACAGACTACTTCCCTCCCACAAAAACAAAAATAAGGAAATGTTTAAGGGGTGGGTGAAAGTAAATCTTTCCCATCAAACTCTTTGCACAAAAGCACTCCGAAGAACACACCAGAGAACACACACTAAAGAACCAGGACTTGAGAAGGCCAGCGGGGATGGGAAACAGAGTCAGCTTGAACTCTGACCCTTGCTCAGGGAAGGATGCACCTCCTCCTTTCAACCGCCCCTCAGAGGCGGAGCTGCTGCAGCCCAGAGGGGTCACGTGGTCACAAGTCACCGGGTCAGGAGTCAGCCCTCAACCAATAATTTGTTTCTCCCACGTCTCTCTCATGGTACAAGATTAATCTGTCTCGCTGTATTTCCCTATGGTTCCTAAATGTCACCCACATTTGCTCCTTACAAAACAGTATTTCCAAATATGGCGGGTTTGTCCTTGCCAGTTATGGCCCACACCTTAAGTTTAGACAGCTGGGTGCCTAAGGGCCCACAGTACCAGGCTGTCAACATGGGTGAGCCCATTGTCCCAGCTGTGCTAAACACTGTGTAATGACAAATGCACCCACAGCCTAGACACTGGCCTGCTGAGCCATTTTGGCCTGTCTTACCGGCTACCGGAACTACAACCATCATTATCAATATGGCAGGAGAGCTTTGTCCAAGGGGCTAGAAGATGAGTATTTTAAATACACATCACAGGTCATTCTAATGTAACCCAGGTCTGGGCGCCTCTGCCCAGTATCTTATTACTGAGGAAGCATTAATCTCAGTGGATATTCTTGTGGTGGGGGGCACTTATTAGCATTATACAAAGATCTTCATAGTGCCTATACTTTCGGGTGTTGGACAAAATATGTTCAGCTCAAGGTTTAAGCAGGAATGGGGGCACCTGGCTGGGGCGGTTGGTAGAGCATGTGACTCTTGGTCTCAGGATGGTGAGTTCGAGCCCCAAATTGGGTGCAGAGTTCACAAATAAATAAACAAATAATCAGGGGCTCCTGGGTGGCTCAGTCAGTTAAGCGTCCGACTTTGGCTCAGGTCATGATCTCGTGGCTCCTGAGTTTGAGCCCCGCATCAGGCTCTGTGCTGACAGCTCAGAGTCTGGAGCCTGCTTCAGATTCTGTCATCCACCACACCACCCCCTGCCCTGCCTCTCTCTGCCATCTCCCATTTATGTTCTGTCTGTGTCTCTCTTTCTCAAGAATAAACATTAAAAAAATAATAAATAAACTAATACATAAATACATAAAATCTTTAAAAAAAAGATTCAAGCAGGAACAAATTCATTCTACCAAATGGGGAGAAAAGAAATTGCATCAGCCAGAGACTACAGGTATAGGGCATTTGCATTAAGAAATAAGTAGGTTTATTTCCTATAAAAAATGACTGATGCTGACTCACATTTGAATAAAAGCAAGGAAAGATGTCAGTACTCTGATGTGGGGCAAACAACAGGCAGTCCAGTGGTGGAAGTGAGCAACTTTAAAAAACAACAACAGGGGCGCGTGGGTGGCTCAGTGAGTGACCGACTTCCGCTCAGGTCATGATCTCACGGTTCATGGGTTTGAGTCCCATGTCAGGCTCTGTGCCGACAGCTAGCTCAGAGCCTGGAGCCTGTCTTTGGGTTCTGTCTCCCTCTCTCTCTGACCCTCCCCTGTTCATGCTGTCTCTCTCTCTCTCAAAAATAAATTAAGAAAAAAATTTAAAAACAACAACAGAACCAAACAGAGGATCTAGATTGGACCAGAATGATTCCTGCCAACTACAATGGTTGTATCACTATTCTCTTCGGGAGAATCAGAGCTGATATGAGGATCTACATTTGGCGTCTCTGGTTTGCTGCATCTACAAGGTTTCATTATTGAAGGTGGATCCAGTTATTTTGCCTTTCCTTCGTGAAGACCCTAGTTGAACCACCCCCCTCACACACGAGCGCACTAATGCATCCACTCACTGAAATCCCGCTTCAACTTCCTGATAGATGAAAGCCACTTCCTCACATTGCCATGGGTGCCGCCCCCACCCTCCCCGGTGGTTCGGGACATGCACACGTTATACCCACTGCAGAAGAAAAACAGAATTCCTCACATAAAATCTCATACTATCTTACCTAGTGACGCAGTGTTATGTACGACATGCGCTCTACATGCCTTCCTATCCTAAAAATTTACTCCAACAAAACTGTGCCCACAAAAGGTTGCTCTAAAACTTTCATAAAATGATGCAGCATGTAGCTGGGGGCTGTATTAGATGGTTTGTCAGGCTTCAGGACTCCAAATCTCCCTGGCTACCAGATGGATTATTATGTCTGCACACCACTAATTATTTAATGTGAAGGATATTTTTAAATTAACATATATTTATCATATTATATATATATATATATATATATATATATATATATATATATATACAAAAGCCACAGACTGGCAGAAAAATATTTCCAAGTTATATCTAGTAAAGGATTTGTATGTAAAATATATACAAAGAAACCCTACAACTCAATAATAAGAAAACAACACAATTTTTTTTTAAGTAAGGTGGGGCCTGAACTCACGGCCCTGAGATCACAAGTCACATGTTCCCGGGTTGCATGTTCTACCAACTGAGCTAGCCAGCCGCCCCAAATCAACTTTTAAAATAGGCAAAATAAGGGTGCTGGGCTGGCTCAGTAGGCAGAGTATGCAATGGTTTTATTTTCGATTTTTTTTTTTATTCTAGTTAGTTAACATATAGTGTAGTATTGATTTCGGGAGTAGACTTAGTGAATCATCACTTACATATTATAACATCCAGTGTTCATCGTAAGTGCCCTCCTTAGGACCCATCACCCAGTTAGTCCACCCTCCTATACCTCGCTCCATCAACCCTCAATTTGTTCTCCATTGTTAAGAGTCTCTCTTTGAGAGACAGAGAGAGACTGAGAGAGAGAGAGACTGATGGGATTTACGGAATAACTAACAGATCTATAAAAGAAACTATATCTGAAAGATTAAATCCATATTAGCACCTACAGTATCTCTGAAAGTAAAACTTGTAACTGTTCCATTCTTTCCTAATATATTTCTTAGCTTTCTCGCAAATACAGTGCTCTCAAAACCCCAAAGACGAATGAAGGGTGTAAGACACCCTGACACTAAGAACATACAGCCAGAAGAACGATCAACATGGACTCGGACTTGAGAGTTTTAGCTGCAATTCACTGAACATACCGGACTTGAACCAATCCAAAGATTTCTGTGCACTGAACACTGTACATGAGGAATGTCTATGACTCATAAGGTTTGCCAGTGAGGACAGTTAAAAATTGGTGGTATGTGGCATTATTTCTATCAAATTTTTTCTCATAAGTTATATTTATAACAAAACTATAATTAAAATATTTACTATACTTGCTTAGTACACAACAGGGACATTTATGTGTTTGATGGTTAGCATCTAATTTATTGTGCTTACTTGTTTTTGTAAGGAACACTCTCTTTTTGAGAGAGAGAGAGAGAGAGAGAGAGAGAGAGAGAGAGAGAGAGAGAGAGAGAGAGAGAGAGAATGTCAAGCAGGCTCCACACCCAGCACAGAGTCCTACACTAACCCAACTGAGTCACCCTGGTGCCCCTTGTTAAGAGTCTCTTATGGTTTATTTGTCCTTAAATAACTTTTTTTTTAAGATTCAGATATTTTGCCTATTTTTTTTATTTTTTTAAGTAATCTTTTCATCCAACATGGGGCTTGAACTCACAACCCCAAGACTGAGTCACATGGTCTTCCAACTGAGCCAGCCGGAAGCTACCCTCCCTCTCAACTTACCCCTGCAATTCTTGATCTTCGGTTCGTTGAGCTCAAGCCCCACATTGAGCTTAGAGATTACTTAAAAAAAATAAAATGCTAAAAAAGTAAAAAATAGGCAAAATATCTGAATAAACATTTCACCAAAGATAGCATACAGCTGGTAGATAAGCACATAAAAAGATGCAGAGTCAGTAACATCATTAGTCCTTAGGAACGCACAGCTTAAAACCACATGGAGACTCTAGACCCATTTGAATGGCAGTAATCAAAATGGGTTAATAATTACAAATGTGGAACCTTCCCAGTGAGGGACCCCTCAGCATTGATGGTAGGATGGTAGGATGGCGTGGCTGCTTTCAAAGTGAAACATCAATTTACCATATGATCCAGAGAGCGCACTTCTAGGTATATATACCCAAGAAAAATGAAAGCATAGGCTCACACAAAGACACACAAATGCTCACAACAGAATTACTCAGAATAGTTATAAAGTGGAATTGAATCAGTAAACAAAATTAGTATGTCCATAGAGTGAGCAACTATTCAGCACCGCCCCCCCCCCCAAAAAAGAGAGAGAATGAGAAAGAGAGAAAATGATGAACTCCTGGTACATGTTACAACACATATACATGTCAAATATGTTATATGAAAGAACCCAGACTTGGGGTGCCTGAGTGACTCAGTCGGTTAAGTGTCTGACTTGATTTCAGGTCATGAGTTTGAGCCCCAAGTCAGGCTCTGCACTCACAGTGTGGAGCCTGCGTGGGACTCTCTCCCTCTCACTCTGGCTTCCTCCTGCTCTCCTTCTGTCCCTCCCCTGTTCAAAGTTTCTCTCTCTCAAAACAAATAAATAAACTTAAAAAAAATCAGACTTAACAACTACATATTTTATGATTGCATTTAGATGGAAGGTTCATAACAGGCAATTTTGTAGACTCCGGAAGGAGGTTAGTTGCCTGGGGCTGGGGGTGGGAAGGGGGAACGACTAAACCTGGATTGTGGTGATAACTGCACAACACTGTCAATTCACCCCATCATAAATTTTATACTTAAAACGGGTGAATTTTGTGGTATGTAAATTATACCTCAAAAAAAAGCATTTAAAAAGTACAGAGATGAAATTTTCACTACGTTGTGGGAAAAGCTTTCAGAGAGCGTTACAGGATTTACAGCACAATGAGGGTGATAGTTTTATCAGTGGTTCCCAACTCCCAGGCGGAGAATCCCTTTATAACAGCAAAAACAGTGACAGCCTTATATATTCTAATTGAATCTTTAGTATAAATCGAAGAAATGCATAATTTCAAGAATACTGTGAACTCAGTAATAATTTGAATTTGCATTAAGTAATCATATCCACTACATATAAAGAGAGTGGACAGATATGCAAGACATTATTATTCAGTCTACTGACAATGCTGAGGGGCGCCTGGGTGACTCAGTCAGTTGAGCATCTGGCTTTGGCTCAGGTCATGATCTCATAGTTTGTGGGTTCGAGCCCCGCATCGGGCTCTGTGCTGACAGCTCAGAGCCTGGATCCTGCTTCAGATTCTGTACCTCCCTCTCTCTCTGACCCTCCCCTGCTCGCGCCGTCACTCTCTGACTCTCAAAAATAAATAAAAAACATAAAAAAAGATGCTGAGTGTATGTGTGAAATTCATGGGCTTCGTGCATAATGGCGAGGTTAGTGACCCCAGAGTTAAAACTCCCTCAAAATCTTTTTGTCACCCAGCGCAGCACTGAACAAAAAAAAGCAAGACTACTACTTTAAGTTCAATTCCATGGCGTGCATAGTCCCTTCTGTAGTCAGTTTACAGCTGGGAAGAACAGGATTGACTTCTGGGACCACAGGCTTGTCCCCTGTGTGGACAGAATGTACTTGACAAGTGGACGACTAAAAAGAGGAAGTCGTACGACTGGAAAAATACAGAAAAGTTGCCCGGTCAGATGTTTTGTCCACACAAATAATGGAGCGGTTTGGTGGATTCCTGTTTTGTCTCCAGTCCAGCCCCCAGAGCCTCTTTCAGTTACAACCCGTGTGCCACCACAGTTCTCCCCTATTCATGACCGTGACCGTACAGAGACAGCATGCCCCTACGCAGCTTCTCTCCTCTGGGAGTTTCATTTTCTGGAGGATATCCTCTCAACTTCGCAGACACGGGCATCGCATCATTAAGTATTTCTGGAACTATGGATTGAGGACTTCCCATGTATAAATCAATCCCTTAATCGGATGTGAAATGTACTGTGTTCAATGCCAAGAAGTGGATTCCGAAATCGTTTCCAAATTATTTACAGGAAACGCTTGTTTGTTTCAGTAAGTCTTGTTTTGTCCCTGTGCACTGGCAGCCACTCACGCTGCACCTGCCTTGTTCAGAGGGCAGTCACGAGTGCTGCAAAGGCGAGAAACATAGGAGAAACTTTTTAAACAGCGTGTAACTAACTGTTCAGTTGCACTTCCAAATACTATGAGCAGTGTGCTTCTGGGTGACGCAGAATAAATACATACTCTTCCTGTGTTACCAGATGTCCTGGACACTCTGTAGTTGTATTAATTATGTTTCGTTTTGTTTTTTTACAGAATAACAGTTGGATCTCTTGCTTTGGAGTACTTCACCAGAAAACATACTGAGTATACCATTTGAAAGTGTAAATAACAAAGTGTAAAAGTCCGTTTATCCTGTGTTTCCGGAGTCTGCGGACATGCTGTAACATCCGCTGTTGAGGGACGTTAGTTTCATCCCCTAGGAGACCATCTTTCCTAACCTCACCAGGTCCTGCCAATTTCCTCAGGGCCAATTCATTTCCTGCATGGGTCACTCAGGTCATTGTTCCCCATGTAACCAGGATTTTTCTTTATAATGTTAAAAGGAAAAACCTTTCACAGATTAAAGAAAATATTTTCCACAAATACAGTGGAGACTAGATTAAAATAAAAATAAAAAGTGGAATAGGGGTACCTGGGTGGCTCAGTCAGTTGAGGACCCGACTCGACTTTGGCTCAGGTCATGATAAATAAAATAAACATTTTTTTAAAAAAGTAGAATAGGGGCACCTGGGTGGCTCAGTCGGTTGAGTGTCTGACTTCGGCTCAGGTCATGATCTCACGATTCGTGGGTTCAAGCCCCGTGTCGGGCGCTGTGCTGACAGCTAGCTCAGAGCCTGGAGCCTGTTTCAGATTCTGTGTCTTCCTCTCTCTCTGACCCTCCCCTGCTCATGCTGTCTCTCTGTCTCTCAAAAATAAATAAAAAACAGGAAAAAAAATTAAAAAATAAAGTAAAATAAATAAATAAACGAATAAAAAGTAGAATAAATAAGGTCATACTCAATTACACAAAATTTATTTGTAATTTAAACATGCAAGTTTATAATTTAAATAAAACTTCAGTGTAATGGAATATGCTATTCTAATTAACATTCTATTTTTATTTTTATTTTTTTAATTTATTTTTGAGAGAAAGAGAAAGAGAGCACAGTCTAGGTGGGAAGGTGCAGAGAGAGAGGGAGAGCGGGAATCCCGAGCAAGCTCTGTGCTGTCAGTGCAGAACCCGACTGAGGGCTCAATCCCACAGTGTGAGATCGTGACCTGAGCCAAAATCGAGAGTCAGATGCTCAACCAACTGAGCCACCCAGGTACCCCTAACTTTCTATTTTTAATTCATTATGCAATTTTATTTTTTAAATTATTTTTCAATGTTTATTTATTTTTGAGAGACAGAGAATAAGCAGGGGAGGGGCAGAGAGAGAGGGGGAGACACAGAATCCGAAGCAGGCTCTAGGCTCTGAGCTGTCAGCACAGAGATCATGTGAGATCATGACCCGAGTCGAATTTGAATGCTAAACCAAATGAGCCACCCAGGAACCCCTCATTATGTAATTTGAAAATATAAAATTTTTGATCATTTGATTTACTGAAGTTTCTCTGTGTGCAATATTATAGTTAGCATTATGGAATTACTGAGTTGCTTTTTTTAAGTTTATTTTAAGAGAGAGAGAGAGAGAGAGAGAGAGAGAGAGAGAGAGAGAGCATGTGCGAGGGAAGGCAGAAAGGGAGAAAGGGAGAATCCCAAGCAGGCTCGGTGCTGTCAGTGCAGATCCCTATGGGGGGGGGGGGCTCGAACTCATGAACCATGACATCATGAATAGAGCCAAAGTCAAGAGTCAGGTGCTTAACTGACTGAGCCACCCACGCTCCCCTACTGTTTTAACAAAGAAATGAAAGGCAGTTTGTAAAGTTGTTACTCTCAGAAATCTTATTTCTAAAGCCTGTTATTGTACACATTTGTGTGTGTTGTCACTGGAGGGTCTACCCCTCACAATATAGCCAATAACAGTTCTGACCCTTCTTGAACAAATGCTTTCGTTGGAAGGGTTTGCTTCTTCTCTTTCAGTGTAATAGAATTCTGAATCAAGCCTTTTTTTTTTTCTTTTTCCTAATCCAAGAATTTCCAGTTTACCTACTTCTCATCCCAAAACAGCCCCTTAGGATAATTTAAAAGAAAATATCAAAACCAAAATTTGTAACATAATATTTATCAACATCATGAATGAGCACCTGCTGTACCCAGAAGCTTCATGGCTACTATATTTAACACTTCCAGACATTTTATACTGTAGAAGTCACTATCCTCATTTTACAAATAGGTAACGTACACATAACGTAATGTCACAAAAGCAAGGCAATTGGTCCAGGATCATACAACCATTGTTAAGGGGCAAGGTTAGGATTCAAACACCTTTCTGCCTGCAAGTCACTCTGCTTCCTACTCCCTTAAAATTAAGATTTATGTTGCTTTACTTCAAGGCATGGTTTTGACAACAGAATCTATCAAGTGCTTTTAATTTTATGCAGGTAACACTTACATACAATAAGTGTTGAATTTTATATTTCTATGCCTTTGTGTTACCATCATCTAGATCAAGATCAGGTGATTCCAGCACTCAAGAAGATTCTCTCATGCCCCTTCCTAGGCAATACCACACCCCCAAAGTAACCACTATCCTGAGGTCTATCACAATAAATTAATTTTGACCATTTTTGAACTTATGTATAGAGTTATAAGATATATAATCTCATTGTGCTTGGACTCCATTGCTTATCATATCTGTGGTTCATCAATGGACAATGTCTACCTTTAAAAATATTAATTACAACTTGATGTTAATATTGAGTTCAAAGACATTTGATTTGCTTTAAAACAATGAAAAAACTTGGGGTACTTGGCTGGCTCAGGCAGTAGGAGCATGTGCCTCTTGATCTTGGGGTTGTAATTTCAAGCCCCATGTAAGGTGTGGTGATTACTTAAAAAAACTTCAGGGGCGCCTGGGTGGTTCAGTCGGTTGAGTGTCTGACTTCGGCTCAGGTCATGATCTCACGGTTTGTGGGTTCGAGCCCCGCGTCGGGCTCTGTGCTGACAGCTCAGAGCCTGGAGCCGGCTTCTGATTCTGTGTCTCCCTCTCTCTCTGACCCTCCCCTGCTCATGCTGTCTCTCTATAAAAAATAAATAATAAAAAAAAATTCTAAAAAAACTTCAAAATATATACTGAAAAAATTAATTTTAAATAGTATTTAAGATTTTACATTTATGTATTTAATAATAAAATTTAATTTGTATACTTCATATTAATATTTCATATTACAGAAACTTCTAAACCAAATTTTGATGAAATATTATATTGCTTAATCAACTTCTGAACACTTAGGTACTATTTGTATTTTTATATCAAATATATATCTTAAAATCCTCCATATTAGCATAAGTACTAACTATACATTTTATGATAATGCACATTTTTTCTTTGGAAGAAACCAATTTTTAGAGTATAAAAATTGTTAAGACTATAAAGAAATAAGAGGTACAACCTCCTATGTAATTCACATAGTGATAACTTTTTTTTTTGAGACAGAGACAGAGCATGAGTGGGGGACAAAGAAAGGGAGACACAGAATCTGAAGCAGGTTCCAGGCTCTGAACTGTCAACACAGGGCCCGACATGGGGCTCGAGCCCACGAACCACAAGATCATGACCTGAGCTGAAGCTTAACCAACTGAGCCACCCAGGTGCCCTGTAGTGAGTGGTATCCCTTGAAAGCCGGTGCTTTAAGTCCTTAAAAAGTCTATAGGGGTGCCTGGGTGGCTCAGTCAGCTGAGCGTCCAACTTTGGCTCAGGTCATGATCTCATGGTTTGTGGGTTCAAGCCCCATGTCGGGTTCTGTGCTGACAGCTAGCTCAGAGCCTGGAGCCTGCTTCTGATTCTGTGTCTCCCTCTCTCTCTGACCCTCCCCTGTTCACACTGTCTCTCTTTGTCTCTCAAAAATAAATTTTAAAAAACATTAAAAAATTTTTTAAGTCTTATGTAAGAGATTTGAGAATGCATCATCATTTCCATCTGTACAACCACTGACAGAAGTGTAGGACTCATTAGTAGAAAGCTGAGTATGTAATCCCGACATGCATCTTTGACTACAAAAGGGTTGCCAATAAGAACCGTGGAAAATGGTCTTGAAACATTCCTATTACATACAACCCTGAACAGCATGAATGACAAAATTCTAAGCCACAGTTATATGGAAGATATCTACACCTTTCTATTAAAAAAAAAATGTAGCTTTTGAACACAGCCATCATTCAATACACAACTAACATTACCAGGGAAGGAAAAGACCTAGAAAGAGGGAGATAGGAAGGGATAGAGGTGTGTTCAAGTTAATGTTGTTACAAACTTCACTTAAGGAAAAAATGTTTAGAAACATAAAGTATGGGCAATTTTGCATAATGTGGTTGAAATAATATAGGCTTTGGAGTCATATAGACTTGGTTTGAATCTTAAGTTTATTATTTATTATCTTTTTGACTGTGGCAAGTTACTTAACTTCTGAACTTAGTCACCTGAAAACTTGAGAGCACTTACTCAGAACACTGCTGTTTATCTTACATGATTAAAGAAATACATACGTACCCAGTACATACAAGTGTTTCTTCTCCTAATAATTACTGTACTAAAAGATAACCACTGAAACCTACTGGGTAACTCTAATATAACATAATCCCAATACAAGCTACCGGATATATTCAGAATTGCTTGCAAACACCTATGTTGTTTCCATAATGTAAGTAGGTCTCGCAATCAAGTGGCATCACCTACTTAGAAAGATTACAGGTATTAAGACTCAGATGTGGAAATTAGTCTCAGAAAGGAGTATAAAAAAGGGATTTGAATTCAAGGGCATCAGCAATGAGCACTCTTCAGTGATGCCTGGGAGCCACTGGTTCTTTAGAAAAAAGTTCAGGGGCACCTGGGTGGCTCAGTTGGTTAAGCATCTGACTTCAGCTCAGGTCATGATCTCACGATTTGTAGGTTCGAGCCCCGCGTCAGGCTCTGTGCTGACAGCTATCTCAGAGCCTGGAGCCTGCTTCAGATTCATGACTCCTTCTCTCTCTGACTCTCCCCTGCTCACGCTGTCTCTCTCTCTCTCTCTCTTTCTCTCTCTCTCTTTCTCAAAAATAAATAAAAAAAACATTAAAAAATTAAAAAAAAAAAAAAAGAAAAAAGTTCAGAATTATCTGAAATAATGGACCATGAAAGCCTAACGGAAGACTGTCAGCACAGCCCTGGAATAGTAATAGTACAGAAAACAGTGGAGTTACTCAGTCAGCAACTCACATACTATCCTCATGCATACTAACCCTAATATGCTGAAGGGGTTCTGGGATCAGATGATTCTATAGGTTCAAAACCTAGGCCCACCACTTTTCGGTTGTTGTGCCACGGTATTTTGCCTCAATGTCTCATCTGTAAAATGTGAATAATGATTGTTAGCACTACACAGACCCATGACGAACATCTGATGAGCTTATCATGGAGAGAGCTTAGTTTGAACAGCACCAGGATACGTTCTGCACTTAATCCACATGCCCCTTGCCTTCTGGGACCCCCCTTCTTGGTTCTCCTGCTTCTCTGGTCATTCCTTAGTCTCCAAAGCTGCACACGGCCAGGGTACAAGGGAAGGAGTCCTAGCGGAGAATAGCTGCTGAGAGGCTTAGAGCCAGGCAGAGAGGACAGAGGTCACGTAGTGCTGGAGTCCGGGCTTACCTATGTTAAGACGCCAGGAAATACATGCCCCAAAATAAAGACAATACTTTGAGGAATAAGAGCTAGGAATAAGGAATTCTAGAAATAAGTGTGAAACTGAAACAGACCACCCCAGTAAAGCCCAAACCCAAGTTCTGATAGGACCAGGTTAATATGACCAGTAAGATGTTTTTAGAGGAAGCCTCTATAATGTATCATCCACAATTTCTAGCATATGATAAAAACTATTAGACGTGCAAAGCAGGAGAAAGTGTCCAATAATCAGGATAAGATAATCAGTGAAAGAAATGAAAATAAAAAGGGATTTCAAAATAACTATGATGAAGATGCCAAAGAAAAAAAGAGAAAAAGATGCATAAGATAGGTAACATGGAACATTTCAACAGTTACCATCAATAAAAAAAAAAAAAAAAGAATTGACTGGACATTTTAGAACTGCAAAATCCAGTATCTGAAATTAACAATTTACCAGCTGGGTTCAAAAGCACATTCAAAACCTTAATCCTACTTATCTAGAAGACAGAATTAATGAATACAAAGAAAGGCTAATAGAAAACATACACACTGGGGGCACTCAACTGACTCAGTCAGTAGAGTTTGTGACTCTTGATCTTGGGGTCTTGAGTCCAAGCCCCACATTGGGCACAGAGCTTACTTTAGAAAAGAATAATTAAAAACTTTTTAGAAAGGAAAACCTACAAATTGAAGCACAGAAAGTTAAAAACCAATGAAAAAAAGCAAGCAGAGCATGAGAAAGACAAGGGACACAGTCAAAAAAGTCTAACAGTGTAGTTGAAGTGCTAGGAGAGGCAAAAACAAAAAAGCAGTAGTTGAAGAAACAATGGCCATCAATTTCCAAGTTTAAGGACAGTGACCAACAGATCCGAAGAACTGAGGAAACCTTAAGGCACGAACAAAAATTTCACAGTCAAATGGCTGAAAAGCAAAGATAAAACAGAAACCTCTTAAAAGCAGATTTCACATGATCTGGCCATCCATTACCTCCCTGATGTCTTAGGACTCTCCTATTTAATTCTTTCTTTCCTTCCTTGCTGTCCCTTGAACACATCTGGCAAAATGTTGCAGTAGCTGTCTCCTCTCCCTAGAACACTCTCCAGTGCACATCTCTGGACACCTCATTTAAAAATCACAGCCCACTTTCCCACCTACTTGCACACTCATCCCTATGCTATCCAAGCCCTGCGATTCCAAATCACCCAACCATTCCGTGTTTTTTCCCATAGCACTTTTCACCTTCTAAAATAACTTACTCCTTATGTTTGTTAATTGTCTGTCTCTACCCACTACAAAGTCATCTTTGAAAGGATAAAGATCTTTCTTTTATTCATTGTACCCCATGTATCTTGAACAGGCGTTGAACACATAGGTGCTCAACGATTATTTGTTGAATGAATGAATGCTATTATTATATTGTCATTATTCTAAGCCATTTTCGTCACCAAATAAAAGTTCATACCAAACAAAAGAAAAAAATAAAAAAATTAAAAAAAAAAGAAAAAAAAATAAACATAAAAAAGTTCATACCATGTCTTCCACCTAATATAGTTTTCTCTGCTTTTGACATGTGATAGAGTGGTACAATAGTACAGTAGTTAAAAACAGACTCTGAAAGCAGGTAGCAACTGGATCTGCAACTAACCAGGGTCCATAGTCCATATATATATATATATGTGTGTGTGTGTGTGTGTGTGTGTGTGTGTATTCTGCGTTCTATATATATATATATAAAACATTACAGGATTTTATAGATACATATGTAACTTGCAGAATGTAAGCAAACAAATAAATAGCTTTCTTATTCTTAATAATTACTAATCCATTACCAATTTATTTATATATGATCAAATAGTAGCAGTAATAGCATTCATTGTATAGTGTTTGTATAGGTTCTAAGCATTTCACATGTTAATGCATTTAATCCTTCTATCAACCTCATGAAAACCAAGGCACAGAAAGACTAACTAACGTGCACCAGGACACGCAGCTAGTAAGTGACACAGCAAGAATTAGGTCCAAGCTGAGTTCCAGCGAAAAAAAATTTTTAGACTGTACAAAGTATTTCCTAAAAAATATATAAATGAATATAACAATTAAATTTATGTCTGCTTAAAAAACCAAGACAAAAATCTCTCTTAGCACTAAAGACAGAAATGCAGATATTAGGATATGTCACTAGGTGATGCTCTTTGTTAAATTTCTCTTCCTGAGAAGGTAATCTGAGGATTTATAACTCATTCAGATGGGAAAGAATTTATGCTAGGTCTAATAATTTAGTTGGCTCTTTAACCACAAAAGTTACCTCATCCAGGAAGTATGTTGGTATGCAGAAAGGTTAGCCACACGAATTTATGGGAAACTTGCTGCAAAACTGGAAGCTTAGAGGACTGAGGCTTCCCCAGCATGAACATGGTATCTCTCTCCATTTATTTTTATCTTTCTCCAGTCATGTCTTCATGTCCCTTAATGTTTTAATAAGATTTTATATTTTTAAACAAAAAAATCCAATTAAAAATGGGTAGAGGGTTTGAATAGACATTTTTCCAAAGAAGACATACGGATGGCCAAGAGACACATGAAAAGATGCTCGACATCACTAACCATCGGGAAAATGCACATCAAGGCCATAATGAGAAACGAACTCATACCCTGTCGGAACAACTACCCCCCAAAAGACAAACAGCAAGTGTTGGTGAGGATGTGGAGGAAGGGGAACTCCTGTGCACTGCTCATGGGAACCCCAGCTGGTGCAGCCACTATGCAACAGCATGAAGGTTCCTCAAAACATAAAAAATAGAAGTGCCATCTGACCCAGTAATTCCACCACTGGGTATTTACCCAAAGAAAACCCAAACACTAATTTGAAAAGATATGCACCCCAATGTTTACTGCAGTATTATTTACAATAGCCAAGACGTGGAAGCGAAACAAACTAAGTGTCCATCCAAAATGAATGGATAAAAAGATGTGAGGTGTGTGTGTGTGTGTGTAATATATACATGCATATGTACACATATAAATTATAAAATTAATAAGATAAAGACATAATGCAAACATATCAAACTGACAGAAATGTAAAGATGAGGTGTTACAGAGCACTGGAACTCTAATAGATTGCTGTGGGGAAAGGAGATAAGGATTCTTCTGGAAAGATAGCCTGGCATTATATGGTAATCCTGAAGGCGTATATAGCCAGATGGCTTGTACTAGTACTAGATATATACCTAACAGAAATTTATACCAAGAAACAAGACGTGCATCAAGAAACACATGTAACAATGCTTGCAGCAGTATTCTTTATACTGGGAACTTTTTAAAATAACTCGAACGTCCCTCAGCATTAGAGGGGACAAATAAATTGTCATATGTTAAGTCGATGGAATAAAACACAGTAGTGCAAAATGAACAAATTAAAGCTCTTACAACAACACGGATCAATCTCACAGATAATGAAATAAAGAAGAGATACAAAATAACATGCAGGGGCGCCTGGGAGGCTCAGTCGGTTAAGCGGCCGGCTTCGGCTCAGGTCATGATCTCACGGTTCGTGGGTTTGAGCCCCGCGTCGGGCTCTGTGCTGACAGCTCGCTCAGAGCCTGGAGCCTGCTTCAGATTTGTGTCTCCCTCTCTCTCTGACCCTCCCCTGCTAGCGCTGTCTCTGTCTGCCTCTCAAAAATAAATAAAAGACATTAAAAAAAATGTTTAAAAAAAGATTCTGTTATTTAAAAAAAAAATAACATGCATGTGTAAGTCTTTTCAGATAAAGTTCAAGTCCAATGTCTGCCACTTATTTTCAAATGGTTGAGGAAATAACATATGTATCTACTATCTAATGATAATGAAAATGTAACAGGTCAATTATGAATCTAGGGGAAGGTTTCACAAGGTTTCATTGTATGCGTTTGCTATTTGGGTTTGAGATTTTTCAAAATAAAAAGATAAAAAAGACTAAAAATCAGGCAAAACTAATTTATATTGTTTAAAAGTAGTTTCTTCATCTGGATGACAGATGGATGACTTTTCTTGTAATTATTTACTAAATTACACATATGTATTTTGTATATTTTTTCTTCACGTATATTTCACAGAAGAAGAAAGGTTTAAAAATGTGATCAGCTATGTAAAAATACTTTCAGGAAAAACTGCTATAAATACACTTGTGAAATATTAAATAACAAGTCTTTTATAAGCAAAGTTGTAAGTAAAGGGGCTTTGTTACGTAGGCCATTTACTTGGGATCAATCTATCAAAAGGTACTGACTGATAGAGGTACTGACTGAGAACCAATTTTTGAGGCTTGCACTAAAGTAATATCATCTGATTTTTCCATGAGATAGTTCGTACACAAGCAACAATTCTGAATCGTGTTTAGTTTGATATTAGGTAGCACATTCTTCTAAATAATTCCCTTGAATTGCAGTATGATACCCTAATATTCACTTTGGCAGGTACTCTGCCATATGCTACTTAAAATGTATTATAAGATGGGCGCCTGGGTCGCTCAGTCGGTTGGCGAAGTGTCCGATTTCAGTGCAGGTCATGATCTCGCAGTTTGTGAGTTCGAGCCCTGTGTCAGGCTCTATTCTGACAGCTCTGAGCCTAAAGCCTGCTTCAGATTCTGTGTCTCCCTCTCTCTCTGCCCCTCCCCTGCTTGTGCTCTGTCTCAAAAATAAATATTAAGAAATTTTTTCAATGTATTTAAGGAAACACTAAAGGAAAGTTTTATAATGATCCAAGTATCATGCATGATGTATACAGTCCACGTGTGAATTTTGCCTGTTTTCTATATGGGTTTTTGCTATTTTTCTCATTAGGATTTCACAGTATTTTTGTGTAAAACCCTCAAAATTCAAAAGTTGTTTAGAATTTCATGTTTTTGAACTGACTTTTAATACATTAATCCACTTGACTGTCTTTGGTGTCTTCTAAGTCAATATCAAAATCTAAATCATCATAACTTTCTTCTTCATTTCTTCTGCAACTTCTATGGTTGGAACAGAGAGCACTTTCAGGATTTTCAGTCTTCTCTGGTTCTTTATTAAACCTAAAAATGAAAAAAAAACCTAGTATTTATTTCTGAGGCTTTCATCATTTAACGATAGAGTAAGAAGAACTTTATACTACATTTCCCGATTAAGAGGAGCCTAAAAAATATGTATAGGGGAAAAGATCCTTGAAGACTGCTAATCAGTCAAGATCCAACCAATTATAATACTGTTGTCAATAAAATAGGGTCAGAGAAACTAATACATGGTTTCCACTACAGAAAGGCAGTTTCTTCTGTGACGAGTGATGAATGTCAGCCTCGTGGATAAATATTTTTATTTCCTAAAAATTTTAAACCTTATTTTTATTGCAATGATAGAAAAATTTAATGAATAATTGAGACTTAGAAGTCTAAATTGGTGTGATATATTGCACTTTAAGCCTCTCAGAGCTACTGAATGTTTCCTTAAGAGAAAATTCACTTATCAATGATTAAAAGAGTAAGTCCCAAACATGAAAAAAAAAAAATACTCACGGAATTACAATGTCTTCTTTCTTTCCACATTTTGCACAAACTTCAAGTTCACAGGCACACGGTCTACACATTATGTGATAAGAATCTTTCACTGACTTTTGTAAACATTTAACACTACAAGTGGGAAAAAAATTCAAGTATTATTTTTTGCTAATTTCCTAATATTTATCTGCTGAATTTGGGAGGGGGGTGTAGCTAAATGTATAAGTGAAAAGCCTAAAAATCAAAACTCCTTTATTTCTATCTCAGTTACTTATCTTCTGTCAATTTAAATTAATTTTATGGCATTTCTAAATAACAGTTTATTATTTTTTAAGTAAGCTTAGGCTCAGAGTGAGGCTTCAACTCATGTCCTCGAGATCAAGGTTACATACTCCACCTACTGGGCCAGCCAGCCACCCCAGATTTATCTTCTTTCTTAAAGCTTGTAAAAATGTCAGCTGCAGGGGACCCTAGATGGCTCAGTCTGAGCATAAGCCTCTTGATCTCGAGGTTGTAAGTTTGAACCCCACATTCGATGCAGAGATTACTTAAATAATATTTTTAATGTCAAATGCAAATGGTGACAGTTTTACTTCTTCCTTTCCTATTTGGATGCCTTTTATTTCTTTTTCTTGCCAGATTACTCTGGTTATGACTTCCAGTACTGTGTTGAATTAAAGTGGCAAGAATAGGCATCTTCATCTTGTTCCTGATCTTACAGGAAAAGCTTCCAGCTTTTCACTACTGAGTATAATGTTAGCTATGATTTTCTCATATACAGTCTTTATTACAGTGAGGTGTGTTCCCTCTATACCCAGTTTGCTGAGAGTTTTTATCATAAACAGATGGTGAATTTTGTCAAAGGCTTTTTCTGCATCTACTGAGATGATCACGCTATTTTTATCTTCCATGTTATTAATGTAGTATATTACATTGATTTGTAGATGTTAAACTACCCTTGCATCCCTAGAATGAATCCTGCTTGATCATGTTGTATGATCCTTTTCATGTATCATTGAACTTGGTCTGCTAATATTTTGTTAAGGATTTTTGCATCCATGTGCATGAGGGACACAGGCCAGCAATTTCCTTTTCTTCTGGCATCCCTGCCTGGTTTTGGTATCAGGGTGATCCTGGCTTCATAAAACGATCTTGGAAGTGTTCCTTTCTTTTCTATATTTTGGAATAGTTTGAGAAGAATTGGTATTAATTCTTTAAATGTTGGCAGAATTCACCAAGAACGCTGCCTGGTCCTGGACTTTTGTTTTGGGAGAGGCTTTTGATTATTAATTCAATCTCCTTACTAGTAATCAGTGTCTTCAGATTTTCTATTTCTTTAAGATAAAGTCTGGATAGGCTGTATGTTTCTAGGAATTTATCCATTTCTTATAGGTCTTCCGATTTGGTGGCATACATTTGTTCATGTAGTCTCTTAGGATCTTTTGTATTTCTGTGGTATCAACTGTAACTTCTGTTTTATTTCCGATCTTATTTGAGTCCTTTCTCTTTTCTACTGGGTGAGCTGAGCTCAAGCAAGATTTGTCAATTTTGTTTCTCTTTTCAAAGAAACAGTTCTTAGTTTCACTGATCTTTTCTATTGTTTTTTAGTTTCTATTTCACTTTTTTTCCTGCTCTGATCTTTGTTATTTCCTTCCTTCTACTAAGTTTGGTCTCATTTGTTCTTTTTCTAGTTCCTTGAGATGTAAAATTAGATTGAGATTTTTCTGATTTCTTGATGTAAACATTTCCTGCTATGAACTTCCCTCTTCTAATGACTGCTGCATCTCGTATGTCGTGGTGTGTTCTATTTCCATTTTCAGTTGTCTCAAGGGGCTTTATTTTGTTTTCTTTTTTGATTTCTTCTTTGATCCATTGGTTATTCAGTAGCTTTTTGTTTACTTTCCACAAATTACTGAATTTTCCACTTTTGTTCTTGTAATTTATTTCTACTTTTATACTGCTGTAGTTAAAAAAGATGCTTGATATGATTTCACTCTTCTAAAATTTTTAAGATTTGTTTTGTGGCCTGATCTATGATCTATCCTGAAGAGTGTTCCATGTACACTTGAGAAGAAAAGTATATTCTGTTGTTTTTAGGTGGAATATTCTGCACATATTTGTATAATATTGTTAAAATGTCCACACTATCCAAAGCAATGTACAGATTCAATGCAATGCCTACCAAAATTCCAATGACACTTCTCACAAAAATAAAAGAATCCTAAAGTTATATGGAACCACAAAAAAATCTCAAAGAGTCAAAGTAATCCTGAGAAAGAACAAAGTTAAAGGCACCACACTTCTTGACTTCAAACTATAGTACAAAGCTATAGTAATGAAAACAGTATGGTATGGACATAAAAACAGATACAGAGATCAATAGAACAGAATTCATAGCCCAGAAATAAAAGCACACATATATGGTCAATTAATTTACAGCAAAGGAGGGGCTCCTGGGTGGCTCAGTTGGTTAAGTGTCCAACTTCGGCTCAGGTCGTGATCTCATGATTCGTGGTTTTGAGCCTCGCATTGGGCTCTGGGCTGACAGATCAGAGCCTGTAGCCTACTTTGGATTCTGTGTCTCCCTCTCCCTCTATGCCCTTCTCCCGCTCATGCTCTGTTTCTTTCTCTCTAAAATTTAAAAAAATTTTTTTAATTTACAACAAAGGAGCTAAGAACAAACAATAGAGAAAAAATAGTCTCTTCAATCAATAGTGTTGGGAAAACTGGACAGCCATGTCAAAACTTGTCAAAGAATGAAACTGGACCTCTGTCTTAAATCATACACAAAAATTCACCCCAAATGACATAAATACTTGAATGCAAGACCTGAAATGATAAACCTCCTATAACAAAACACAGGCAATAAGCTCCTTGATAAGGTCTTGGCAATGATTTTTTTTGGATTTAAGAAGAAAAGTAAACCAGCAAAATTGAAAATAAATAAGTGGGACTACATCAAACTAAAAGGCTTGTGCACAGCAAAATAAACTATCAACAAAATGAAAAGATAACTTACTAAATAGGAGAAAATATTCATAAATTATATACAGTATCTGAGAAGGAGTTAATACCCAAACTATATCATGAACTCATACAACTCATAGGTATATGAAAAAAATGCACATCACTAATTACCAAGGAAATTCAAATCAAAACCACAATGAGATACTCCATCATACACGTTAGAATGGCTATTATTAAAAAGACAAGAGATAAGTGTTAGTGAGGATGTGGAAAAAAGGGAACCTTTGTGTACCATTGGTGGGAATATAAATCAGTGCAGTCACTATATAAAACAATAATGGAGGTTCCTCAAAAATAGAAATACCATATGATCCAGTAACTCCACTTCTGAGTACTTATCTGCAGAAAATACAAACACTAAGTTGGAAAGATACACGTACCCACATGTTAACTACAGCATTATTGCAACAGCCAAGAAATGGAAACAACCTAGGGTCATCCAGCTAGCTGGTCAGTAGAGCATGAGACTCTTGTTCTTGGCGTTGTGAGTTCAAGCCCCACATTGGGCAAAGAGATTACTTTAAAAACAAAATTTATAGAACAAAGCTAAAAATATTCTTGGGAAATTTATATAATTAAATGTTTATATCAAACAAGAAGAACGATCTGAACTTCTTTAAGAAAGCAGGGAGGGGGGCGGCTGGGTGGCTCAGTCGGTTAAGCATCCGACTTCAGCTCAGGTCATGATCTCACAGTTTGTGAGTCTGAAACCTGCATCAGGCTCTGTGCTGACAGCTCAGAGCCTGGGGCCTGCTTCAGATTCTGTGTCTCCCCCTCCCCCCTCTCTCTGCCCCTCTCCTGCCCATCTTCTGTCTCTCTTGAAAATAAATAAACATTTTTAAAAAATTTAAAAAAAAAGAAAGAAAGAAAGAAAGCAGGGAGGGGGGTACCAGGGAAAGAGTGCAAATTAAACTCAAAGCAAACAAAAGGAGAGAAGCAATATCAATACAAATCAAAATCAATGAAATTGAGGGGTGCCTGGCTGGCTCAGTCATTAGACCATGTGACTCTTGACCTTGGGGTCCTGAGTTCGAGCCCCACACTGGGAGTAGAGTTTACATTAAAAAAATCAATAAAATTGAAAACAGAAAGATAGAGAAGATCAATAAAACCAAAAGCAGACTCTTAAAAAATTTATGTAATTCATAAACACATAGCCAGACTGACGATGATAAAAAAAAAAGGAGACAAATTACCAACATCAGGAAGGAAAGAAGGGACAGCACTACCACAAATCCAACAGATATTCACAGAATAATAAGGGAATTTGGCAAACAACTCGATGCACATGGATCCAACAACCTCATTGAAATAGACACATTTCTGAAAAGATATACTATCAACACAAGAAATAGCACTAATTTAAAAAAAGGACTGATTTTACACAAATCCTTCCAGAAAACAAAATAGGAAGAACAGTTCTCAGCTCATGTCATGAGGCCCTAATATTGTGACAATACAAAGACAAAATTACGGACTAGTATTTCTAATGAACCTAGATGTAAAAATCCATGACAAAGTGTTAGAAAATGAAATTCAGCACTATGCCAAGTGGGCTTTATCCAAGGGCATGCAAGACTGACTCAATATTAAAATCAATGAAGAGGCGCATGGCTGGCTCAGTCAGTCGAGTCCAACTTCCGCCCAGGTTCATGAGTTCAAGTCCTGCATCCAGCTCAGTGCTGATAGCTCAGAGCCTGGAACCTGCTTCAGATTCTGTGTCTCCCTCTCTCTCTGCCCCTGCCAGGCTCATGCTCTGTCTCTCTCTCTCAAAAATAAAAATAAACATTAAAAAAATATTAAAATCAATTAGCATAATTCACCTAATTGATGTTCTAAGGAAGAAAACCTATATATTGATCTCTTAGACGCAGAAAAATCATTTAACAAAAAGTAACATCCATTCATGTTAAAAACTCTCAGCAAACTATAAAGGAAACTTCCTCAACCTGGTCAAAAGCATTTACAAAGAAATTACAGCTAACATCATATTTAATGATGAAAGAATGAATATCTTCCCTAAAGATCAGGAATAGAGCAAGAATATAGGCCTTCATTGTTCCTTTTCAAAAACATACTAGGGGTTCGAGGCAGTGCAATAAAGGCAAAAAAGAAATACAATAGCATACAGTTTGGAAAGCAAGAAATAAAACTGTATTTTTTAAAACTATATCTGTGTAATCCCAGTGAATTAACAAAATAAGTATTAGAAATAAAAAGTGAGGGGGCGCCTTGCTGGCTCATTTGGTACAGATGTGACTCTTGATCTCAGGGTTGTGGGTGTGAGCCCCACACTGGGTGTAAAGATAACTTAAAAATAAAATCCTTTTAAAAGTAAATAAATAAAAAATGAGTTTTTTAAAGCCATAGTATATATAATCAGTAAACAAAAATAAACTCTGTGTTCCAGCAATGACCAATGTCTTTCTGTAGAAATTGACAAACTGATTCTAAAAGTTATAAGAAAAAGCAAAAAAATATAATTATCAAAATAATTTACGGAAAAAAAACAGATGGGGAGACTCACATTGGATTTCAAGACTTACTGGAACACTGCAGTAATCAAGTTAGCATAGTATTGATGAAAGAATAGACACATGGATCAATGGGACAAAAGAGAATCCAGAAGTGGATCCATACATATACAATCAATTTTCAGCACAGTACAAAGGGAATTCAATGGAGAAAAAAACAGTCCTTTCAACAAATGATGCTATACCAATAGGATATCCATAAAATTCACAGGAAATGCCTCATAAGTCCGAATATAAAACCAAGAATTGTACAATTTCTAAAAGAAAACACAGGAGAAAATACTTGTGAGCCCAGGCCAGGCAAAGACTTCTTAACTACAACAACAAAATCGTGATCAAATTTCCCTGATAAGGAGTGTCTGGGTGGCTCAGGCAGTTGAGTGCCCCGCTCCTGAGTTTGGGTCAGGTCGTGGTCCAAGAGACGTAAGATGAAGCCGGCGTCGGGCTCCTCAGTGAGTGTGGAGCCTGCTTGGGACTCTTTCTCTCCCTCTCTCTCTGCCCCTCCCCTGCTCGCTCGCTCGCTCGCTCTCTCTCTTTCTCTCTCAAAATAAATAACTGACTGTAACGGCACTGGGCTCAGAAATCAGGCTCTCCCTATTTTACTTCTTCTTTAAAATAATTTTTTTAATGTTTATTTATTTTTGAGAGACAGAGAGACAGCATGAATGGGGGAGGGTCAGAGAGAGAGGGACACACAGAATCCGAAGCAGGCTCCAGGCTCTGAGCTGTCAGCACAGAGCCCAACACGGGACTCGAACTCACGAACCATGAGATCATGACTTGAGCCAAAGTTGGACGCTTGACCGGCTGAGCCACCCAGGAGCCCCTTACCTATTCTTCTAATACTTGTATTCTTCTTGGGCACAGGATCATAAGACTCCTGGGTAAGGTTTCTTTCTAGATAACCCAGTGTGATCCCTCAGTGAGCATAAAATCCAAGATACATCTGACCATGTGCTTCCCAAAAGGGGCCAGTCAAAACTATTATCTAGCTGGGGCACTTACCCAACAAGGGACTGCTCCCTTGAGACTGGGTCATGGATAAAGCTCATGAGGAAGTTATCAAGATTAGACAGGAGTTCCAGACTTTTGTTTTTTTCATGTCTTCCATTTCTCCTTACCCGTGGGCTGTTCGGTGTTCTTTGTCCTACTCTCAGAATGAAAGTACTTCTAGCTTAGATATACGACATTCATCACGATTTAAAATAACTGTCCCTCCTAACAAAAGCCAGGACCTTTACCCCATCCATTAATATTAGACCTAGAGTCTTACAAAAGGGATTATTATTGGTTGCCAAACACATTGACTCCTGCAAAATGGAAAGAGGCAGCCCCAATCTCCGTGGCGAGGCAGTCCTTTCACCAGCACTACTGAATCCAGGATGCAATAAGGAAGCAAAGGAAGGTCGACATCCCTTCTCGAGAAGTACACAGGTGTCAGAGCAGTCGAGAAGAGGGACACCGCCTGCCACTCTGAATCCCAGAACCTTCGGCAAGATTCCTGGTGAGGATATTCTGTCATTTGGAAGCAAAGGGGAGTTTTGGTAACGGACTCCTAGTCAGTTAATGTACTCTCCTCGTTTTGTAGGAACTAACTATGGGATCAACGTTCTCAACCCCAAAGGACTCTCCCTTGGGCTGTGTCCTAACACATTGGAGTCAATATGGACAAACAGGATTTCTGATCCACCTGGGGAAAGGCCTACAAAGGAAACAAACACTGCTGGTTTGCCAGATTAAAAACAACCTCAGTACTGGGGAGACTTCTCCTGTCTCCCAAGGAAACCCATGTGATTGAAAGGATGGGCAGGGGTTCCTTCTTTGGGAGGCATGCTAGGTCAGAGCTCAGCAGGTTGGAGATGCCCACCTGCACCAGGCACAATAATTTGATGGTTCCAGGGAGGTGTCCCCAGGGCCCAGACTAACCAGAGCGATGCTCCTGGGGATCAGCAGGGATGCATCTAGGCCGGGGGGCTGTCAATATCTTTCCCATCCTCGGTCCCATCCAACACTCCCCTGGGAGACATCTTGAGAAACCAGAACCAGCTTGGCCCTGACACCTGTATGCTTCCTTCCCAAGTCTGCTTACTTTTGAACATCGCTGGACTCAGTATAAACTAGAGAATGGGGCAATCTGCCCAGAAAAATAGACCAAAATCCCACACGGTCAGCTCTTCAAGGCCCTGTACGTGATGTGTCCTGATTCTGGTAGAGGGCATGAGAACACGCGTCTCCTCACCTCTGCTCCTCACTTCACCATCGCTCACCTGCCTCGGGCCCTTCTGCTTCTGTTAATCTGCCACATCACCTGTGTCCTGTCCTGTTCTCCAGGTGCCCCACTTCTTTCCTGTAAACAGGTTGCTGCCAAGATCCTGTATGTGCCTCCCTCTATTTTTCCTGAGTTACTCATCTCCTCTTTGTTGGCTTCTTCTCTCGTGCGTCAGACCTAGAATATACCTTGAGAAAACCAGATGAATGTTGCCTGCCTCTTGTATGGGAGTTTTCTCCCTCGCTCATTTCCCTGGCTAATGGCAATGATAAGTGAGGCCAACTGTCTAGTTAGTCTACCTCCAGACAGGGGCTTTAAGGAATATTCCCAAGGAACTGCTGAAATTCCCTTTGTTTCAAGAAAGCTCCCTGTCTTCTCCAGCCCCACAGGAACTGCCTATTTTCAATTTCTGTTGTCAGGAAGAAAACGTGCATCTGTTCATCCGTCTGAGCTGATGAGCTTTAGGACCAGGAGTCCTCTTTCTGTGCCACCCGGGGTTGTATGGACATCCAGCCTTGCTGGTGGCACCCCACCTCTTCTGTCCTCCCTGCTCCGCCTGTTTCTGCACCACCAGCTTGCATGATGGGCTCCTATGCCATCTTCAGTGCCCCGGGCGCCATTGGCTCCTGCTCCTCCTGTCCTCGCTATCAAAGAGGGAAGGGCATTCCAACGTGCTGGGCTGCTTTCTCATGAAGTCCAAACTGGAACACCTCCCTGGTCAACATGAAGGGGTCCAGGACTCAAACTACCCACTTGAGATGTCCCAAAAGGTTCCCTAGGTAAAAAGTGACCATGGGGAACAAACTGATTGACTTTTAAGTGGACCCAGGTGCAACATGTTCAGTATTTAGACTAATTTAAATTTGTTACTTTAATTAAGTAGGACATATCTTTAAAGTTAACAGCTTTACATATAATACTTTAATTCTATCCAGTTTTACTAAAGGTCAAATAAGCTCCTGTTATCTCTGTTGCAATTTGTCAGGAAGAAAGAGGACTTAAAATTTGTCTCAAAATTTTTGTGGGTAGCTATTAAAAAATAAGTAGGTTCGAGGAGTGGCTGGGTGGCTCCATCAGTTAAGCGTCCAACTCTTGATTCTGGCTCAGGTCGTGATCTCCTGGTTAGTGAGTTCAAGCCCCATGTCAGACTCCACACCCACATCGCAGAGCAGAGCCTACTTGGGATTCTCTCTCTCCTTCGCTCTCTGCCCCAAACGCAAGCGTGCGTGCTCTTGCTCACTCGCTCTCTCTCAAAATAAATAAATGTTAAAATAAAAACAGGTACATTGAATAAATAAAAAAGGTTTATTGCTTTCAAACTATTTGGTAACCTAAAACTTTAAAGTTTTGCCAAGTTAGATGATAAGTAGGATTGAATTTACTGGATATCTAAAACTTTTCTAAATGACACGGACTCCTAAAGCATCGGTTACTGAACACAGGTTTATCTGCTTTGCCTTCTTCTTGCAGAGAAACTGAAGACATGGGCCCATTGGTAAACAAGCTTGATGCTTTACTGAAAGACTGGACTGTGGAAAAACATCTGTTTTTAGAAATTATGAAACATATATATAAATTTGCCTATCTAAAGAATTCTGGCTTAAGAGTTCACAATTAGTTACTATTTCATTTCATTGGAAACTAAGGTTTCAAAGAGTTAAAATTCTGTTAAATATAATTAGGAGTAATGGAACAAGGCAAGGAAGTCTGTAGGAGATCGATGGTAAAGAGAGAAGGAATGGAAATACATTTTGTTGGGGGAAAATGAAAGTAATTTTGTCCTAAAATGAGGCTGGTTATTTGGAGAGAAACAGCTTACAACAAAATCTGAGTGTAAAGTAAAGTTGTAGAAGGTTTGTGAAGAGAAATCTTTAGAAAAGAATTTTATTGTGTGGTCAGGACTAAGATCGAAATGAATGGATTTTAAAAACACTCGATAGAAGACTGAAATTCTGCTTCTGTTAAAGACAAAAAAGTTTTGGATTCTTGGACTGCTCTTGGTAAGAAACTGTATACAAAGTTTCTTTTTCTTTATCTGCCCAGAAAAATAAAGCTTCTATGTTTTTCCTTTTTCAGGTCTTTGATTACTTAAGAGGATTCAAACTTCTAAATACTAAGGAAGCTAAGTTTTGCTAACAATTATCTAACCTTCTGTAGAATTTCCTACTGCCCGCTTTGGTAAATATATAATTAATTATTAAGTTTTATAATGATCTGTAATCCTATTTAGGCATGTGCTTTAAAACTTTCTGAGGTTAACAAACTTCCTGAGATTTAGATGGTAAATGAAGTCTTTTTGACTAAATAGCTTGTTTATTTGATACGTTACTTGGAAAGCAGGGTCAAGCTTATAATGATAAACCTTCTTAGGTTACATTATATGGGTAAATGCTAAAACTATTCTAGAAAATATATAAAATTCCTGAAGTTTTAATATGTTCGGCATAAGGTCATTGCTCGACATTCTGATTTTTGAAGTGTTATATGTCACAGAAGTAACTGGATTTCCTTGTTAGCTACATTACAATGAACGCTCACATCAGATCTTCATTTTTTTAATAAGTGAATTTTATTTTTTCACTTATTTTGAGAGAGAGGGAGTGTGTGTGCAAGTGCACAAGCAAGGGGAGGGGCAGAGAGAGGGAGAGAAAGAATCCCAGGCAGGCTCCCTGCTGTCAGCTCAGAGCTCAATCCAGGGCTCGATCCCACAAACTCTGTGATCATGACCTGCACTGAAATCAAGAGTCGGACGTCCAGATGACCGAGTCACCCAGGCGCCCCTCATATCGGGTCTTTAACCATGTCCATCTCTGAGGGTTTTTTTTTTTTGTCATTTATAGTTATTGTTCTGATACTCTTGCAAAATGTGTTTCATCTTCCAAGAGACTTATGAAAAGGAATATGACAAATACAGGTACTTGATATCTTTAGGATATAACCAAACTATGTAAGAATTTCCAGAACTAATAGGAAAGCTGCACTGAAACAGAACAAAAATTAACAACATAGAACTGAATGAACTAAGGAAGATGATTATAGGTTTAATGACTTGTTTGAAACATTGCTCATTCTCTAATGTTTCCTCTTCTAGATTTAAGTAAACTTTCTCTTAAAATATCCATGATTTACAGAACTATGATAAAGTATTCCCTTGTGAACAAATTGAAGCATTTAACTTTTCTCTCTACTTGAACCCTCTGAAATTCAGAAACTCTCAGTGAGTATTCTTTCTTCTGTAGCCTACAATTATTTGCATAAGTTCAATGAGAATCTGTTCTTGTAACAGGACACCATTGAAAACACTGGTTATTTTACCAAGGCTTTAACTGGAATGTCCTATTTGGGAAAGACATGCATAGACTCTAGGGTTAAGGTTCCTAGCAGCCTTACTGGGTGAATAAAGGATGTCCATTCCCAGCAGGTGTAGGAACCTCAGGATATTGGGGGGGACCTCAAGGAGAGGAATACACGCAAATCGACAGGTATTGCAGGCAGTATTATGACAAATACCTGGCTTGGCTCTGGCCTCAAGAGGCTGCTAAAAGTTTCAATAATGCATCCTTAGAGGCATCTGGGTGGCTCAGTCAGTTAAGCATCTGACTTTTGGTTTTGGCTCAGGTTGTAACTCATGGTTCGTGGGATGGATCCCTGTGTTGGGCTCTGTGCTGTCCTGCACAGAATTCTTGGGATTTTCTTCTCTCTCTCTGAACCACTTCCACTCATGTTCTCCACCCCCGCCCCCCCGACACACAAAATAAACTTTAAAAAAAGCATCCTTATGATATCCATAGATTCTGGTTGTTTTTGTTTATTTGATTGTTTGGTTTTTTAAACAGGCTTCACACCCAGTGTGGAGCCCAACACAGGCCCTGAATTTATGACCCTAAGATTAAGACTGGGACACTTGACTGAATGAGTCCCCAGGAACCCCATAGATTCTAGTTCTGAGTAACTTCTTTAAATGTTTGTTGTTTGCCTAAGCTAGACAACTTGAGGTAAACTTCGAAAACACTACCCTAAGAGTTCCTATATAGATAATCTTCCTGCTTGATATTCTGTGGGGCTAATAAAGGGGACTCCATGCTGTTCATACAACAAACATATGACTAAACAGCTGGACAATGGGAAGGACTCCTCAATAATTGTGTAAATCGGCTGTGACCTTGAACAAATCCATGGGGCTGGGATAACAAAATCGTTCTTTAAAGGTCAGAGTGCATCGCACTCCATAGGGTTAATTGACTATACTCGTGTAGCTAGTTGACGGCCCCACCTTGCTTTCAGCTAGATTGGAGAATGCACTAGGAGAGGCCCTTATCTCCTGGGACAAGTCATCTCCTACTTGCCAGCAAATCCTCATAATTGGGATATTGTTACGACTAGACATCAGGCAAAGAAGGCAAGGCTTCTTAATGGTTTTATCTTAGCCATATTTGTCCTGGAAGCCACCACTATCGACGTAAAAATGACAAACAGAGGCTTTAGCCAAGCATATAGCAGCCACCTTTAACCAACCAAACACACAAAGTCATACGTAAATTCAAAAAGTGGCCCTCCAAAACCTAGTGTCCCTGGACATCCTGACTGCAAGCTAAAGAGGAAGTTACGCTAATACTGAGATTAAATGTTGTGTGTGTATATATATCCCAGATGGCTCTGCGAATGTATCTCAAGTTTTAGCAGATGTCCACACACAAATTAAGGTAGTGGCTCACTCCTAGCCCTATCAATGATTGGTTAAATTCTTGGTTGGGAGGAGAACATGTCTACCTTAAAGGGTCTTTGTAACATACTTTTTTTTCAAGGTTTTATTTTTAAGTAATCTCTACACCAATTGTGGGGCTTGAATTCACAACCCCAAGTTCAAGACCCACACTTCTTTTTTTTTGTAATATTAATCCTAATGTGTTCTCTTTTGCTTTATTCTCTCCTATTGTTGAGGTATATGTAAAACTTCCTAACTCCTGCACCCAGCCGACAGATGATCCTTACTGCACAAAACAGTCCTTCCTCAATGTCCGCTCTGGACTCTATAGCAATGGCCTTCTGTAATAGTTACTTGTAGGTACAGAGAGTGACCAGCTTGGTCCATTGGTAGGGACATCTGTCAGCTTGAAGAAGTTATAGCACATGAGCCCTTCGGCCTTCAACACCTTGAAGATTTTAGGACTGAGAATTGGTCAGGGAGGAAATGAGGGATAGAAGCAGAAAAATGTTCACCGGTAGCCCCGAAGGCTGACCTCTAGCCTGCAAGTTCTGATAAGGATCAAATAAGTGCTGGTAGCAACGTTCTTAAAGGGGCTTATAACCGCCTGGGTATCTTATATCGCACCAATACTTGATATTGAGCTGAATGATAAATAACCAGAGAAATCTTGCAAAAGTAGTTTAACAAGCACAAATTCAAAGGAGACATTTATGATCTAATCCTCCCTGCACATCCCATCCCCCTTGAGTGCTAAGTGTATAACCACCAGGTTCATACAACAAAAGTGCAGTTCTTCGTGCCCACAGGTCCTCACCCCGTGCTACTTCAATAAACCTGTTAAGTTGCATCATACAATGTCTCAAGAATTCTTTCTTGGCCATTGCGCTCAATGACCCCACAACAGATGGAGTGACTACACAGTTTTGGGGGCGATGGAACCGTCCTATATCCTAATTGTGGCATTTGTCTCACAACTGCATTCATTTCTCAAAATTATCAAACTGTTGTTAAAAACATGAAAGCAGGCCCAAACTGAACATGCTTATGCATGACCCAAGTCACCAAACCAAGACTTAGTTCACATTCAGCTCTGCCAGAAAGGGAATCCCACACCAGTCAATCATGCATCTTGTTAGGTCACCTGCCTGCCAGTCCCCAGCCAGCCCCCAGGAGAGGTGCCAGCAGTGACCAACTAGCTTCTGTGTCTAGTATAATTTCCTTGTTCCCACTCCCTTCTGTCTATAAATGTCTATCATTTTGTATATCTCCTTACAGCCCCTTTCTATCTGCTAGACAGTATGCTGCCTGATTCATGTATCAACCAACAAAGCCAGTAAGATCATTAAAATGGACTTAGTTGAATTTTGTTCTTTAATACCATACTGCATATACATCATACCCTCAGAGACTTGACTGAGAAAAATAAGTTAGATTTTTAAAAAAACTAAAAAAAAAAAAAAAACAAACCCATAACCATCTTTAATATACAATCTAAGTGAAAATAATTATTATAATTTTTTATTAAAATATGTGGAATGTTTGTATTTTGGTTTTCCAAAATGCTTTACTTAATTACTCTGCAATAAAAAAAAAGATTTTGAAAATGTGGACCATTAGAACACACATGGATAAAGTTCTAACAATGCAAATGGATTAGGAAAAGTTTCAGGTTTTCTTTTGGCTTCAATTTTATTTTTAAGCTTTAAAATAATTTTAAAGTCTTGGTTAGGTTCATCAGAAGATTCAAGGAAATTAGAATGTTTTGATTTCTATGAATGTGTTGTTTCATACGGGGGAGTCCGGGGGTAAACCGACCCTTAAGTATTCAAATTGCTAATTCAGGGATAAAACTGTATTTATCAGAACTGTTAATGGTAAAATTTACATGTAATGCTAAAATTTACATGAAAACAGAATCTCCTGTTTTGGAAGCTGGAGTCAAAAGATCCCAAAATCTACATTCTCTAACCCACTGAGTCCCCCAAACAGCGACTCTTAACACTGACTCAAACACCTGCGTAGCTTATTAAAATGCAGATATCTGGGTTACAGCCATTATTTACATACTCAACAAATCGGGGATGGGTCCCAAGAATCCGTTAAGCTCTTCAAGAAATTCTTATGCACATTAACACTTGAGAACTCTAGACCAGATCAAAGTAACACAGCCTAGCAAGGGGCTTTTCCAGGGTTCCTACTGCTGGTTGAGGCTCTAATGGCCAATTCAAAGAAAAGAAGGAATTCTATTGCTGAAAGCAATTATGCTCTTTTCAAATTTAAATTAATTCTGAAAAACAGTCAGGTTTTATTAGGCTAGTAACTCTGTGAATAGAAATATACCCGTCTTTTAAGAAGACACACGTTTAAAATGTTTCCTTCCTATAAATGTGAAATGTTTGTGCAAATGTCATATAAATTCATACACTTAAAATCTTCCAGCTTCCCTCGCACCAAGTACTTTTGAGTGCCTTCGCTTTCAAATCTCCTAATCCAGGCTTTGTGTTTTCACTAGGAGTAGAATGAAAGATGGTCTGAAAGTAATTGAGTTTTTGCATTTTTTTTCACCTCAAGACTGCATTTGTGTAGCCAAAGAATGTTGATTTTAAGAATGGAATGGTTTCCATATTATTTTAAAGATAAGAGACACACATTCCAAGTTGTTATAAAATCTGTGAAGTGTTTTGAAACATCTTTTAAAATGGTGGAAAATTATTTAATCATTCCTGAGTGTATTTTCTTATAAAATACACAGTAAAGAAAGACTTTAAATTTAGCCTAAATAAAAATTTTACCTATTCTCCCTTGAAAATGGCTCTATTTTAAATATTTTTTTGAGCCCAACATAAAAGAACTTTAGAGATGTTAAAATAATAGTTTTGCCATCTTCTTATTTCTCCATGGAATATAATTCCCAGAAACATTCAAACAATCTTGACCATGCATATATCACACCTAACCATTTTGGTGGAAACCATGGTCAAATAAAAACACAGGTCACTCTATAAATCATGCTTCCTGACATAGGAGACAGTAGTACACTTTAGAAACAGTTACCATATTTGCTTTTTTTCCAGTGAAAGACACAAAAGGAAAGACTAAGTAATTAAAAGCTAAAAAATATACTACATATTTAAGGATGAAAATCAGGATAAAATTTGAAGTTTTCTATGAACTGCTACAAATACTAGCAAATATTATTTTGAAAATAGTACTGAACTTGGGAAACAGGAGACCTAGACTCTAGCCCAGCTCTGACATGCCCTTGTCATATAATCTTTGAAAGTCACTTTGTTTGAGTCCCGTTCTTCATAATGGATACTAAAATTGCTTACACCTCAGCAGGATCAAAGAGAGGGCCACCAAATTAGACTATAATCACTCTGTTTGTCAACTCCTAGAACTCAATTAAAAAAAATAAAAATAAAAACTCCGTCTTTTTTAATGACATTATTGTGATAGTCACATGATTTTTTATATTGTCTAATAAAATATATCAACATTTGGAAGATCGATATAACTCAGTGAAATAGTATTTTCCAAATGCATGATGTCACAAAATCACAGGTAGGGATGGTGCCCCTGGCTGGCTCAGTGGGTAGACCATGTGACTCTTGATAGGATCTCTACAATTATCCTGAAAAAGCTATTAAAATGTCCTTTTACTCCTTTTAAAATGTACTCTTTCCTTTTTCTTCCACTAGTCAGAAAAAATTTGTAAAAACGTGTAACGATGCCACTTGTCTCACTAATATTTTGTTTCAGAAGCTATTTTTCATAAAAACGTATTAAACCTTAATGGGCATATGTTTGTGTTCACACTATTTATTAAATAATTACTTCAAATATTTGAGTTTTCAAAGCTGATACAATAAATCTTTATAAATACAACACATATAAACCAAGTTTTCTCAGGTCCTCCGTAATTTTTAAGAGTTACAGAGAGGTCCTGAAATAAAAGTTTCAGAACCACTGATCTAGACAATAAATACCAAGGAAAAAAGAACTGAAATTATGTCTCTAGTACATGCTAGAAGTAAAAGGCTTATTTTGCCTTGCCACAACTTCTCCGGGACTGCTTTCATTTCCTCGTTATTTTATTACACATTAACCTTTATCATAATTCAGCTCCACTTGTAATACTCTAACATGTTACGTATTCCAAGTGGATGACTAGGTGCTTTCATAAACAATGACCTAGGGTACTCCACCCTTCGTGTCCAAATCATAGAAACTTAACACTGACAGAATTCCATAAAGCCACACTTCCTGCAGTGACTCTAAGTAATCTGCTATGTAGAAAGATGCTGAAACTATATTAAGGAATTACATCATATGATATAATTAGAAAATGCTTTTAAGGAAACAGTATCTCCAAATTCCAAGAATTTCGAGAAGAAAATGTTACAATTCACTTCCTTGTGTCCCTAAATGCTGTGTTTGAAAATAAGTGCCGGGGCGCCTGGGTGGTTCAGTTGATTAAGTACCCAACTTGGGCTAAGGTCATGATCTCAACAGTTCATGAGTTCAAGCCCTGGCATCAGGCTCTCTGCTGTCAGTGCAGAGCCTCCTTCAGATCCTTAGTTGGTCATCCTTTCTCTCTGTCCCTCCCCAGCTTGCTCTCCCTCCCTCTCTCTCAAAAATAAATTTTTTTAATTAAAAAAAAATAAGTGGAGAGATTGTACTACCTCTATTCACCACAGCAGATTTAATCAGAACTCCTTTTTTTTTTTTTTTTAATTTGAGAGAGAGCACATCAACAGGGGAGAGGGGCAGAAGGAGGGGGAGAGGGAGGGGGAAGAGAGAGAGGCAGAGATGAGTATCTTAAGCGGGCTCCACAGTCAGCAACTCTACTACCCTTGGATCATGACCTGAGACAAAACCATGAGGTGAAGGTTCAACGGACTGAGCTTCCCAGGGGCCCCTAGATTTGATTAGAACAATCCTTAAAAGAATACAAAGTATTGACCTCTGACCAAGAGTAAATTTAGAAAAAAAGAAACAATGGAAATTATTACAGGCAATTTTACATCAAAGTTTGCTATATCAATCAGTATTAATGTCAAAAGGTAGGCTTCATGGACAGGTGAGCAACTGGTGACAGTAATGAAAACTCTCCTCTTTGACAGTTAAATATTAAGGACCAAGGTTCTGGGCAAGAATAAAGCCAGGGTTTATAGTCACCATACATTTTGATATCACATGAAACGCAACCTGTGACCAAAACACCATGCGAAGACATTTTAATACTCCTGAAATGCAGTTCCACGACTCATATCACTGATTAACCATCAGAACCTCAACCTAGTGTAATAAATGCCAGAGCTGAGAACACAAGCAAAGAGGCCTGGCTATATAGCTTATTGTCACACACTGATAGCATGGAGGGACTGATAATACTGTAGTATGTAACAATGTTTACTCTTTAATTTGTTTTAAGTAAACTTCACCCCCAAGGTGGGGCTTGAACTCACAACCCTAAGATCAGAGCTGCATGGCTCTACCGACTGAGCCAGCCAAGTACCCCTAAATTTTGTTTTGTTTTGTTTTTCTTCAAGTAATCTCTATGCCCAATATGGGGCTCGAACTCACAATCCCAAAACTGAGCTGCACACTCCTCCGACTGAACCCACCAGCCTCTGAACAAATGACAATCTGTATGGAGCCCAGAGACAACACTACATATAGAGACAGTTTGAGATTATCCGCATTATCTATCAAAGGGAACATGGGATACTTACTCATTTTCCCTCAATTCTCTGGTGACGTTCTCACAGGGTTTCCTATAAGCATTGTTTACAGCACTCTTTTACCTTTAATTCCTATTTTTTTCTAGATCTATCTCTTCTGTGTTCATTTTATTATTCCCCTGCAGTCTCATGGTGTATCCTATGGGTCTCTCTCACCTTTTACTTATAACTAGCCTTCTCACAATCTGTCCAAGAATTATTTGTGGGCCTGTCTCTCCTAACAGATTAAAAACTCCCTGGTGTTAGAGATTCATTTTGGTATCTTCCATAATATATAGCCAGGGTCTTATATGTGGAAGACGCTGTTTAAAAAAAACTGCCAACAAATGTTGGCAAAGATACAGATACATTCAATAGATGAATGAATGAAAAACAAGATGTTTCACAACACACACACACACACACACACTGGAATATTACCTGGCCTTAAAAAAGAAGGGAATTCTGTCTCGTGGTATAACAACAAGGAGCCTTGAGAACATTAGGCTAAGTGAGATAAACCAGTCACAAAAGGACAAATATTGTTATGATTCCACGTATATGAAGTATTTAAAGACGTCAGACTCATAGCGACAGAGACGAGAAGGATGGCTACCAAGAGCTGAAGGCGAGGGTAACGGGGAGTCATTGTTTAATAGGTACAGAATTCAAACTTGCCAGGCGAAAACGATTTGGGTATCTGCTGCCCACCAATGTGAATGTACTCAGGCTACTGAGCTGAGCATTCTCAAATGGTGAAAATCGTAAATTTTATGTTATTAGTTTTTCACACTACCACAAAGGTAGGTAGGTAGGTAGGTAGGTAGGTAGATAGATAAATAACCTTTAAAAGAGCAGCACTGCTGTATAAAAGATTGTCTTGAAGGTCTTAGTTTGACTAATTTGGTTGGAGGAAAGCTCTGTAGCAAAGAGAGAAGCAAGCATGGGGTTAGGAGGGCAAGGGACAGGGTGGCTTGACCTGCGTAGGAGCATCTCATCCTCCTTCCTCTCATTTTCTTCCAAACAGGCTTACTTTCTGTTTTCTCCCACAGTTTAGAGAACCTCATCCCCACCCCCACTGGCTCACCCTCTATAGCAGCCCTACAAAAGCAGAACTTCCTGGGGAAAAACTCCACTTAGCCTCCTGCTGCTGGAGACTCAACTCCTCCTGGCAGGAGCCCTTGAAACATTTATGTGAAATAAGCCTTTTTTAAAATACTAGTTTATTCAAACTCTGGGGCAAGAAACACATTTCAGTAGAGGTTGAGATAGAAGAGATTTCACTTATTTCATGCAACAAAATATGAAGAGTTAGGGCTTCCGTGAGGCAATAAATCTTAAAAATTATCAATCAGATAATTTTTGCCGAATACCTAGATGTGAGAACCAGGGGTAGTGACTTCTATTAAAAAACAAATGGCGTTTTAGGCATAAAGCGCCCACATGTCATGAAACTATTAGGACAAGACATCTGTAGAGCACTGCCAGTTACAAGACAGGTTACACCCATTCTTCCCCTCCTCACTTAAAATATTTTGTAGGATGAAATCTGCTTTTAAAGTATTTTATTTTTGAGGAATCTCTACCCCCAACATGGGGCTCGAACTCACAACCCCGAGATCAAGAGTCGCATACTCCACCAACCCAGCCAGCCAGGTGCCCCGATGAAACCTACTTTCAATCAACACTCTTCCTGCAGCATTTAAGGTCCAGGCTAGGCTCCCTTTTCCCCAAGCGGCGCAGTTTCAGTTTGGGCCTCAATGGATGTCGGTAAGCTTTTGTTTTATTCAGGAAATAATAAATAGCTGAGGGCGCCTGGCTGGCTCAACCTGCAGACCCTGCAACTCTTGCTCTCTGGATGATGAATTCGAACCCCATGTTGGGCATAGAGCTTATTTAAAAAAAAAAAATTCTAGGAGCGCCTGGGCGGTTCAGTTGGTTAAGAGTCCAACTTTGGCTCAGGTCATGATCTCAAGTTCGTGGGTTCGAGCCCCGCATCAGGCTCTGTGCTGACAGCTAGCTCAGAGCCCGGAACCTGTCTTCAGATTCTGTATCTCCCTCTCTCTCTAACCCTCCCCTGATTGCCTCTCTTTCTGTCTCTCAAAAATAAATAAAATTTTTTTTTAATTAAAAAAAAATCTATAGCTGAGAAGTGTGAAAACCACCGGACTAAGATATATGTGAAGTTTCAGTGGTGGCTGGCCCCGTGAGTATCCACCAACTGTACGCATCAGCGCCGCATGTCAACCAAGACACCGCCGCCATGTTGGGCCGGGCAGTTCTTTGATGTGAGGGCTGTCCTGTGCACTGCCAGCTGTTTGAAACTCCCTGGCCTCCACCCACTATATGCCAGTGGCATCCCTCCCAAATCCTCTAGAGTCAATCAAAAACGCCTCCAAACATAGCCAATTATCCCCTTGGGAGGGTGGCAGGGTCGCAAAATCATCCCCTCCCGGTTGAGAAGGGCTAATACAGAGGACTTAGAAGTCCACTTCTCAGCTCAGACCCTAATTTGTCATGGCCTGTTGCTGTTTTCTACCAGCTTCTCCTTTCTCTTCAATTACTATGGTAATGTTAGACATAAGCTCACACTATACTCTTCTTTTATGAGTGGGAAGAGAAAAGGAGCAGACTAGAGATTCTAACAGAAATACAGGTATTTGCCTATAATACTTATATATTAATAGCTGAAAAAGGTTGCTTGGTTACTTGAAAGATAAGGCACAAGAAGTTTCTAGGTACTAATGTAGGCGTTTCAGTGCCTGAACATAAAATCTATTTGTCTAGACATGTGTACTTAAAAAAAAAAAAAAAAGGATGCCTGGCTGGCCCACTTAAAATTAAGAGCATGCAATTTCTGATCTCAGGGTCCTGAGTTCAAGCCCCATGTTGGGTATATAGCTTACTTAAAAATAAATAAACAACAAATAAATAAAGTTTCATATGTCATACTCAGCAGTGGATAACTTCCAAAAACAAGGTGACTATAAAAATTAATACAGCATTAGGCTCAGATGAAGGGAAGAAAAAGAATGAATGATACAAGACTGAGAATAATGAATAATACAAGACTGAGAGATCCCTGTGGGAGATCAGGAAAACATGGCCTGGGACTGGAATCAATTTGCATTTGAATCTCAACTCCATCTTCTTTACTTTCTGATTTTGAGTAAAACAGTTAATCCCTCAGAGCCCAGAAAACAGGAGGGGAACAAAAGCCTCTTTTATTTCTTATCTTAAGGGGATAGTCTTTTACCTATCTGTATTTTTAGGATACCTGGAAAATAATATGTCACTAAATGAATTTTAAGTAAAAATGTCCAGTCTCCTTTTCTCCTTAAAAGCTACACGAATCATTGAATATTTGAAAGGTCTCCTGCTCTTCCAATAATTTAGCGCCACACCACCATTATTTACAGGATTCATGAATGACTTGGGACTGAGCAGGCATGGTAATGAATGTTTTTAATTTCCCTTTGGGTTTCTTTTTTAAAAGTCAAAAAGAGGGCCCTTGAACAATGAGGTTTTATACAAAAAGATTTAGACTCGTCCTGACCCACAACGCTTACCTATGTAAGTAATCTTTTAAGTCTAATAAGAATGACACCATTTGGGGACCACGGGACATGTTGGTGGCGCCACAGAAGCCTCCACCAGAGAGCAGCACGTACTGACCTTCAGAGGAAAACAGAAGCCAAAATGAGTCATGGATCCTTCGAGAGAATTGCCCTGACTCTGATTAAGGGGTATAAAACAGGGTGGTGGGTAATCTTAGCTCTTACAGAGAAGAAACGTTGTGAAAAGCTGAGCGTTATCTTTGTGAGCCTTTCACTTTATTTCTATCAAGACCTGAAGATTTGAGTATCCAATGATAGTTAAAAACTCCCTTACATCTAAAGGTAATATCAGTATATTAACAGCCCACTAACAGGTGATCTGCATTTTTATCCCCCTCCCTCGCACACATCATCCCATTCCCCTCCAGCAAATGCAGTTTCAGCTCTTCCCTCTTCTCGTTCTGGTGAGGACATCTATTCTTTTCTAAGGAGTCTCTGGGAATGGCCCAGGGTCATGTTCATTAATTAGGAGAAGCTGTCATAAAGAACATGCTTATAAAAATCCTGTAGCGTGTCATCTCACTGAAAAGGAAACATAAAACATTTTCCGCCAAGTACAAATATAATACAATTTTTGCTTCCATCCTCAAAATAGATAACCTGGAAGGTTTATATGCCTAACTCTTTTTTTGGGTCTAATTCGGGGTTAGATCCCATGGGCAATGGAAATTTGCTTAATTGTGTGTGGTTTGGGGAATTTACAAGTATAATGAATGAGATAAAAGGGCTTCAATTTTCCCAACATTCAGAATCCTACTTAATGCTATATAAATAATAGACCCCTCTTCTTAGGTTTTATGCCCTGTTGAACATTTCCTTATATACACCATTTGGTTACATAATTTGTGGCAAAAGACAGCTAGACAAGTGATATTCAGCATTTTAACCAATGACAACGTTCAGGGTGCTGGAAAATGAATCTTTCCACATAAGACCCAGGCAGTGTCAAAGAAAACTTCTTATATAAATCCTGACAAAGGGCAAATTTAACTTCAAAGTGAGATTAGTTTGAATAAACCGTGTAAAATTTCTAAAAAAGTTATGTTACCATGAGCACCTTTCATCAGTGGACTTAAGTCCCTTTTGATGCTGGTAAAGTGTTAAATAACATGCAGAGAAAGCCACATGGACATAGGTGAGTTAGACTTCCTACAACACTCTCAGTCCTGGTTGGAGTTAGAAAGCTAGACTTTCCAAAATGCCTACTGTGCTGTGTGTTAGGTGTAATCTGAAATTCAAGATGTTCTGGGCCATGCTAGTGACTTCCTCAGGAACATGTTCAGACCTTGTTTTAACTAGCAGTTTCTTAGTCTCTTATGACTAATCATTTGTTCTGCATTAGCTTGGGCTTATTTATTCCCAAAGATCTTCCAGTAGGCTTCAATGTCTTGTTATCTGTATTTTGCTATTTATGCAACATTATGTTCCCTTTATTGTGTGCTCATCATTGTTAGTTATTCTGTGGCTAACCTCATCTGCCTTGGGGTGATGTGGAACAGCAGCTCCTGAGGTCCTCTTAGGCTTGGTCTCCTGACCCATCTTAAGTATCTGTACTGTACTACCTAGGTAATGGCAACTTAATCATGAGCTTCCTTGACTTCAGTGATTCCAAGACAGGCCAGAGTTGCTAACCTTTGAGTCTAGGTGCCCACATCCAACCATTTTTTTTAAATATATTTTTTAAATTTAAATTTACTTAAGTAATTCAGATACCCGACATGGGGCTCAAACTCGTGATCCCAAGATCAGAGGTGACATGCTCTTCTGACTGAGTCAGCCATATGCCCAAAGTTATATCAACACTTAGAGAGAAATCACATTTTTAAGATTTTTTTTCAAGTAATTTCTGCAACCCGATGTGGGGCTCAAACTCATGAGTTTGCATGCTCAGGGGCGCCTGGGTGGCTCAGTCAGTTAAGTGTTTGGTTTTGGCTCAGGTCAATGATCTCACAGTTTGTGGGTTCAAGCCCCACATTGGGCTCTGTGCTGACAGCTAGCTCAGAGCCTGGAGCCTGCTTCGAATTCTGTGTCTCCCCCTCTCTCTGACCCTCCCCTGCTCGTCCTGCCTCTCTCTGTCTTTCAAAGATAAATAAATAAATAAATAAATAAATATCCCCCTCCCCCCCCACACACACAAAGAGTTGTATGCTCCATGGAGCCCCTAGAAAGCTACAAGTGTCCCTAGAAAGCTACAAATCTTACAAGCCTATAAACTAACATGATTTATAGCACAACCAGCTATAGAGAACACAGTAGGAAACACAGCTAATCCATTCATGGAAATATAGCATTGAATAGTACAAACAGCTGCCAACTTTTTCTACTGCTAATTTGAGCCAGTTAGCATAAAACTCATCAGACTTGTTTAAAAGTATCTTCTTTTGGAAGGAAATGCTAGAGACCATGAAGAAAAGACTGAAGAAGAGAGAGAAACTTATGTATCTATTTAAAGGGGGTCAGCTACACCCATAACAAGTATCAAAAATTCTGCTCTCAAAGAGTAACCATATAGGAAAAAAATCTAAATAGCTGAAGTTAGACTATCCTACCTTAAGGCTTTTACCTCTCAGTGATAGAAAGAAGCATTTTATGCCCAAACTAAACATCAAAAAGTGTTAAACATCCATTCTCAAGAAAACAATTACCCTATAGCTTGAGTTACTGATTAACAAAAAGGCTAATATGATTTTTCAATAAAAATAAACAACAATATCATATTTATTATTTATACTGACCCTCCATATTTCAAGTAAAACTTCTCCCCCTAAAGGAAGAAGAAATGAATACCTTTAAAGAATATACAACTACAGAATAGCTAAGAGAAAAATAAAGCAACAAGGAACAAATGTGTTTCAAATACCTTCTAATGGACTACTAAATTAAAACTCATACTATATGGGTAAAAACACTACTGCCTATATTAATGCTGATTTTTATATTTAAAATAATCACTTTTCTCTTTTAAGCAGCAGTTACCCCCAGTATGGTTCTTACTCAGCTGAGCTAGAGGATATAAGAGAGCAGCCCCAGGATGGACATAAAGGCTGATATCAGAGAAGCCCAGAATTATAGAAGGGTGAGGTGCATAGGGATGAGAAACAAAGTCAGTACCTCTTCATCTGGACCCAAATCTTCAAAGAAATGAAATCACAGGTTATCAATCTAGCAATGTATTTGATACTTGATCTACACCATTTCAGTCATCTTCATGGGTAGAAGTAAAAGGTCACACCCCACCCCCTGCCCCCCAGATGACTGACGGTAGTTCCACTTGTGGTGATCACAGCATAATACGTAAACTTGTGGGATTGCTGTGCTGTACGCCTGAAGCTCATGCAACACTGCATGTCAGCTACACTCAAGCAAAACATAAAAATAACTAAAAACAGACTCCTTTCAAGACTTTGGTCATTTTTGGTAAAGATGATCCACAATAAATATTATTAGCTGGTTAATTAATGGGAGGCAGAATTTTGCAAAACAAACACTTTCCTCTCTCCCCTAGCCCATCTTTAATGAACAAGAATCCATAAACATGGTGCATTATTTACTTATAAAACATGGGGTGGAGAAGGAAGAATCCACTTTATAAAGCCTGAATAAACTCTGATACATATATTGTTGGTAAGGCAATTAGGAAACATAACTTACCATTTCTTAGGCTTTGACAATGGTTTGTATTTGCTGTATTTTACACGCCATTCAAGAACTTCTTTACAGTGCTGGCAAACTCCATCATGAAGCTTTGCATTAATTTTCTTAAAAACAAACAGAAAAACAAATTAAGAATTTCATTTGTGAGCCAGGATTGCAAACCACATGAAAAAGGCACTTGAGAAATTTAAGGGTTTTTTTTAAATAGTGACCTATGGGCGCCTGCATTGCTCAGTCAGTTAAGCCTCTGACTTCAACTAAGGTTATTATCTCTCAGTACGTGAGATGGAGGTTGGCATTGGGCTCTGTGCTGACAGCTCAGAGCCTGGAGCCTGCTTCAGATTCTGTGTCTCCCTCACTCTCTGTCCCTCCCCAGCTCATGCTCTGTCTGTCTGTCTCTCTCTCTCAAAAATAAATATGCACTAATAAATAAATTAATAATAAAATCGTAACCAAAATTTAATCTGTGTAACATTCTAAGATACAATATGTATATATTTTTTTACACTATGTATTTTTATGTACATTACTCAAGTTGGTTCTTTACAAAGGCAAAGAGTCTTAATAAGGTGGAACCCAGAATTAACCTTTTGGCAGGAGTATATTATTTTAAGTTTATTTAGTGTGTGTGTGTGTGAGAGAGAGAGAGAGAGAGAGAGAGAGAGAGAGAGAGAGAGAGAGAGAGAGCGCGCGCGCAGGAGAGGGGCTGAGAGAGAGGGAGAGAGAGAGAATACCAACCAGACTCCCCAGTGTCAGCCTGATGCAGGGTTTGAACCCACATAGTATGAGATCAATGACCTGAGCCAAAATCAAGACTTTTAAGCCACCCAGGTGCCTGGGGAAGAAGTATTTTAGAAAGTCCTCCCTATTGATTCTGATGCATACAAGTGTGTGTGTGTGTGTGTGTGTGTGTGTTTTAATGTTTATTTCTTTATTTTTGAGAGAGACAGAGATAATGCGAACAAGGGGCAGAAAGAGAGGGAGACACAGAATCTGAAGCAGGCTCTGCACTCATGGCGGCACTTGAACTCACAAACTGTGAGACCATGACCCAAGCTGAAGTCAGATGCTGAATCAATGGAGCTACCCAAGGTCCCTTGATGTGTACAAATGTTAAAACTCAAATCTGTCCAGACAGGAGATGTGCATTTTATTGCATATAGGTTATACTCAATAAAAATGTAATAATAAAAGAAAACCTAATTCATATTTTAAGACCACTGTTTCCAACAATTTGAACCTACCACAGAGAAACAAAATACACTGAGAAATTATAGTCCCAAATTATCCATCTGGAGGGGTATGAGCAGAGACGATGACACCTGAGAAAAAAGGGTCAGGGAGGAGCAGCTTGAAGCAAAAGGGCACTTAATTCTTCAATTTAATACTTCTGTATTCTCGTGTTAAGAGAAAATGGGGTTTTTTAATGTTTATTTTTGAGAGAGAGAGAGAGAAAGAGAGAGGGACAGAGTGCAAGTAGGGGAGGGGCAGAGAGAGGGAGACCCAGAATCCGAAGCAGGCTCCAGGCTCTAAGCTGTCAGCACAGAGCCCAACGCGTGACCTGATCCCAAGAACCATAAGATCATGACCTGAGCCGAAGTCGGATGCTTCAGCGACTGAGCCGCCCACATGCCCCAAGAGAAAATGTTTTAGAAAACAGATTTCTAATCTGATTTCTTCAGAATAGAAAATAAATGTGTGCATGGGAATATCTGTGGTGGGAAATGACCTTTTTGAGGAGGTAAAACCCATTTTTATTAAATTTTCTTCTCAAAATGTGTTGGGAAATTAGAAGGATGAAAAAAATGAAAACGTGTCATGTGTTCCCCCACTAGTTTTATATTATATAACATATTCATGTGGTTCAGGACCCAGACTACGCATTCTCACTAAGTCCTCTGAGAATTCTCTAACTTCCTTTGGTTCTGAAAGCCTTGGTCTTTGCCTATTATAGAAACAATGAGAAGAGGTCATTTTATGCTTCCTTTGTTTCCTTTTTGAATTTCTTAAAAGGAGAAAGAAAAGCATCACAAAAGATGCAGTCATTGGGAGGTTATCTGATGTGAGTCAAAAGCACAATGTTTAAAGATCATCTGGAAAATAAAAAAAAAACTTATGAACAGTGCTTGCTTGGTATTCTTTAAAGTTCTATATAGGAAGGTAAAATAATTTGACAAAACATTGACTCAAAGAAAATATTTCAAGGGTATGTTCAACAATCATAAATTAAGCTGTGAATCCATTTTGTTTGATTTTACCTCTATAGTGAAAAGTATATTCTGAACTTACGAGTTGTGTGTGGGCATTCCTTTCTCCCTGACCTAGATGGAGGGCCATAAATCCTGCATGATCCTGTACTCCTTGCTTACTGTGGTCTGCTAACTGTTGCCGGAAAGAAGGGAACCTATGTCTGATACCAAACTCTTATTCTCACCAAACATGATACTTAGTTATTCCGCATAAGGCTTGCTAAGGAATACCCAGAACTAAACCTCACATTTCATCATTTGTTCCCATTGCCCTCTGTTGCCTTGAATTTCTTACTAAAAGCATTACTTGTATTTGCCCAACTCTAAGAGTAATGGGAACAAGCTAATGACTTGACTTATTATTACAATATGAATGCGATAGGAATTTTCTAACCAGAGTATTGTTAGAATGCAAAACATTTTATTACTGTAATTTTATTATATACAATACACTCTGCTTGTTAACTAGGGAGCATGATTTGGCTTCTTGTTTGTTTCTGTACCCAATTTCTGACCAGTTCATCTTGATTTACAAAGCTGCGCATAGCTGGGCAACTGGTTTCTTCAGGGTGGATCGGACAGTAGAACAAAACAGGTCTTTGTGGAAACTTGTCCTGGGAGTGAGGTGTGAAGCAGTGTAAATGGAGATGTTGTAGAGAGTTCACGTGACTAACAGGCACCACTACAAAATTAAACTTGATTTTCACGTGTTAAGAAATGAATGAGAGTTAAGAATAAAATGCACGGTACTTTCATTTAAAAATAGTTGCGAAGAGAAAGAGAAAAAAACGCGCACTTTGATTTTGCCATATTTTGGCAAACCAGAAAAAGTAAATTCCAGAGATGTGAGCAATGGAGGCTAAATCCTAGTTCTAGGAATCATTCCGCCTGGAGCAAAGAAGATGGCGAGCTCACCTTACTCACACCTATGTTTACAACTAACCCTGTTTTGCCAATTAATTTTAGCATATCCCTCCTGGTAGAAATCATAGGTTATTAAGGCTAAAGTTTATGCATACCCAAATGTAAAAATCAAAACTTCGTTTAAAGTTAAGCATCATTTTGTTTAACAAGCTACTTTCCAGATCTTTGAAGGAAAAAAACTTCGGAGGAAGATTCCACTGAACTTAGGAATCTTAGCTAAAGAAGAAAACCTTGTTTCTCAACTGAACACTTTTTTTTTGAGTCAGAAAAAACTTAAGGTGTATCAAAAGACTCTTAATATATACATAAAGTCTGAACCATCATTGATTCAGGCAACATATTTTATAGTAAACGTTATCATTCCTGCTGTAAACATTCCATTGTCAGACAATGCATCTTTTGTAATATAATACATCGTTCTCAGGAAGAAATCCGGTGAGGACGTTACCACCCCAGAGGCAAAGTGCAAAATAATATCTGTATCAACATGCTAATACTGAAAAATACTTTATAAAACATAAAGCACCATTTAATAGAAGGAAGATACTATTTTGGGAGAAAGGAATTGGAATTACCACTCAAGAATAATTAGTAATTTTCATTAGGATCTTTTTGCACATCATATTTCTTTCAGAAACGCTAACGTTAGGGGCGCCTGTATAGCTCAGTCGGTTAAGTGTCCACCTTCGGCTCAGGTCATGATCTCGTGGCTCCTGGGTTTGGGCACCACGTCAGCTTCTGTGCTGACAGCTCAGAGCCTGGAGCCTGCTTCAGATTCTGTCTCCATCTCTCTCTGCCCCTCCCTCACTCACTCACTGTCTCTCTTTCTCTCAAATATAAATAAACATTAAAAAAAATAGTAAGTGTTAAAAAAATGCTAAAGGTTAACAAGAGTATATTTTATTTTCCTTCATTAATTGAAAAAAAGAATTAAAAAACTAAATTATTAAGAAGAATAACAATTCGAACCGCTGCTGAAATTCCATTTCTGTGAAATGGCCTTGTTCTTCCCCAGAATTCCCCCTTCCTCCAAAATACAGCTACAACAGTATTACTCCAGAAAATAGGATTTTTACACCCTATTTATATTTAAAAGTATATATATTTTAAATTTCCTTCATTCAGCTAGAGGATAAAGGATCTCTAGATTTGGCAGCAAGAACTTCTATAGCTAATAATAATAACATAAAAATGTGTCTTTCAAATCAAAAACTATTTTAAATCCTTTTAATATGGCCAAAATATTATTGGGCATAAAGTACCTCGGAAATAAATACAACCAAAAATAGGCAAGGGAATCAAATTAAAGGGAAAGTGAGGGTAGGCAGGGAAAATGATGAAGCGGTCCAGAGACAGCTAGGAAATGCACTTGCTAGAGACGGACCACCCGTGAGATCCAAGGTTTCCAGCCAGAGCTCTCTAGCAGCCGGTAAAACATGAGCTCTACTCTGTAACAGGCCCCACATCCAATTTCTTGGGAGTAGCACAACTATTCTTTCTACTGAAACCCAAAGTCTGATCTTTCTGAAAAGGAACCCATAGGATACAATAAGCCACGCTCTCAAAAACACCCTCCCAAGATAGAGCGGTTCACAGAGCCGTTTTCTTCCAGGGCTCTCAGAGTAGTCTGGTGGTGCGTAACGTCAAACACAGCGTGGTAAAAGTTAGTCTCCAGAGTACACTGTAAATACAGATGCCTGACGTCAACAGGATCCACAGAAATGCACGGCACAGAAGAAGGCCATCACAAACAGTATTTCTCTTAAATGAGTTCTAGAAACATTCACCTTTATTATGAAAAACTTCAAACATGCAGCAAATTTAAAATAATACTAATGCATAGCCATATGCACATTATCTAGAGGCAACTATTAACATCTTTAACCTGTTTATATGTATGTATACTCTATATGTATGTATACTATGATGTATACTGTTGTATACTGTATATGTATGTATACCAAGTTGCAGACATCATGACCCTTTTCCTCTTGATCATAATGTATGCTAGAATACTCCCTTCTAATTAACCACGCTGCTGTTACACTTCAGAAAAAAATGAAAAATGACTCCAATGTCATTGAATGTAGCCAGTCTACTTTGAAATTTCCTCACCTGCCCTCTGCTCCCTAAATCAGTATTCAAGTACTGTTTGGCTATTGTCTCTCTTTGTTCTAGAAGGATGTCCCGCATTTGTCCTCTTTTGAACTGATGTTTTTGAAAATTTCAGGCAAGCAGTCTTTGAGAACATACCACATTCTGGATTTGTCTGGTTCTTTATTCATGATGTAATTCAACTCATTGTTCTTTCTGCCATATTTCTATAAAATATAAGTTAGATTTAATGGCTTGGTTAGATCCAGGTTTAACATTTTCTTGATAATGCTGCTGCCACACGCTTCATATTACTCCTGCCAGGAGACACAAAATGTCCAGTTCTTGTGGAGTAAGGGAAATGAAATTGGACTTGGTTAAGATGGTGAATGTCCTCATCTCTTCAAATTACAAAGATTAGCAACAACCTATGGGGTCATGTCAATATACTATTCCACAGTAACATTTCATTTCATGCTTTTAGCACCCATTCAAGACCCTTTGCCTTGGGGCACCTGGGTGGCTCAGTCTGTTGAACATCCAACTCTTGATTTCAGCTCAGGTCATGATCTCACGGTTCATGAGTTTAAGCCCCACAGCAGGCTCCATGCTGCCAAAATAGAGCCTACTTGCAGTTCTTTCTCTCCCCCTTTCTCTACCCCTCCACTGCTAACGCTTACCTGCTCTTTCCCTCTCTCAAAATAAATGAGTAAACTTTAAAAAATTTTAAAAAGACCCTTTGCCTGAATCAATAGTTTTATTTACTTAGTAACCTCTATATTTACTTGTTTATATAGTAAGCTATTTATTTATTTATTTAGTAAGCAAACAAACACGCCAGTTCTATGCCCAATGTGGGGCTTGAATTCACGACCCCAAGATCAGGGGTCACGTGCTCTACTGACTGAGCCAGACAGGTGTCCCTGAATCAATCACTGTAAATGCTAACTCTATCATTCTTTGTATATTCATTAAACTTCTTTTTTTTAATTTTTAAGGGTTTTTTTTAAGTTTATTTTTTAGAGAGAGAAAGCATGAATCAAGGAAGGGCAGAGAGAGAGAGGAGACAGAGAATCCCAAGAAGACCCTGTGTCATCAGCATAGAGCCTGATGTGGGGCTCAAACCCATGAACCATGAAATCAAAACCTGAGCTGAAGTCAGATGCTTAATCAACTGAGCGACCCAGGCGCCCCTTCATTATTGAAAGAACATGCAACTCTTGATCTCAGGGTTGTGAATTTGAGCCCCACGTTGAGTTGTAGAGATTACAAATATAAACTTAAAAAAATTTTTTTTAAATAAAAAAATAAAAAATTAAAATGTTAGCAGCTGAAGTCAGTTTTGAGGTATAATGCATATATTACATATACAAAAAATAAAATTTGCCCATTTCAGTTGTATGACTCCAAACCAAAATACAGAATATTTTGATTACTCCAAAAATCTCCCTCACAGTTCTTTTGTCATCAATCCCTTCTACCACTCCCCAGACAATGCTGACTTTTTAATTTGAGAGAGACAGAAAGAGAAGGCAAGAGAGAGAGACAGAGAGAGAGAGAGAGACAGAGAGAGAGAGAGAGAGAGAGAGAGAGAGAGAGAGAATGAATCTAAAGCAGGCTCCACGCCTGAGGCAGGGCTCGATCCCATGACCTGAGCCAAAATCAAGAGTCAGAAACTCAACCAACTATGCCACCCAGGCATTCCCGACAATGCTGATTTTTTAATCTGTTCCTACAGTTTTGTCCTTTTCCAAGAGTCATTTAAATGAAACATAGATAAAATATACAGCTATTAGCAGAGCTCATTCCTTTTTATTGGTGAATGTTATTCCATTGTACAGATGTGCTATAATGACATTTATTCATTCACCACCTGAAGGACATTCCGAGTTGTTTCTAGTTTGGGGTGGTAATATTTGCATGCATACAAGTGTTTGTTTGGATAGGATTTTCTTTCTTTTTTTTTTATGTTTATTTTATTTATTTTTGAGAGAGAGAGAGAGAGCAGGGGAGGGAAAACAAAGAAAAGGGGGCAAAGAATCCAAAGTGGGCTCCATGCTGACAGCAGAGAGCCTGATGCGGGGCTCAAATTCACAAACTGTAAGATCGTGACCAGAGCTGAAGTCGGATGCTTAACCGACCAAGCCAACCAGGTGTCCCACAGGTTTTGGTTTCTTTTGGATTAATATCTAAGAATGGTATTGTTGGACTGTGTTACAATTTTCTTCTTAACTTTAGAAGAAACACTTTCTCAATATGTCTATGCCATTTTGCATTCCCACTAACCATGCATAAGGATCCAACTTTTCCACATCCTTTCTGGTATTTGAAATTATAAGTATTTTTACTTTAGTCATTAGAATAAGTGTTTAGCGTTACCGCACAAGTTTTAATTTGCATCTCCCTAATAATAACGTTGAACATCTTTTCTTGTGCTTACTTGCCATCAGGTATTTTCCTTAGTGTCTCTTCAGATCTTTTGCCTATTTGTTGTTATCACTTTCTAATTATTGAGATATAAGGGTTCTATATATATTCTTGATAATGTGTCTTGCAAATATATCCTCCCAATCTGTGCTTTTATTTTTCACTATCTTAACAGTGTTTTTTCAAGAGAAGAGCTTTTTAATTTCCATTAAGAACAATTCTTCATTTTCTTCTTTTACAAATCTTACTTTTTCTGTCAAATCTAAGAAGTTGTTGAAGAACCATCAAGTTTTTTACCTATATTTTCTACCAGAAGTTCAATAATTTTGGGTTTTAAATTAAATCTATGGTCCATTTTGAATTAATTTTTGTATGTGGTGCAAAACACTGGTAAAGTTTCATTTTAAATTAAATATGAGTGTCCAGGTCAGCAACATGCAGAAGAATGAAACTAAACCACTTTCCTACACTGTACACAAAAATAAACTCAAAATGGATAAAGGACCTGAATAAGAGACAGGGAACCATCAAAACCCTAAAGGAGAAAGCAGAAAACTACCTCTTTGACCTGAGCCACAGCAATTTCTTACTCAGTACTTCTCCAAAGGCAAGGGAATTAAAAGCAAAAATGAACTATTGGGACCTCATCAAGATAAAAGGCTTCTGCACTGCAAAGGAAACAATCAACAAAACTAAAAGACAGCCAGTGGAATGGGAAAAGATAGTGCAAATGACATATCAGACAAAGAACTCACCAAATTCCACACTCCAAAAAATAATAGTAACCCAGTGAAGAAATGGGCAGAAGACATGAATAGACACTTCTCCAAAGAAGACATTCAGATGGCCAACAGACACATGAAACGATGTTCAACGTCACTCATCATCAGGGAAATACAAATCAAAGCCACACTGAGATACTACTTCATGCCAGTCAGAGTGGCTAAAATAAACAAATCAGGAGACTACAGATGCTGGCAAGGATGCGGAAAAACAGGAACCCTCTTGCATTGTTGGTGGGAATGCAAACTGGTGAAGCTGCTCTGGAAAACAATGTGGAGGTTCCTCAAAAAATTAACAGTAGAACTTCCCTATGACCCAGCAATAGCACTGCTAGGAATTTACCCGAGGGATACAGCAGTGCTGATGCATAGGGCCACAGGTACCCCCGACATTTACAGCAGCACTTTCAACAAAAACCAAATCATGGAAGAGCCTAACTGTCCATCAACTGATGAACAGATAAAGAAGATGTGGTTTATATATACAGTGGAATACTATATGGCAATGAGAAAGAATGAAATCTGGCCATTTGCAGCAACATGGACGGAACTGGAGGGTATTATGCTAAGTGAAATAAGTCAGACAGAGAAAGACAGATACCATATGTTGTCACTCATGTGGATCTTGAGAAACTTAACAGAAGACCATGGGGAAGTGGATAGGGAAAAAAAGTTACAGAGAGGGAGGAAGGCAAACCACAGGGGACTCTTGAATACTGAGAACAAACTGAGGGTTGATGAGGGGGACAGGGAGAGGGGAAAGTGGGTGATGGGCACTGAGGTGGGCATTTATTAGGATAAATAAATGCTAACAACACTAGGTGTTGTATGGCAACCAATTTGACAATAAATTATATTTAAAAAACAAAAATAAAAATAATTATTGATATGCATGTGCATTTACAACTAAATATTCATATTAGAAAACATGATAATACAGATAAAGAGAAAAAGACAAGTCTCCACATTCAGAGATTCTATACTTTCCAGCATTTCAAGTATATTTACAAAAATTTGTGTTTTTCCTGTCCATTTTGTTTTATAACCTGTCATTATTTTTTTCATATTAATATAGACTCTGAGAGCTTGTTTTTGTTGCCTGCATCACATTCTCTTGGAGTCAAGTATCACTTAACTTACCCTATTTCCTACTTTTTGACAATTTGGTTATTTCCAATTCCTGACTGAATATATATAATTTTTAATGTTTATTTTTATTTATTTATTTTGAGAGAGAGAGAAAAAGACAGAGATCAAGCATGCACTCACCTGAGCAGGGCAGTGAAAAAAAATGAGGGAGCGAGGGATACCCAAGCAGGCTCTACACTATCAACACAGAGCCTAATGAGGGGCTCAAACTCAGTAACTGTGAGATCATAATCTGAGCGAATCTGAGCCACCCAGGTGCCCCTATATTTTTTAACTAAGCTCTAAGCCCCACTTGGGGCTCAAACTCATGACCTCAAGATCAAGAGTTGTATGTTCTACTTATGAGCCAATCAGGTACCCCTGAATATATATACATGTATTACATTATAAGTGTCAGGAAACCTCTAATGAACTTGTAAATTCTCATCACATTATATTTACACATAACAAGTTCTAGTGCCATTTTAATAAGACAGTAAATATAAAAGGAATTTTCTTAGAGGTAAAAACTTGCAGTATAGAAAAATCACCCTCTTTTTACTTTCATATATATATATATATTTATATATATATAATCTTTATTTAATTGAAATTGGGAGTACAAGCAGGTAGGGACAGAGAGAGAGAGAGAGAGAGAGAGAGAGAGGGAGGGAGAGAATCTTAAGCAGGCTCCATGTCCAGTGTAGAGTGTAGAGCCCAACATGGCATTCAGTCTCATGACTGTGAGATCATGACCTGAGCCGAAATCAAGAGTCAGGTGCTTAACCAACTGAGCCACCCAGGTGCCCCTATATATTTTTTAATTTTTATTTTAGGTAAGCTCCACACCCAAGTGGGACTTGAACTCATGATCCCAAGATCAAGAGTCACATGATCCACTGACTGAGCCAGAGAGGCGCCCCTAATTATCTCTTTCTTGAATCAAGTATATAATTACATGGATATGATTAGGAAGCAAAATGTTCCTAAAATTGTCTATAAAAAATTGCTTTGTTTTTTTTTTAATCCAGGTAAAGATTTTTATCATGCAGGATATCAATACTGAGTTCTATTAACTTCACACTTTCAAACCTACGAGATCTGTTTTTAAGGTGATAAGGAACAGTATGAATGTCCATTGCTTTCAGAAATAGCTTATTTGGATTAAGTTACTGAGTCTTACTATTTTTATGTATCGTCTTATTTCACAAAATGAGCTGGTCATATAAATTGCCTAGAAATACTTTTAAAGTAAGTTCTGATGGTAAAACTAGTCCTCTCTCTCTCTCTCTCTGAAATATAAATAAATAAATAAATAAATAAATAAATAAATAAATAAAATGCTTGGTATACATACATATATCAAATACATGAATATTTGAGTTACCTATGGTTAATTTTTTACTATATAAAATTCTAATTAAAAGATGCCAGAAGCATGGGGATGCCTAAAGCATAGAATTCTGGCTCAGTCAGAAGAGTGTTCGACTCTTGATCTTGTGGTCGTGAGTTTGAGCCTTACGTTGGGTGTAGAGATTACTAAAATAAGTAAACTAAAACAAAACAAAAGAAAACAACCTAAAGCATAAAATGTAGTATTTCTACTACAAGCTAAAATAATTTTCTTCCCCAAAGTCTACTCCATCTTCCATTCACTCTATGTTAATCCTAAATCCTTAAAGCACCAATACCAAACCGTAAGAAGTGAAAATATACAAAAGGAATATTCAAACTGCTCCTCTTACTCAATATACTTACAACGTTAAGGTTTTTACAGTCAAGGAATAATATCTGATTCCCTGTCCCACTGTTTTTGTTACTGCTGGATCTTTAACAAATGACATCTGCGAAAATAAACAATTGCATTTTCATCCAAAGACTGAATATAAATTGAGTCCTGATCATCCCAAACAGAAGACTATTCTCTCAGTAAGTGGGTAGAGCTATTGTAAGTTACAATGATACAGAGAGGGCCTGTGTACAAACTACCTACTCATTGATTTCAGCATCCAAGCAAACTACCCCGATTTTCACTGACAAACTTAATCCAAACACTTAAGTGGAGTCACACCTGCCTTCAGGCAGAAACATGCTGTCGCAATATCTTCTGACAGCAGAGAAACCTATTAAAAATTTTTTCCCCAAAATATATTTTCTCTAAGAAAAAAATTAAAATAAGTTAGTGCTATGCATTTTTACAAGCAAATATTTCTAAAAGATACTAACAATCAAAACAATGCATTGATAAACTGATCACATCTTAAAAAAATTTTTTTTTAATGTTTATTTATTTTTGAGGGAGGAAGGGGGAAGGAGAGAGAGAGAAACAGAGCGTGAACAAGAAAGGGGCAGGGAGAGAGGGAGACACAGAATCTGAAGCAGGCTCCAGGCCCTGAGCTGTCAGCAGAGCCTGATGTGGAACTTGAACTCATGAGCCATGAGATCATGACCTGAGCCAAAGTCGGATGCTTAACTGACTGAGATGCCCAGGTGCCCCTAAACTGATCACATCTTTAAAAGGTATGGTCAGGGATGCCTGGGTGGCTCAGTCGGTTAAGCGTCCGGCTTCAGCTTAGGTCATGATCTCACGGTCCGTGGGTTCGAGCCCCACATCGGGCTCTGTGCCGACAGCTAGCTAGGAGCCCAGAGCCTGCTTCAGATTCTGTGTCTCCCTCTCTGACCCTCCCCTGCTCCCACTGTCTCTCTGTCTCTCAAAAATAAATAAAAAACATTAAAAAATTTAAAAAATTAAAATAAATAAATAAATAAAAGGTATGGTCATTTGGATATTCAGTTGGTATAAAGATTCTTAATTCTCTCCATTTTGTTCTACAAGGCACAATTTAGGAGAACATGTTATGAATGTTAAAGAAAAAAAAAGATTTTTATGGAAGGATCCACAAGGCAATGCTAAAAACAAATGATAAGCAGAACATTAGAAGGAATAATCTCCTGACAAGGGAAATTTTGCCTCACAATTAAAACATGGACACTTAATATTTTAAAATAGGCTGCCAACTATCTTTGAGCCATTTTCATTAATAAGTATGGGGCATTTTTAGTAAATAAACAACCCAAGAAAAATTTCTCTAAATAGAAAATAAATAGCTTTACTATCAGAGCAGTTCTGTGGGAAGGAAGCCATTTCTGCCTCAAAATGTTGCTGTAAATGATCAAAATGTCAATGGTTTTATCTAAGAATAATTTTTGTCCTTTCTGAAAAAAGACTTCACAAAGTAGAATTGTATCCCCAACTCCATTTGCTTCTTCGTAAGAGCCTTTCTAAGGCTTCTTTCTCTGTTTACCCCTCAAAAGTATCCATTCCCCAATATTAAGTCTTCCATTCACTCACTCACTTAACTCATTCTCTGTCTTTGTCTCTTCAACCTAAGCGCCTGTTCAGCGTTCCTTTCTTTTCACATTATGTATTTGCTCTTGGTCAACAGACTCTGTAACCACAGCCTCAACAAGGAACTCAATGAAGATCTTATGTAAAACCATATCCCCCGTCCTACTGTCTGGCTGGAGTTTCTGCTATCTCTGACTACGCGCACAATATTCTCTTTCCTCCTTGTGGAAATCCTTGAAATATCTCAAATTCATGGACCAAACAAATAGCAATCACTCTTTTAACAATAAACTCTCTTTCTCCTTTGTCCCAAATGTCATCTTTAGCAAGTCTTCTTGTAGGCTCAGATACAAAAACCTCAGGTCACCTTTGACTTCTCCGTCTCCTTTTACCAAAATGCCGATACTGACAAAATCAATTTTTCCTCTATGTCCCCAGCTGTGTCTTCTATTTTACACCCCCCCCCCACTCCCTCATATCAGGTCCTCATTTCTGATCTGTATTACTTAAGTAGCATCCCAGATGGAGGATGGATTAGGGAGTGAGGACGATAGAGAATGGGAGATCAAGCCACCAACAGTTACGTTTTAACGGACGTCTCTCCATAACTCTCCTCTAGTCAGAAGCCTACACTCTAATTTAAAGGCATTCTTAAGGCTGATATTTGGAACTCTCCGCAATTTGAGCCCTACTTTCCTTTCTGGTCCTACCTCCTGTTTTTCCTCCCTGTCTACCTAAGCTCTCCCCCGTGAACAAACCTGGGAGGACAAACTGCACCGTGCCTCCTCCTGTCTTTGCTCTGCCTACCACCTCCTTCTCCTCGGTGCTGGCGTGCCAAGTTTCACTCTTCATTCAATTCCCACTTCGCTTTCCAAGCAGTTGTCTGAGACCCATTGTAGTATCTCCCACTTCATTCAGTTCAGAAAATGTACACAACACCTACAATGCCATGTTAAATACTAGATGGTATCTAATATGAGGCAGGTTTAAAAAAGTGGGCTAAGAACCTTGCCCTTGAGCAAGTAAGCAGGCAAATGGAAAGACACCTTTGCCACTGTGTAAATTTTGACAACAGATAGATGGACAGACCAAAGGTGCTCTGGGATCACCCCATTGCCTAACAAGTCTGGTACACAAGGAAGGCCTCGTGGAAGCATGAGAAAGCCTATGGCCCTTCTGGAAAATGGCAAGCAGTCAGAACAGCTGAACAGTAGGGTGTGAAGAGAATGAGAGGAATGAGCTAAACTATCAGAGAAATGATTTGCCAAGCTAAAGAATTTTGACTCTTACGTAGAGAAGGGACCTGACTGGTTAAGATCCTAAGGTATAATTTAAAGACAAGACCAGAGGGAAGTATGGAGATTAGTATGGAAGTTGCTACAGTCTTTCAGAATTCTATAATAAAACACTAAGTCTGGTTGTGGTGCTGGGGATGAGAGAGATGGGCTCCGGCAGGGGAGGTAATAAAGACACGGAAATGACCTGGATTCAGTGAAGAGAACAAATGACTAAAAGAGAGTTGGAGCAAAGGCAAGACTCCAAGGGAGGGCGGCTTTGAAGTCAGTTCTTAAACTCTAGGGTACATAAGACTCAACTAGAAAGCACATTAAAAATCAGATTTCCAGGGACGCCTGGCTGGCTCAGTCGGAAGCGCATTTGTCTCTTGATCTCAAGGTTGTGAGTTCGAGTCCCATGTTGGGTGTAGAGATTACAAAAATAAATAGATATACACACATACATACAAACATACATAAAATAAAAATCAGATTTCCAGGCCCCACTCTCTGAGATTGTGATTTTTTTTTTAACTTGGGAGCTTCTGTGGCACAGATATGCTTTGAGAACCCACGGCTGACGGATGGGTGACTGCTCTGGGGCACGAACTCAGACAGGATGGGCTTCTGGAATAAAACCCCTCCCACATTCCCAGTGTAGACTTAAATGTATACACAGAGAGAGTCCGATCCTTGGGAAGCTTAGTCCCATGGACTAGAGTATCAAGTATGGGGGAAGGTAATCCACACAACAGTATCAGGTGTGGTTTGACGACTCTTGTATGTTGGAATCACCTGTAAGAATTGATCGCTAAGAAGGAGGATTTGTGGGGGCGCCTGGATGGCTCCGTCAGTGAAGCATCTGACTCTTGATTTCGGTTCAGATCATGACCTCATGGATCTTGAGTTTGAGGCCCACACGGACACAATGGGGCCTGCATGGAATTCTGTCTCCCCCCTCTCCTTCTCCTTCCCCTGCGCGCTCTTGCTTGCTCTCTCTCCCAAAAGAAATAAACTTAAAAAAAAAAAAAAGGATGATGATTCCTGGACTCACCCCAAGAACTGCCGATTGAGAATTTCTGGCAAATGGGATTCGGCAGTTTACACAAGCTTTCCAGATGATCCCGAGGTATGCCAAAGTTTAAGAACCACTGCCAGAGGCAGCCAAAGCAAACAGACATTTCTAGGAAAAACTGTATATTCCTTACCTCGCCTCTGCTACTGAAAGTACTACTACAAGGGAGGTGATATACTTAGAAAGTTGTGATTATTACGGTTGAGAGATGATGATGATCATGAGAAAGGACATTTGTATAGTGTCTTTGGCTTAACACTCAATATTTACAGTTAAGTATATCATTTCCTCACAACTACATTGGAGGGTAAATATTATTCCTACTTTATAGGTGAAGAAAAAAATCCAGGCATGTTTACTAATCTACCTACAATTGCACATCTACAAAATAATACAACTGGGGCTCAAGATCAAGCCCTCGGACTCCAAATATCATGCTCTGAGAACTAGGAAACTAAATCTTAGTTGGACTCCTAGTTTCACTGTCCAGAACATCACTTCTTTGGGAAGATACACTTTGATTTCCAACCAACGAGAATGAAAGAAATATTTGAAACATATAGTGTTACAACTAGACTACTTGTATCACAGAGTAATGTATCAAATATCTGAAAGAGTCTCCAGAATGACCTCAAAACTGACAGAAAAAGCTATGTTAGAGACATAAGTCAGGAATCCAGAAAAGCCACAGGGCACCTGGGTGGCTCAGTCAGTGGAGTGTCCCACTCTGGATTTCGGCTCAGGTAATGATCTGACAGTTCGTGAGATCAAGGCCGGCTTTGGGCTCTGCGCTAACAGTGTGGAGCCTACTTGGGATTTTCTCTCTCTGTCCCTCTCCTGCTCTCTCTCTGAAAATAAAAATAAGCATTAAAAAAAAAGAATCCAGAAAAGCTATTATTTAAGAAGCTTTCCCAAAATTTTATATCAAAAGACATCACCTCAAAACATATTTTATCCTCAATTCTCACTCACTGGTCTAAAGTTCCTTAATTCAGACAGGGTTCAACCTGAGACAGCACTGTGCAAAAACCATCCATTATCTACCTCATGGTCTGCATAAATAAACAGAATTTATATCAGCAGTTTCTGACTTCTATTCCTATTCCAGGAATTTAAGCCAAATCCAAACACGATGAAAACTGCGAAATTATTTTTTTGTTCTTTCCTATTTTTTTCCAGTTTTATTAAGAAATCACTGACATGTGGCTTTAAGGCATAGAGCACGGTGGTTTTATTTACATATATTGTGAAATAATCACAATAGGCTTTGCTACCATCTTTCTTCTTGTTTGGATACCATGAAAAGAAGAAAGAGGGGGAAAAAATCACCCCTGTTTTAACCCTGTCTTAGGCATAGAATCAAATGGCAGACCGAATGTCAATTAACAAGGGAAACTAAAACTGGAGACGTGCTAGGAAATCTGGGAATTTGTGGATCAGCGATTCTCAACCTTCCTTTTTGCCTCTGCTGTTCACATCCCCAGGTTACTCTCATCATCAAATACAGGAAAAATCTTGATTGGCAAGAGTTATGAGTATTTGGGGGAAGGACAGGGAAGAAAGATCCCCATACATTCCCTCCCAACACAAGATGTCTCTATCAGAAATGAAGGAGGTAAAGTGTGTTTCTACCTTCTCAAGAGATCTTCTTCTTTCTTTTTTTAAAATTTTTTTAAATGTTTTTTATTTTATTTTTGATACAGAGAGAGACAGAGCATGAGAGGGGGAGGGGCAGAGAGAGAAGGAGACACAGAACAGGAAGCAGGCTCTAGGCTCTGAGCTAGCTGTCAGCACAGAGCCTGATGCGGGGCTCGAACCCACGAGCGTGAGATCTGACCTGAGCTGAAGTCAGAGGCTTATCCGACTGAGCCACCCAGGCGCCCCTCAAGAGATCTTCTCCTGTGCCTAGTTGTTTACAGTTCCTAGTCAATATTCTTCCTAGCCAATGTGAATCAAATATGATTTCACATGCAAGGACATGCCTGTACTTTGTTCAGGTACCTGGACAAAAGCATACTTAGGGAAGAGTTATCTGTTTACGTGGTTTTACAAAACAAGTATTTTTGGTGTTCACTATAAAAATGCCACGCTAATTTTTACACAGAAGACTGCTATCGTAAATCTATAAACCACATGCCTGATCCTTTACAAAGATTCTCTCTGCTGCTATTCTTAGAACATTCCTGTGGCTAGGGCAGGCATAATTATCTTCATTTTGCAGATGAGAAACTTGAGGCTCAGAGAATTAAGAGATTTGCTCGAGGTCACACAATTAATCAGAAGCAGCAGAGGCAGAACCCATAAAAAGATGCCTTTTAGTTTAGAGCATTCTCCTCAAATCACAAGTAGAAAGTGTTCCCCTACAGCTTTCGAGGTTTTCTAAATATTAAAAGAAAAATAATTTTTTTTGCAGAGTATACATTTCACTTTGTACTCTGTTTTGACTCAACTTCTAATGCTGGTATACTGTTTTGTAAAAATGGCTAAACCTGTTGGCTTATTTGTAAGGTAACCTTGCAGTATTCTAAATTCCTTGTTTAAAAAACACAAAATGGAATTCCAAAGTTAAAAAAAAAACTCGTTTTAGAAAGAAAATATTATCTTTGTTAAGCAATGGTCCAAAAGAGGAGGACTGACTTTTCTACTGTGCTCCTCAAAGATTTTCAATGCACGGAGACCTAAACAATAAAGGGTCACTAAGTGGTGAGCCTCATGGCCTAACTCTGTAAGACTGGAACGCAAAAAGCCTACTCAGGAAGCAATTGCGTCCTGTCAGGTAGCAACACACGTTTTTCTAAGTACTCATTAAAAGTTAGTCACAATTTAAGATCTTGTCCAACCGGTATGGTATGCCCCAAGTTAGTGTTCTCAAATGAGACAAAAATGACTGATCATTGTTTATTGTATATTAACCAAAAAAGAAGGATGGTATGCATTTCCTCTCCATAGCATATTTTAAGATTTTATGGATTTAACTCTTTCAAGCATACTAATTGGCAATGTCCACAAACCAAATGATTTTATATTTTAAAATAAATCAACATTGTAAAGTCATTTACTTGGGGGCAGATTTACAAGGACAATTACCATATGGAAGCTGGTTAGTTAACTCCTTCATAGATAGTCCCCTTGTTCCGGTCATACTAACAGGTCAGAAGAATAACCTATATATATGTGATAACTGATTGAGGAGCTAAGTCACTTAAGGAAAATAACAGGTTTGTGCCATGATTCATTCTGTTTAAAGCTCAATATTCACACATGACCTGACCATCTTGAGTTGAGAACATTTTCTCTTTCTTAAAAAAAAAACAAAGATGTTTTTGATGATAAGAATATAGAAAACTAAGGGATAAAATTAAGGTATATTCTGAATAAGGATGTAAGTCACCTGTAACAAAATACTACTCCATTTTATTTCTATAGATTTTTAAAAATCTGAATCTGTCCTATAATCCTTCTCATTTTATTCTCACATCATCCCTGTGGGTAAGCAGGAAGATGGTACTATTTGTCACCCTAATTTGTAAAACTGATATAACCTCCCTATGATTATAGACAGAATGACTCAGGAGAGTCTGAAGAGTCTACTCGTGTTGCTCTGACTCCAAGCTTAGGACTTCTTCCAACATGTCAAACTATAAAATGCGTCATGGATTAGAATTAAATACAGCATGCATTCTGATTATCTCTTCGCTGTCTATAGAAACAATCCAGAAAAGGATGCGCTAGTATGTTCTCGGCACTATGCCAGGCATCTCAAGGATTCCGGAGATTTATGATGTACAGTCCCTTCTACACAGTGCTCACAGTCCAGTTCAAGAGACAAAAATAATGGGCATGAAGTAAATCTGGAGAGTAAGCAGTATTTGTTAGACTTAAAATGGTGTTTAAAATAAGAGATTAACTGGCTGGCATCTTCCAACTGAAATTTTGGAAAGACTTGGATTGAGGGGGAGTCACTACAGATCCCATGCTAACTGGGAGACTTGCAGATTTCAAAACACTATCCTTTCATTTAGCCCCAACCCAGTAAGACAAAGAAAGGGAGTCATGTATTTCTACTACTTATAACAAATAAGCAAAGGTGTCACAGAATGGGTAATGCCTTTTATGTTTTCAAAGGCCATTATGTATCTTACGTCCTCAAGAGGTGTCAGATCAAAAAAAAAAAGAGGGGGGGGCTCAGATGAAAGTCTAAAGTGACACACAGGCCAACTTAAAGCAACAGCAATCCATCTTCCTTCCTTGTACTTCCGCCACTCATGTGTTAAAACCAGAAGTGGGGGGAGCATGGACAGCTCAGTCGGTTAAGCATCCGACTCTTGGTTTTGGCTCAGGTCATTATCTCACGGTTCATGAGTTGGGGCCCCACATCAGACTCTGAGCTGACAGTGAGGAGTCTGCTTGGGATTATCTCTCTCTCCCTCTCTCTTGGTCACTCCCCTGCTCCTGCTCTCTCTTTCTCTCTCAAAATAAGTAAATAAACTTAAACAAACAAAAAAACAGAAGTGGGCTTTAGTCACTAGCAGAAGCAGGAGAGAATGTGCGCAGGTATGCACATAGGCCGTTGTGTTTCAGCCTTTCCTGAAATGTGACTTGATAACAGAATATTAAATCACCTAGAAAATAAGGTGTTCAAATAACTGCTTCTACAGAGAGAAGAAATCTCCCTTTTTTTAAAAAAAGATTTTATTTTTAAAGTAATCTCTACACCCAATGTGAGGCTCAAACTCACAACCCCCAAACCAAGAGCTGAATGCTCGACCAACTGAACCAGCCAGGTGCCCTCAAACCCCACATTTTTAATGCTAGATTATATGAACAAATAATAGGCACTCAGAGTTTACAACTTGGATGATACTGATGTTCCTTCTCTGGCTTTCCTACCACCTCAAACAAGGCAAGATCTTTAGCTTGCTTTTATTTCTTAATTCCCAGGTTTGGCTGAAATCTGCAACGATGGTATAGATTTTGTCTTCTAGAAAACTTACCTCCCCTAGTATGTGATTCACAAATACAACAACAGCATTAACTTTTACCACTATTCCATCAATGGTTATTTAAGGTTAACTCAGTTTTATTAGGTTCTTAGTTCACCACTATTTCTTCTACCACATATCTTCTTGTATTCTAGAATACACCCTTAGGTACATACATGTTTTCGACAAGCTTTTAGTCTGGATGATTCTTTGATCCTGGCAACTGAGTCACAGCTTAACTCTATAAAGAACTCTACATTTAATATATTTCTCCTACAGTACTTTGTAGACTTGTCCTATTTTTTTTTTAAAGTAGCAGATAAAGATGTTGATGCCTACAAAATTATAGTTGTTTTATGGGTAATGTTTTTTTTACCCCCCTCTCTCTAGAAGCTAATAGGAATTTCTTTATGTCATGGAGTTCAAAAATTTCACCAAGATATGTCTAGAACCCTTCCACCTGAAGGCTTAAGATTTTCTTCAAGTTTGGGAAATTTATGGGTTTTTTTTCTTTACTTTTTATGATTTCTTCCTCACCCTCCTGGCCTTCTGGATTTCCTTTGAAAAACCAGAGGCTTTCCTAACTCAATCCTCCATACCTTAAATTTCATTTCATAATTTTTATCATTTTGGTCTTTCAGACTAGGTTGATCAAGCACTGGTTTGATCTCCCAAATCACTAAATTACTCTTCATTCCTGCCATACTGCTGTTCAGCCATCCCATGAAGAAGTTTACATTTCTGAAACTACAGTTGTAGTTTGTAAGAAATGTCACAGTCTTCTTCTCTCTACTTTTTTTTTTAACAGCAGTCTTTGTTTTACAGATTTTGAAAGCTTTTTGAATAATTAAGGATGGGTAACAATTATACTTTTTAAAAAAATGTTTATTTTTGAAAGAGAGAGAGTGCAAGTGGGGGAGAGGCAGAGAGAGAGGCAGGCTCTGGGCTGTCAGCACATAGCTCAATGTGAGGCTCAAACTCACGAACCATGAGATCATGACCTGAGCCGAAGTCGGAACAATTACACTTTTTAAAGTTCTCTTCTGTGTCATGTATCACCTCTGTTAACTAGGTACAGGAAGTAAGGTTTCTAGTTGTGCATCACATGGTTTTGGTTTTCCAAAAGATTAGTCTTAGTAGTCTGCTCACATATATAAATGCAGACATAGTTCTGTACTGTACAATATGACAGTCACTATCCAAACATGGCTATTTCAATTGAATTAAAATTAAAATTCGGTTCCTTATTTCTGTCCACATTTCAAATACTCAATAGGTACACATGGCTAGTGGCTACCATACTGGATAGCACTAATCTAGCATATTTCCATTATCATAGAAAGTTCTTTTGGACAGTGCTGATACAGAATAACCAGTATCAGATACAGGATGGGTTGCAAAAGCAGAATTGAGAGTGGCTATTGTTCTGGCAGTGAATTCAGATATTCATTATAAAATCCCTAGCTCTGGGTAATAGAATGAAAATTAACATCTTGATAGCTTTTGCTTTAGTATGTACAAGAAGTATACTACTTCCAGGTACAGGGGCTCCTTCTTACACTCTGGGGCCAAAAATGATCAGGGGTATTGCTCTGCTTTGTCTTTCATAGCCTCTCCCCATTTTAGAGTTGTTCTTCTGTCTTTAACTTGAGAGCAAATGACAGAGAAAGCCACTTGATGCAAAGGATCAGTACAGATCTTGTTAATTCTGATGATGGCATTATTCTAGAGTTTTACTGGAAAAATACTGACTTCTATCTCTATTGTGTTACAGATGAATAAATTGTATGTCTGCATCTCTCTAACCCTCTCTACTTTACATTTTAATTTTCCTGAGTGTTTTTTTCTGCTTTTTCAGTTTTCTAATATTGTGGTTTTATTGTCTTCTGTCATTTCACTGAAATTTAGCAAAATGGAAAGATAAATGCATGTTTTGAGTCATTCTGAATTATAGCCTTAGTAAAATTTGACTGATTTTTCTTACTGGGTAACAAAAAGACCTTAATAAAGATTGGCCAGAGAATCACTAAGATTGGAATTAACCATGACAAACCATGTCATTAACCATGACAAACCAGAGAGTTTTTTATTTAAGAATACTAGGAAATAGCTGACTTTGGAAACATCATATGAGGGTCAAAGGACTGCCTATGTTTCAATGATGGTTTCAAATTAAAGCAACATCACATATGGCAAAAGTGACCATAATATTCTTTTACATGTATAGAAAATAAGATAAGACAACTTATCACACAAGACCATTGTAACTTTATACAACTAGATCTAGGGGCGCTTGGGTGGCTCAGTCAGTTAAACATCCAACTTCAGCTCGGGTCGTGATCTCGCAGTCCATATGTTCAACCCCTGCGTGGGGCTCTAGGCTGAAAGCTCAGAGCTTGGATTATGCTTCATTTTGTGTGTCTCTGTTTCTCTCTGCCCCTCCCCCACTCACTTCCATCTCTCAAAAATGAACAAAAGTTAAAAAAAAAACTAGATCTAGCATTACATCCTATAAGCATTCAAGTTTACGAGAAATGTGATATCATATTACTCTACTGTATTGTGATAAAGGTTAATGACAGTATACAGAACATTCACATATATAAGTATAAACCATGATGTCAAATATATTACTCAAATTGATGACTTCAGTGACATGAGTAATTTCAAAACAAACAAATCAGCCACCTGGTAAGAAAGGGCTGAGCATTTAATAATAAATAAATCTTCACAGAACAACAAAGCATTTAAAATAATCACCAGCTTAGCTTGGTATTTCACATCCATGATGTTTTAAATGGCAAATGACACCAAATGACCTTCAAAACCAGACCTGATTAATATAAAGGTACAATAGAATTCTACTGCTGATGGACCATCACTGAAAATTATTATACGTATATAGTTTCATCACTTATAAAAAATACTTCCTTGTTAATGACACACAACTCGAACAAAACAAAAACAAAAGAGAAAGTGGATCATACAATTTCGAAAGACAATGTGAATAGTTAACTTTACAATGTAAACCCAAGTATTCCAACTAGAAATGAACTTGACAAAATATCCAAGAAAATGACTGCCATGAAGTTCTAAATGTGTCATTCAACCTCATGAATAAACAGATAAATTGGAAGAGACTTAGGACTGAGGTTGAAATAATAAGCCCCAAAGCTACGGGGAAGTTCAAATTTACTACTGATATTTCTAGAAGCCAAAAACCCAACAGGGACCAAATTAATCATTGTTGGAAAATCAAATCACACCAATTTCTTTCAGCCCAAAAAAGTATTCCATGAAGCTGTACTGCATTTAAAGAGGTGAGATGATCCATCAGGATGCTCCTCTATATCCACCACTACTCTCTCTGAAAAGAAAGGATGGTCAGCGGGTACCTGTGGCTCTCTCTCCCTTGCTTCCAAAAGCTGGGACATCAAGTCTGTTTTAAAATATTTCATATGCATCAAGAGAATGGTTAAATTTGAGGAGGAGGAGCACCTGGGTGGCTCAGTCGGTTAAGCATCTGACTTTCATGATTTCACAACTCGTGAGTTCGAGACCCACATTGGGCTCTGTGCTGACAGCTCCCTGCTCATATTCTCTCTCTCTCTCTCTCTCAAAAATAAATAAACATTAAAAAATATTGAGAAGGAGAGTGGTAGTGATTAAGAGGTGAATAGCATTCTCTTGATCTATGTATTGGTTACATGACTGTTCACTTTGTGAAACTTCACTGAACTCTATTATAATTTTTGCACTTTTCTGTGTGTTTATATGTTATACTTTAACAAGTTTATTAAGTGAAAATGCTCCATATTTGACCTTTTCCACTTTTTATGAGACTGACGCGCTGCCCACTGCACTAAGAGGGCTGCAACCGTTTCCACTTTATAAAGGAGCTACTAGTGTGAGATTCCTGAATGAAGGATTCATATCCCACTCCTTTTTGTTGGTGCCTGGAACATATTAGGGGTTTGATAAAGACAGGTGATTTAACAAAGATCAGTAATCAATTATACAATGTCAAGACGAATAACCTGATTTCCATTCTTTCACTCCACATCGCAGAATGGCTGTTACAGGTCCATGAGTAGTTCTAAAATGCCGATGTCCCCGTCCTCTGAGATGAGATAGTATTTGTGTACATACGTGTGACAGAAAGGGAAAGAAGCCAAGACATGTATGCTAATAACTAATAGGACATGCACCCTGTGTGTGGTGAGGGTCATAAATGCCAGAGGGAAGGAGGCACACATTCCATGGGGATGAACCAGGAAAGAAATAACGAAGGAGAAGCATGTGAGCATGATAAACATCTCAGTAAGAAGAACGAATGGACTGGCATTTACAGAGCGCTTACCCTACATGCCAAAACCTTACTCAACCCTCACAATACAGCTAAGCCCACTAACACGCCGACCCACGGAAAAATCTGTCCAAGACCACGCTGTCAGGAAACAGCACAGAACTGGACTTAAACTTTTGACTCCAAGATCAAGGTCTTTCTACTACACCATGCTGCCACTGTCTTGAACAAAAGCTTGATATCTTTGGCTAAAAATCCAAAAGGTCACATGTGAAATCTGACAAAAACTGATGATTTTCCTACCCAATGTATTCACCTTAAAATATTTTTAATGTTTGTTCATTTGTTTCTTTTGAGAGAGAGAGAGAGCGTGAATGGGGTACAGAGAGAATCCAAGCCAGCTCTCCACACTCAGCACAGAGACAGACATGGGGCTCCATCTCATAAACCGTGGGATCATGACCAGAGTTGAAATCAAGTCAGATGATTTACTGACTGAGCCACCCAGGTACCCCCAAAATATTTTTATTCTTCAAAGTTGCCTGACCAACACCAAATCAAACCAGACGACATTCTCCTATAAGAACGATGGTCTAAATTGATAGTACTTAAATTTTAATTCGCAGCCTGAGATCAATCCATTCAGCTATCCTTTTCGGTAAAAAGGATTTTAGTCAACTACAGTCAATCAGAGAGCGTATTACCTAAGAGATGCTTTCATTCTTATGTTTTTGCCACCACATAATAAGCATAAATACCTATTAATAATCTTGTTTTGGAAAGACTTTTACAGACTCTTGGCCTCTCCTTGCCCTTCTCTCTTCATTTTAAGAGGACCTTTATATATTCACTCAAACGTTACTGAAGAGTCTTCAATGGGTCAGGAGCTCTTCCCTCAAAAGAGAACAGAAGAGAAGCCTTGTTTTCAAAAGATTCCTTAAGGTAACAATGATTTTACTGATCCTATTTCATTTTGTTCTGTTTCCGGATTAAACTCCCTCAATTTCTTGACCCACAACAAACTCATCGGTCCTCATCTTTCCCTTCCACCTTATTCCATTCTTCTATCTCATTCCATTCAACTTTTCCTGGACTCTCCATCCCCAAGCTGGACTATCTCTTCGAGGACAACACTGTATCAATTATTCTCTTTCCATCCCTTTATTTCAGAATTACTATAGTACTACCCTTGTGACAGCATTTATTATGTTGCTACAAGTATTTATTTACTTCATTCAATCACCAACTACTTATTGAATAATTCCTTTGTACCAACCCCTGGTCTAGGTATTGAGGATACAAAAAATATTTTTTGCCCTGGTGGAAATCATATTCCAGAGTGGACTAGAAGTAAGACAAACAAGTAAAAAAATAGTAAGCCAGAATGTAATGAGATTATAAAAATTAAAACAATTGAATGGTTCAGTTTTGTCGATACATTGAAATATACAACGTGAGAAAAGGCCAAGAATCAAGGATGATTCTTATATTTTTGGCGTGAGAACTGGGTAAATGATGGTGCCGTTTACAGAGTTGGGGAACGCCAGAGGAAAAGGTGTGAGGGTTTCAGAATTACTATAGTACTACCCTTGTAACAGCATTTATCATGTTCCTACATTTATTTATTTACTTCATTCAGTCACCAACTACTTATTGAATAATTCCTTTGTACCACCCCCTGGTCTAGCTATTGAGGTGCTAGGTAAATGAGGGTGCTGTTTACAGAGTTGGGGAAAGCTAGAGGAAAAGATTTGAGGGAGAAAGATTAACAGTTCTTTGTTTGCCATGTTAAGCTTGAGATGCCTTTTTGATATTCAAGAATAGAAGTCAAGTAGATAGTTAAATATACCACTTCACAGCTCAGGAAGGAGGTTGGCCTGGAGCTCCAGGTATGTAAGGTATCAGCATACAGATGGTATTTAAAGACAGGGACTGAGCTGAATGAAGAAATTATTTCAGAATTCAGAAGAGTGTTCAAGAGGCAATAATGCTGAGTGATTGGGAAAGATGAGGACAGAGCATTGTTAACCAAGGATTTGGCAACACAGACATCAACAACTTGACATGAGTGGTTTTAGTGGAATGAGGAATACAAAAGCTATTTGGATAGGGAAGGAAGCAATGGGATGTAAAGAAGTTGAAGAGCTTTTCCATGAAGAGGAACAAAGAAATCGGGTGATGCTAGGAAAGAATAGGAGTTCTACCTAGAGAGTGGTTTTTTTTCCTTTAAGAGGTTTAAATAACACACTGGAGATGGAAAGACTGACTGATGCAAGACAAAAGGGACAAAAGAGGAGCCCTAAGCCTTTAGGCCCTTAGGAAGGCAACAGAGAAGACCTCCAGGGAACAAGGGGCAGGCCTCCTCTTGTGAAGGGCAGGCATTTCATCCACGGTCATAGGACAGCAGAGTATACGGTGCTGACGCAGGTGGTCTGGTAGATGTGACAGTGGAATAACAGAAAACCGGCTCTAGGCAGGTAAGTACCACCGAGGGCAAGAACGATAAGGGAGCTGAGGTATATGGGGGGGAAAAGGTGTATTGACAGAACATGAACTCCTAGCTAGATACGGAAAAAAGGACACGAACGAGGTACAGTAAAAAGTAGAAAGGCTAGTGGACAGGAGCATCCAAAGGAGTTTAAAAAACTATTCGAACCATAAGGAAACCAGGTAAGTCGAGGGTGATCCATTTTTCTTAAAAGTTTATACGGGGAGCAGTTCCCAGCGAAAGTTTCAGGTTTGACCACAGGGGAGCAGATTTCTGACGAGGGTGGAAAGCAGCCCTTTAGCTGAGAGAGAGCAGATGCTGGGTGACCCACGTGGATGTGGCAATCACGAAGTCTGGTGACAGGAACTGTGGAAACACGGTGAGCCGGCTGCTGATGAGGAGGTGTGACTCGGAGGCAATGACAGAGCCAGAAGGGATAACAGCTGATGGTGTGTGTTTCAGAAGAGGTGGAGGTTTCGGGCAAAAAAGAACTGAAGCAGCAAATGGGAAATTGGGGGCGGAGGTGGGGCTGAAGATGTGGGGTGAACAAACATCATTACTTAAGGGCTAGAAGGAAACAGAGTTCCTGGGAATAGTCAGGTGGGGCAAGAAAGTGAGAGCAGTTTTGTTCAAGACTATGTCTCTATTTGATGATAATAAACTATCAGTTCGAGGAGGCCATTTGGAAGGCTTAGGGGAGGGGACACTGAAAGGCTGGAAGACTGTGTCCGTTTAGGATACGCACAGAGCCAAATGAGGATAAATTTCCCAGTAACAACAGCTAACCTGGGAATCTCGAACACTGAAAAATCAACCAAAATAAACACCTTTTCCAAACTTAATGTGAGTAGCTCAGTATCTTTCCAAAACATTTTCTTTCCGTTTAAATTAGCAATTGAAGAATCCTGACGAGAATCACCTTCATGTAGAGGGCCTTGCATACCTTTGAGAAGTTCAGAAGAAGAAATGTTTATTTAATTCCTTCAATACATTCAAGTGCCAGTTGGCCTGGAGGGGAAATCTCAGAGAGGAATCTCAGGCATGTCCGCTTTTCCCTTATCCCCTTCTCATTTCATTTCTTCCTTTCACGAAAATCAGCGGAGAGAAAAAGAGCAACTACAGTAGAGGATGGTTGAGGAGGGTCGAGGACTGCGGGAGCCGGCAGCAGGGCTGTTCCCGGGACAAGCAGGGCTCCCGCACACCTGCCCCTGACCTCATGTAACACTGGTGCAGGTGTGGAAAGAGTCCTGCAGCTTAAAATAATAAACACCGTGACAGCCTGTTACCGTCAGCACTGAGGTTCTTAGTCCAACTGCAGGCCACTCCCTGCGACAGTGCTTCTCTAAACAGAACAAGGTCCCACTTGGGGGAGAGTTCATGTAAATTATGACTTTCTCTCTCTCGGATGAACTAATTTACCTGGATGAGGAATTCTGAGACTACTTTTCCTGACAGCGTGTATTTAATTCGTAATCCAGTGGTGAGCATAGTCCTATCCCCTAAAACAATGGTTCAAATCAAGACCAATGAATTCTAGTTGTTGCTTCACATAAATGAAATGTCTAAAATAAATGACTGATGTAGAAAAAAACCAATTTTATTGTTATAGGCCTCATTTTAAGAAACATAGAGATTCATCCCACTGGCTTCCCATGGAAGCACCCTGGGAATATAGACATACGGATTATCCCCAGGATATCCTCCCCCCAACCCATATGGAAGGGAAAAGAGAAGATAAAAAGTAAATAATAAAAAGAATACAAGACTTCTAAATACTGAAAATACCACGAATGGAAAGTAAAGAGTGTCTTTAGCACTCTTATTGAGTAATAAGATTCTCATGCACGTCACAATGTCCAGCGTACCATAGATTGACAATTGTCCCCTTGCCAACTGAAAAAGCATGCTGAATTTAACAACAAATCAATTGGGGGGAGGACAGATTTAACATAAATCCATTCGACAGATAGCATTGGTGACACCTATCAAAGGGCACTTCCCAATTTGGAAACAGATCAAAGGAAGTCCCTGGTCATCTCTAGAGTCCCAAGGACGGTTAGCTAGGAACTACAATGGACTGTAGATTGTGCTATCTCCCCAACTGCAGATTTGTTCTTTGGCTGCCCACTTGTTTAATCCTTCCTTGTTGACACCTATTGACTGAGAAACAACATTTGTTCCCATGACTAGCTCTTGATTACTCACAAGGAAATTACTCACACGAGGGATTATCTGAACCGATCTGAGACTGTTCCCTAAAGTGCAATAGCTCTGGACTAGGGGAGATAGAACAAAGATCCCACTTGATTCTAAGCTATCTCGACCAAAATGAGCCTTACAAATAGCAGGACATCCTTTTCCATAGCAAAGTTTCATCCATTATTTATTCATCTATTAATAGTTACTCATATACTAAGTAATTATGATTCTATCCTAGAGTGAAACTAGGAAAAAATGAGACCCAGGCTCAGTAATCTTATACACAAGATCCACTTTGTAATGATCATCTGTACTTTGCTTACAGAAAAGCAAGTAAACTCAAGTGTCAGGACTATTATTCATGCATAAAGGGAAAATATTAAAATGTAATTGTTAGAATTATTTTGACCTGTGGTGAGCTAAGATATTCAATATATTAGAATGTCTACTTATTTGTTTTCTTTCTGGAAAAGTTAATAAAATCATTGTCTTTTTTTGTTAAAGACTCACATAAGTAGTGTTTCTATGCCTTCTCCAAACAAAAAGTAAACAACAAGACTAGAACTTCATGACACTTGAGAGGTTAATCAGTTGTTTGGGTGTAATATCTATTTATTTAAGGAAAAGCACTATTTATATTTTTAAAGTTTATCTTGAGAGACAGAACACATGCAGGTGTGCTAGATAGGGGCAGAGAGAGGGAGAGAGAGATTCCCAAGCAGGCTCTGCACTGCCAGCCCAGAGTCCAACAAGGGGTTCAATCCCGAGACCATGCGATCATGACCTGAGCTGAGATCAAGAGTCAGATGCTTAGCTGATTGAGCCACCAAAGAGCCCCTGTAGTATTTATGTCATGCACAGATTTTAATGCACAATCCAATGAGCTCTTATAAATGTTTTCACTCTTGTGATCTTCGCCTTTCCATCATTGCAGACAGTTTTCCTGAGCCCCTTCCAGCCAATTCCCCCACCACCGAAGGCAACTGCTGCTCTGATTTCTGTAGATGGGAGAACACCTGGTTTATTTCCCTCCGCACATTTTGGAGATTTGTTCACAATGTGTGTATCAGTAGTTTCTTTTTTTTTTTTTTTTGATAGAGAGAGCATGCACACACGTGAGTGGGGGAGAGGGGCAGAGGGAAAAGGAGCGAGAAAGAATCTTTTTTATTTTAGGTTTATTTATATATTTTGAGGAGGGGGGACGGTAGGGAGAGGCACAAAGAGACAATCCTAAACAGGCTCAGCACTGTCAGCACAGAGCCCGATGCAGGGCTTGAACTCAGGAACCTTGAGATCATGACCTAAACCAAAACTGAGAGTTGAAGGCTTAACCAACTGAGCCACCCAGGCACCCCGGGGAGAGAGAGAATATTAACCAGGCTCCATAAGCAGGGCTCAACCCCCAACCCCAGGATCATGACCTGAGCCGAAATCAAGAACTGGGTGTTCAACTGACTAAGCCACCTAAGTGCCCCCATTAAAAAAAAATTTTTTTTTAAGTTTATTTTGAGAAAGAGCACACGTGGGACAAGGGGAGGGACAGAGAGAGGGAGGGAAAAAAAATCCCAAGCAGGCTCCATGCTGTCAGCAAGGGACCTAATGTGGAATTCAAACCCCACAAACCATGAGATCATGACCTGAGCCGAAATCAACAGCCAGATGCTTACCTCACTGAGCCACCCAGGGACCATGTGTTTTTTAATAACAGGGTAGTATCCCATTGTATGATTGATGCAATTTGCTTACCTACTCTCCTCCTGATAGATATTTGGGTGGGTTTCTTACCTGGTCTTTAGCTACTGTGAATAAAGGTGCTCGTAAACACAGAATCCTGTTATGCTGTAAAATGTAATCATACCACCTTAAACTTAAGATAGCGTTCCACCTAACCAGAATCTGCAGGATCTGACTATATTAGCATCACAGTGAGGGAAAGGACCCCTACCCCTGCCAGAGCTCTGGCTGAATAGATGAGACCCGCTCCACCCAGCCCATATCTGTCCTATGTCACACTACAGTCAGCTAAACCTTGTGAGCGACCTTCCCCTAGAACATTTCAAATAGGTCGTGTTTAGGGGCAGTAGTGATAAAGCACATCTCTGTTCTGACCTGACATGTCACAGTGCTTCTATTACAAAAACACAGTACTAAAAAACAACACTGGGGCGCCTGGCTGGCTCCGTCTGTGGAGCACCTGACTCTTGCTCTCAGAGTAGGGAGTTGGAACCCCACTTTGGGTGTAGATTATTTAAAAACAACAACTGCGACACACATACACAAAAAAGGGCTTTTGATTTACGTGTCCTTTGAGGTCTCCTGGCAGAGACATCACCTGATCAGTGGATAGCCATATGCTAATTATGTAACTTTGGGTATGTGCATCATCTATCACTAAGTCCTAACCTCCCAACACGCAGAATGGGATAATTATAGCATTTATCTTAGGGTCATTTTGAAGATCAAAATTAGATGATGTATATCAAGTATGCATAATGGCTAACACACTTAAGCACACAAATATTAGCTATTACTAATAGAACTTTATTTCCAAAATGATTTAGAGAGTATAGCCTCCAATTTTCATTTTCCTTTTACAATTCAAGATAAAGACCAGAGTTTCCCCAAATGAATTTCTTGTTCCTGAAATGAGTTCAAGTTCAGTAGATACTATACAAACCAAAGGGTTTCATAACCAAGCCAGTTTGGGTTAAATAACTTTATTTATCTTAAGATTGTATTTTTAAGTAATCTCTACACCCAATGTCGAGCTCGAACTCACAATCAAGAAATGCACACTCTACCAAATGAGCCAGCCAGGCGCCCCTAGATAACTTTTAAAGTGCAAAACATCTTAGTGTTGCATGCCAATGCACACTATGACCCCTAACAGTGAGATCCAGTATATACTATTTCCAAAGTAATTTGACCATGAAACTGACTCTCGCCCTATGGAGAAGATATGATCCTGTTGGACTTTGGGAAATGCTACTAAAAACAACACTAACTACACATATAAAACAAATAGTATTCTTATCAAAAAGATATATGCTCTTCCTATTTCATTTAGTTAAATTCTATCCATCCTTCAGATCTCAGAGAAGTCTTCTTTTAAGCCTCCAAACTTACTCAAGACTTCTGGCTGCATACCCTCAGGGTCCCTTAGATTTTCCTTTCATCATCCTTTCTGTGATTTGTATTAACATACTTGAAAGATTATTGACTACTGCTTTCATCTTTCCCACCAAACTATATTATCTTCAACCCTATACCTCTAGCATCTAGCACAATGTTTGGTGGCAGATAATAGATGTGGAAACACATATGTGAATCTAAGAATTTCACTGCAGCTTTGTCATAGTGAAAAACTGAAAATAACTCAAGCATGAAAGGTAGCCCACATTTATATTATAAAACCATTAAAATAAATAAGTTTAATCTTTGTGTTCTGACATCCCCACCTTAACTGAATGAGAAAGAAAAATGTTCTTTTATTACATGTATACCATATTATGCATAGATGTCTAAAAACTTACATAAATTGTTAACAAAAAAAAAATTAAGTGACTGTACTTAAAAAGGAATAGGACTGGGAAAAGGCATTTTCACTTTTATACTATATACATTTCTCCATTTTCAATATTCTCCAAGAAGTATGTATTTCTTTTCTAATTAATTTGCTTTGAGCAAGTCTACATAAATTATCATGTGCTTTATGATCAGTTCGTATTTGTATTACTATTTCATAAAGACATTTTTGTAACGATCCCTACCCCAATCTTGAGAGGTAAATAAGACGAGAGATAGCACTAACTCCGCTTTGCAAATTAAAAGCTAGGTAAACTGCCTAACATCACAAAGCAAAATAAACAACAGAGGCTAAAATGTCGATCCTTTTTCTTAGTCGAGCGTTCTTTTCATTATAGATCACTGCCTTTCCAGGGACACAAGACAGTCTTCATACAATCAACATTTTAGTATGAAATGACTAGAAGAGATTTAAACCTATTTCCATCTCAGTGATGTCCTCAGGAGAGGGCACTGCAGGCCGATGGCCGTGGAGGCCTCTTTTAAATAATCTCAGTGAAGGGGAGGTTCCAAAATCCTAGTGCATGTTCCTATAAGGCAGCTCTCTTATATTAAGCTGAAATCTCTCTCTGTAACGTTGACCTTTTGGTCCAAGTTTGGCCATTTAGAAAGCCACAGAACGAGCTTCTCCCTTGTTCTGGAGTATGTTCAAGCATATGAAGACACCTGTCACCTGGGTCCTTTTGAGAATGAGTGCTCTGCTTAGACAAACCTCCCAATAAAACATCCGTCATTATCCAACTTCTAATTTCAGTCAAGTCTCGACGAACTGGTTGGCAGAAGAGGGAAACTATGATGCAGGACTCTTACAAACTCATGAGATACAAATAGTCAATTGTCACTAGAGTCCCGTAAGGAGAGTTGCAGACAGCCATGCACTCTCACCACCCTTTTGCTGGGTGGCACCGAATCAAACAGCTTCCTGGTATGAAGCACAGGAATGAAGACAGGCTCAGATGTTCCTGACAAAATCTTGGCTTTCGATAGCTGCACACAGCTGGATCACGAATTTGCTACGAACACAGCCAATTATTACTCCTCCATTAGACAGATGAACAATCAATCGAATGGTCTTGCATCAGGAAAATACTTCTTCTGTTTTTGTCAGATTCTCCAATAATAAAACACCTGGTCATTCTACCAACAGATGAATAAGACTTCCTCACAATTTAAAAGAGACAAAGAAATTAATGATATAAGTTATAAGATGAAACAGTGACTGAATTTGAGACTCATGGAAAGAGCAAATGACTTGGTTGTTAGAGAACACCAAGAAAATGAACAATGAAAAGTACAAGGAGTCTAGGGAGAAAGGCTAGCACCAGAAGTACACCTTCAAAAGTCTCATACTTACAAGAGGTATAGTAAGCTACACTGTAGCTAAATACATTTTAAAATTGCTTTTTATCATCTGATGAAATATAATCAGGGGCGCCTGAGTGGCTCAGTTGGTTAAGCTTCCGGCTTCGGCTCAGGTCACGATCTCACGGTTCGTGGGTTCAAGCCCCGAGTCAGGCTCTGTGCTGAGAGCTAGCTCAGAGCCTGGAGCCTGCTTCTAGTTCTGTGTCTCCTTCACTCTCTGCCCCTCCCCCTCTCATGCTCTGTCTCTCTCTGTATCAAAAATAAATAAAACATTTAAAAAAAATTTTTTAAATAAATAAAGAAATAAATATCTGCAGGGTAAGTGAAGACCGAAAGAGAAAAAGAAAAGGAGATCACAGGTGACCACGAATAGTTTGCTTTGCTAATAAATGTTGAGACACTTACTATGAACCAGACTAATTAAATACATCATTTAGTTTAGCCTTACAAGAAACCTCGAGAGATTCTCATTTGAGACAAAGTAAGACTCAGATAATTAAATATTAAATGATGCTAGGCCACACACCTAGTAAATCTGAACTCTCATTTATGTGAAATCAGTTTTATCTAATATGATGGCCGCCCCCAGGATGCCCGTGACTTCAATTATCTCCTCTCCATTGCTATGAGAGAAGAGGGAGATACCTACAGCAAATTAGTTTTCTACAATCCAATACCTCTGGGCATCTATAAAAAGTCTGAGTTTGCTTCCAGGTCACAGAAATCCTCCTAGATAAGTAAAAGACTAGGGGATCTGCGTGTCTGATTTAGGCTTAGGTCATGATCTCATGGTCTGTGAGTTCGAGCCGCCTGTGGGGATCTGTGCTCAGAGCCTGGAGCCTGCTTCAGATTCTCCCTCTCATTCAGCCCCTCCCCTGCTCATGCTCTGTCTCTGTCTCAAAAATAAATAAACATTAAGATAATTTTTTTTTAAGTAAAAGACTTATAAGCAACAAATTTAGCAACAAATTTTACATTAGCCAAAGACTTTGATCCTCAAAACAATCTTACAAGAGACAGACACTCGAATTATGTTGGTGAGGACACTTGGGGCTAAGAGCACTTAATCCTTCCCATTCTCCCTACAAACATATGGGCTTGGAATTTACACAAAGAAATCGTGGTGAGCGCCTGGGTGGCTGTCTGACTTGGCTCTGATCATGATCTCACAGTTTTTGAGTTCGAGCCCTGTCTCTGGCATTATGCTAACCCCCTGGTTCCTGAAGCCTGCTTCGGATTCTGTGTCTCCCCTCTCTCTTCTGCTCTCCCACTCGCTCTCTCGCAAAAACATTTAAAAAAAAGAAACAGTGGTTGCATAAACTTGGTGCAAACTTTGAGAGGCACTCCTGACATAATCCTCATTTGCCACTGCAAATATGTGATCGACATGGAAATCCATCAACAACTCAATTCTCCACTTGGCATTTTAGGTTCACTCTGTGCAACTGGTTAATTGTTGACCGCCAAATATATTTAGGAGGAGATAACACCTCCAGGTCAAAGAAAGGGCGTGGGAAAACCATTTTAGAAAAGGTTGCATGGCAGCCAAAACTAACTCTGGGCGACGGTCCACAATCGCTCTCGCCAACTCCTCGCATTTCCTTTTCCCCCTCCACTGAACCATTCCCTTCTAGAGTCAGATTTGGCGCAACAGGCAGGTTCCTACCTTGGTCTGAATACTCTTATCAAACTTGTCATTTTTGAAGCTAAACGTATTCTGGTGCCTCTGAGGCCTGGAACGAGCCACGTTCCCTTTCTGGGAACTCATCGTGGAAACCACAATCACCTCGAGTTGATACAAAGAGGACACGGAGAAGACCAAGACGCCAGGAACTACTCAATGGAGACCACGCTTCTGTCACTGACCCGGAAGGAACTTATCGAGCCTTTCCGCCCCGCCCCCGTCAACCCACGTGACTCACCGAGGAGGTCAAAGGCCTCCTCTGGTGCCTCAGAACCTTCAACGTTCTCCCGTGCTAACCAGTCTCGACCCATCCCCCTCCGCACAACCTCTCTCTCAAACCTGGCATCTAAATCCCGCTTCCTTCGAAGCGACTCTTCCCCCATTGGTCCGAACATGGCAGTCCATCAAGGCGGAGAGGCGCAGAGCCTTTGCTTCTATTGGCTCTTCTTTTCCGCAATCCCCGCCTCCTGCCGACCAAGCTCAGCCTCTCCCGGAGCCCCACTCCGCTGTGCGGCTTGTGATTGGTGGAAGTCCGGCGAAGCTGGGCTGCGTCCCTCCCCCGGCCCGCTCCGAGGCTGGAGCCCGGGTCAGCTTGGCATCTCCCTCCAGTCAGTGACCAACTCCTGCCTTAGCGAGTGTTCTGCTCGTCCCCCTCGGTTCCGTCCCAGCCTTCCTCCCGCCATCAGACCTAGCCCCGCAGTGGCAGGCTGAGGAGGAGCGAAGAAAGGAGGATTAAAGAGAAGAAAGACCTGGCTGGGTCTGGGTGGTGTCTGCAGTGCCAGAAAGGGAGGTGGCGGCGGCGGCTGCGACCACGGCCGCGCGGGACGTGAGGCCCGAGAGCAGCCGACGGCGGCGGCCGCTCCAGAGTCTCGCGCCGGGGCCGTTAGTCAGCAGAACGCGAGCCCGAGTGGAGGAGCCGGGCCGGCGCGAGGCGAGACTCCAGAGCGCTAGCCGGCCCCCTCGGGTGCCGCCGTCCCTCCTCCTCCGGGCGCCGGGGCTGCGGCCCTTGTCCCCCCCTCCTCGGCCGCACCCGCCCGCAGGCCGGGAGAGTCCGGCGGTGGCGGCGGCAGCAGCGTGGGTCGCACCTTGTGGAGGACAGCGCTTCAGCCCAGGCTCTCTCCCGGCCCTTTCTTCCCGACACCTTGACCTCGGCCCCTCAGGTGCAGGTGCGTGGCGCCGCGGCCGGGCTCGGGGAGGGGGCGCTAGGCCCGGAGCCGCAGCGCGGGAGGGCAGAGCCGGGGCCGGGAGGGGGGAGGGGAGCGGGAGGCGTCTTTGTTGTTGGCGACCGGGATCTCTCTCGGCGCCGGCGAAAGGCGGGGAAGCCACTTCGGATCCGGTCTGGTTTCGAGAGGCTTCTCCGGTGGTTCCGGGAGCGAGCGGGGTAGGAGAGTGCCTGCGATCGGATAGGCTGCGGGGGGTCTGGGGGCGGGCGAGAGATGGACCTATGGACGAGGAAAGGTCTTGGGTCCTCCTGGCAGAAAAGGGTCTCGTTTCACTTGTTTTGCTGGTCTCCCGGTGGACAGAACGATGGGGTCAGGTTCACATTCTCCTCCCTGCCTCCCTGGGAGGTTGGCGATGCCTGAAATCTTTCTCCTGAATGTCCTCGTGTGTGCCAGCCTCGATCTGAGATCGAATCGGCCCCGTTCTCGAAGATGTGTGTGTTCCCGGCGGGCAGTCATAAGGTCCTTTTTCTCCACGCGGCCCAGCTTCAACTCTTTCGAACTGTTTTCGAGCCCTAGGGGAGGCTCATTAGTAATCGCTTTGAGTTGGGAAATGAGAGGTTTTGTTTGGATTTTTTTTTTTTTTAACCCTGAAACGAGAGTTCTGTCGATTTAGGAGTGTAGGGTTGTGAAGCCTTTTTTTTTTTCCCCCTAAGGAGAAGTGAGTTTAACCCTAGCTTCTTGTTAAAAAAAAAAAAAAAAGTTTATAGCTTTAATCCTTGGGGAGATTTCTGCCAATGCCAGAACACGATTTTTTTTTTAACGGTGCTTTGATTTAAGTGTGCGTGAGGTGGGTTTGATAAGCAAAAAAGAGGAATAACGGAATACAGAGAGGGTGGCCTTTGCATTTTGGCCGTTTATGAAAAGGTATTTTTCTATGTGAATGTGTTTCGTAGTATATATGTATATAATACTTGATGGACAAGATGATTCATTGATTTTTTTTAAGGCTCCAATAAATAAAACGAATTTTGGAGAGCTTGTGTCAGCATTCAGAACTGCCTAATGTGTCTGATTAAAAATCAGGTACACGTTATAATAGTGTGTATCTGTTTATATTAACAGGAAAACTTACAAAAAAATGAACTTTCCTCCATAGTTTATCAGTCATGTTGATAGCATAAACTCATTTGTGTGACATATCTAGTATCTAATCGTAATCAACATTTTAATAATCATAACTGTGCCTAAGTCTTTGCTTGTTGTTTGATTTTTATTGTGAGAGAAGGGGTGGCTTAAAGAACAGTGGAGATAGCCATGTTTCTACTTAAAAAAGTAAGAACATCCCTGTTGTAAAATAATTGTATTATCTGAGGTCCATGGGGAAATGAATAGCACCCTCACCCATATTTTGACCTCTCTTGTCTCCTACTCTAGTATTAATAAGGTTAATTGGGAAGGATAGGATTAGATTTTTAGCAGGCTAGGCAGTTTTAATTTTGTCCCTTGCTGTACAGGAATGTACTTAGTAAGTGGCTTGTTTCCTTGAGTATCTTTGCCTGTTTTGAAGTATGTATGCAATGATATCTGACAGAGTTTTCTATTTCCTTTGACAAAATTATCATAAAACATCATGACAAAATAATGTTTTTGGTAACTTAGTGAACACAGAAATACTAGGCAATTTGTATCTGTTCCACGTTCTGTTACTGAATTGGTTTACAACTGCAAGCAAGCGATCCCACATCTGAGTCAGTTTCTCCATCTGTAATATAGGGACTAATAAATGTGCCACCTGCTCACGTTGTGGAAAGTTGCTTTGGTTATATGGCATTAATTGTTTTAGTGGAATAAGAGTACTTTTTAATGCAGTTCTCTTATTTTGGTGTTGTGAATTTCAATTCCTTGGTGAAGAGTTAGCCTAAAGAAATGTAGTTCTAATAGGGGGACTGTCTATCCACGTGCCATCATCTAAGAATTGGTAACTCAAAATTTCTTCCATGTTAAGATTGGTGTTAATATCTTTAGAATCAGTGATGACAAGAACATAGTGTTGGTTTATTTACTGGCAGATTTAATTTCTAATATATCCAAAGTTTTCTTCTTAATTCTCAAAAATTAATCCTACCTTTCCTACCTCCTTAAAAAGTTCTCATACACATTGCTCTGTATTTAGACCTCTTAAACTCAGCCTTGTGAGTTGGAGAGGAACAGTGAGGTTTTATGACATTTTTACAGATAAACCCCAGAGAAGTTAATTCTTGGAATTGCCTAAAGCTGCATAATTTTTTAAGAAGCGAAACTGAGACTTGAACCTGGGTTTTTCGACTTCTAGCCCTGACTCCTTTGCTTTGGAGTAGTGTTTTCCAAGGAGCTGTCTGGACCGAACAGTTTTTGCCAAATCTGATGAAATAAAAAATAACACAGCAGTTTAAGTATTGGTAACATATGATGTCATGAATATTCATGCACTCATTAGTCAGTTGAAGAAATAAATACAAAATGAAACATTAGCTTCCTTTGTACTTGATACACCCCCTCTTAAATCCTACTTCCTGTTGCCCCCACACCCAGCCACTAACAGGAAATTAAAATACATCCTTCCTATCCATGTGTTCGTTCATACTTCACTACATGCCTTTATGTCCATGAACATATATAACTTTTCTTTGATTAAGACTTTTTAAATATGCTTGTATCTGTAGCTTGCTTTCTAGACTCAATTTACCAAGATTTATCTACGTTATTCAGGTTACTCTGTTTTTACTGGAATAATGGTATATGTTCCATTATGTGGCTATCACATTCCTTTGGTCATTTTACTTTTTTCCGGTTGCTTACTAAACACTGGTATAGGGAATATTCTTGTATATGTTTTCTTGGGTACACGTGCAAGACTTCCTCTAGGGCGGTGGTTCTTGAGCTTATTTCCCATTTTTATAAATAAGTATTTTATAGCTTGGGGCACCTGGGTGGCTCAGTCGGTTAAGTACCTGACTTCAGCTCTCGTCATGATTTCAAGGTTCCTAAGGTCGAACCCCACATCAGACTCTCTGTTAGCACAGAGCCTGCTTCAGACCATCTGTCCCCCTTCTGCTCTGCCCCTCCCCCGTTCTTACCCCCTCCAAAAGTAATTTAAAAAGCATTTTTTAAAAAGTTGATCTTTTAAAAAATGTATTTTATAGCTTTCCCAGTACTGCCCTAAAATGAAATTCAAGATAATCAATACATTCATTTAAAACTTAAATGAACGGGAATGCCTGGATAGCTCAGTCGGTTGAATGAACGTCCAACTTCGGCTCAGGTCATGATCTCATGGTTCATGAGTTTGAGCCCTGCGTTGGGCTCTGTACTGACAGCTCAGAGCCTGGAGCCTGCTTTGGATTCTCTGACTCCCTCTCTCTGTCCCTCCCCTACTTTCACTGTCTCTCACTCTCTCAAAAGTAAATAAACATTTGAATAAAACTTAAATGAACTTACAAACCTATTAGTAACATTAAAACTTATAGTATATTTACATTATATTTTAAGTAATGCTCTTACTAAAATATGAGAATTTATAACAAAGTAGTGTATTTCACTGTATAAATGCTCAGACCAAACCATACTCTAAACTTGCCACTGAGTATGATAGTAGACTAGTAAATCAGAATTCTGGGTGCTTATTAGAAATCGGAACCTCAGGCTACTACTCATGCTGAATTTTAACAAGATTCCCAGGTGATTTGTGTGCACATTAAAGTCTAAGAAGCACTGCTGGAAGGAACAGTGGTACCCAGATACTTTGCATCCATGGTAGTATCACCATGAATAGAGTAAGCTACTGATGCAAATTAAAAGGGTGTGTTGAACTGGTTGTTCAAATACCGATGGTGGTCACTACATTGATAAGTGAATTTTAAAGGTGCAGTCTTCTCTATACAGCTGTGGCATTCTTTAAAATCTTCATCTGTTTTAAAGCAATACAAATATACTTTGTGTTAAGTCCCGTTTATAAATATCTGACCTTATTTCCCCCTCCCCCTCTTCGTTCTCTTAAATGAGTGACGATCAGAATATTCAGAAGTCACAGGACATGGGCAGCATTATTATCTGTGTGCACCAAGAGTGCCGGGTGCTCCGGCCTCCGTTCAGTAGTGACCCCGTTGGTTAGCCAACTAAAAAGCCGTCATTGAGAAAGATTGCCCTGAGATGTAAATCCAGTGGTGGAGTGCTAGAGCAAAAGGAATAAGTAGCTTCAACTTTATTGGATAACTACCAGTTTTCCTGTAAGTAATGGATGAGAGGGTCTATATTCCCACCTTCCAAATACTTGATTAGACTCCTTATGCTTTGCCATTCTGAGGAGTACATGAAGAGTACCTTGCTGCAGTTTTCATTTGCATATCCATGGTTAGTCCTGTAGTTGAGAGCATTTTATTTTTTGGCCATTTTTTTTCCACTCATGTTCCTTTTCTGTGAATTGTTTCTTTGTTTTTTTTATGGGATTATCTTAATTAATTTGTAAGTGCTTTTTATGTGTCCTGGATAACAATACTTGGTGGCCCTTACAGATATCTTCTAGTTCTATTTTTTTTTTAAGTTTTATTTATTTATTGGGGGGGGGGTGGACAGAGAGAGAGAAAATCCCCAGCAGGCTCCTATTATCAGCACAAAGCCTGAGGTGGGGCTAGAACCCACAAAATCATGAGATTGTGACCTTGAGCTGCAACCAGGAATCGGACACTTAACCAACCGAGTCACCCAGGCACCCCTATGACTAAACATTCTTAATTCCAGTGAAATATATATTTTTTAAAGATTTATTTAAGTAATCTCTACACCTGATATAGAGCTGGAACTCAATGACCCCAAAGTGAAGAATCACATGGTCTACCAACTGAGCCAGCCAGGAGCCCCTAGTCAAATATATTCTTTTATGATTGTGCTTTTTCTCTTTAAAGGAATTATTTTCTATCCTAAGGTTATAAATATTCTGATACAGCTTTTTAAGGTTTTACTTCTCCATATTTAGATCTTAAATTTATATGGGACAAGTTTTATATAATGAAGTGTTGGTGAACCTAAATTTACTCCAATAAAATCACTACCCTCCATAGTGAAATTAATGTCATTGTTTATGCTAATATGCTCTGATGAAATGAGTGATAGTAAATTGTATTTAGTTTTTAATAACTTGTGGCAAAATTAAAATTTGGCAACTCTGTCATTCTAACTTTTTAAAAATTTAGGGGTGGCCTAGTCAGTTGACATCAGACTTCACCTTGGGTCATAATCTCCAGGTTCATGGGATTCAAGACTTGGTTGCATTGGGCTCAATGCTGACAGTTCAGAACCTAGAGTCAGCTTCAGATTCTGTGTCTCCCTCTCTCTCCCTCTCTCTCTCTCTCTCAGGAGTAAATAAATAGAGGCACCTGGGTGGCTCAGATGGTTAAGCGTCCGACTTCAGCTCAGGTCATGATCTCACGGTTCTAGGGTTTGAGCCCCTTGTCAGGCTCTGTGCTGAGCCTGCTTCAGATTCTATGTCTCCCTCTCTGACCCTCCCCTGCTCATGCTGTCTGTCTCTCTCTCTCAAAAATAAATTTGAAAAAATTTTAAAAATTAAAAAGTAAATAAACATTGAAAAAATTTTTAGGATAAAAAGTAAAAATTTAACTGATTTTTTAAATGAATACGTTTTGGGACCAACTGCTTTAGAGTATTTAATTCCCATGTTCCATTCTTACATTCAGCCTCTGAAGCATCATAGAAAGTGAGCAGGCGCTCATTACATGCTGATCTTTCATTTGTATCCTGCACATTTCAGTTTGCTTTACATGTGTTTTCATCACGTTGTATTTGGGCTAGAATTTTTTTAATGGTTATTTGTGACTCTAATTTTTAAACAGAATTTTAGACTAAATTTAAGTATTATTTTAATGTTAATTTGGCTCAGATATAGCTCCTAACTATTTTGTAACACAAAATGGTTACACAAGTTCTTGCGTACAGTTTTAGGTGAAAAGTGGTAAAGTAAAGGGAAATTAGGTTGGTGTCTATTGTGTATCAGTTTCTGTTCTAGATTTTGGGGGTACAGCTGTAAATAAGCAAATATCCCTAGCTTCCTAGGGCGTGCCACCTAGCAAATATCCCTAGCTTCCTAGGGCGTGCCACCTAGCAGAGGACCATAGGCAATATACAAAATTTTAAAAATATTTAATATTTAGAAAGTGATAAATACTTCTAAAGATAAAGCAGTGAAAGGAAGGAGAAATCAAAAGGAGGCAGTTTGACCTATTAAATAAGGTGGTTAGGGTAAGCTTCCCTGAGAAGGGAGAGCGGAGCAGGGGTGTGCAGCCAGGACACCAGCCCGGCAGATACTAGCAAAATCTTGGAGGAGGGGACAGACACAGTCTCTAAGTTAAACACGTAGCCCTGGTTCTCCCACTGAAGTTGTGTTTGGACAGATTGACTGACTTAAACCTGAAGCCTTGATTTCCTCCTGTATAAAGGAATGATAACCTGGGAAAAGTATTATTAAAATTAAAGGAGATACCAAGTGAAAACACCTACCTCTTGCCCCCACCTAGTTCTCATACGGCACTCTGTACTTTATTTTCATAGCATTTGTCACAGTGTAATTATCTGTCTCACCAGCGGATAAAATTTTATCCCACCTATTCTGAAATACTAACAGAAAGAACCAGTCGGTGTCATAATATATTTTATTAGCATTAATTTGTAAACTACCTATAACCCTTTTTTATGTGTGAAAATCCTCTCAGCTTTGTTGAGAAAGTGTTTTGTATTTATAGTGTCTTTGTGCTAGCGCTTCAGATTGCATTACAGGCATTAGCTCATTGATCACCACATACCATCTTGGTGATGGAGGCAGTGGATATGTATCGTCTTACACTTGGAAGGAATTGAAGCTGCTAATGGTATAAAGTGACACAGAAAGTCAAGGTGAATTTGGATGAAATATGATTACATTTGGTTACATTTTCCCTGTGCTCCTTTTCGTTCCTTTCTGCAATATTGCTGAAACTGACTCTCTATAAAAGCAAAATATGTAGCTTATGTTAAATTGTTAAATCATGGCCTTTGGAAAATCATTAGGACACAAACAATATTCTAGCTAGGACTTCTTTTTTTCTTCCAGTTTTCCTCTATTAAGCTTCTCGTGGTATCTAAAGGTGCATATTAGAATTGGCAATAGAGGGGCACCTGGGTGGCTCAGTCACTTAGGCATCCGACTCTTGATTTCAGTTCAAATCATGATCTCACTGTTCGTGGAATCAAGCCCCGCGCAGGGCTCTGTGCTGGCATTGTGGATCCTGCTTAGGGATTCTCTGTCTTCCCTCTGCCCTGCTTGTTCTCTCTCTCTCCCTCCCTTCCTCCCTCTCTGTCTCTCAAAATAAATAAACAACAATAAAAAGAATTGACAATAAAGTTAGAGGTCTTTACTATTAAAAATACATACTGCTAAATAAACTCAAACATTATTGTTGTTTTAGATTATTAAATATTTATTTTTAAGATGTAATCACATTAAAAGAATAGGATTTGAAATAAGTATATGCTTAGTATAGGTCAGAGTGAAGAAGAAAGAGGGTTGAAATAACCTCATTAACTTGGTGTAGTAAGCAAGTCTATATTCTAATCTCAACAAATTCAAAGTAATATAAAAGTTCCTCCAGGAACTAAAATAGAAGACATTATCATTTTATCAGTTACACTAAACTTGTTTTGCTTCTGAATTCAGATTATTCTTAAATGTGTTTTTAAAATTCAAATCAATCAAAATAATTCCTCTAATAAATTTTTCCCAAAAATACTATCCACTGACTATGACCTATATATTTTAAGTTTTTACCTCTAGCTTAGCCATCCCCAACCCCAAAAGTAAAAAATTATTCTCTGCATATCAGTTATTTGGTAACTGGTTTGTGCAAGCTTATAACTGAAACGCTATGGGTTACATTTTGTTCAGAGCTTTTTAACAGACCTTAATGTTGCTTTTATTAATAAAGATTTAGTGCAGTACAGTTAATAAGAGAAGAACTTTTTAAAATTATACAGTAAGGACATGCAGATATCATCCTCTAGGGTAATGATTTTCTATTTTTTTATTGGAATTCATAAGAAAGACATTTTGCTTCACAACTTGATACATGCATATGCACCCTCAAAAAGTTTCACGGAAGAGATTAAATCTGTCAGCATGAACATTGTTCAGGGGAGATTATTTTCCTCCTAGAGAATAGAGTAAAATTTAAACAGAGGCTTTAAAACAGTAAAAGTTGTTTCATTTATTTGTAAGGGAAGTGGTTGAGTTGGGGGGGGGGTGTGGATCAGCCAACAGAAAAGAAACAGTATATACAAAGGCATAGAGGGAAGAAAGACTAGATCTCACTGAGGAATAGTAGTATGACGTTCAGTAGAATGAATGAATAGGGATATGCTCAGAAATAAGGCTAGAGACTGGGAAACAGAGTTGAGGGAATCATGTATGACTTACTGAAGAATGTATTTTATTCAAGAGGACTCGTAGGGCCCATTGAAAGATTTTAAACAAAAAAGTGACATCACATGGCATCAGTATAGAGTATGGATTAGAGGGGTATGAGATAGATTTTAGTGAGTGATTTTATAATGTTAAATAAAACATGATTGAGCAAAGATGTGGCTGAGGGAGTGGAGAGAGATACATAGGATATGATGGGCCTTGACTGAATAAGAGGAATGAAGAGAGGGGCAGGGAGGAGAGAGCTATACAGATGGAGATACTCAGGATCTGTAACTTGGGGGAGAAGTCTGTGCTAAGGATCTGTTTTTAGATATAGGCCTCCTTAATGTATAAGAAGTGGTTAAAGCCATGGGTATGATCAAAATAAAAAGACTGGAAAACAAAAGCAGACCAAAGTAGCAGTTATTAAACTAGCTGTGGTTTGATTGCATCTATGTCTAGGACTAAAACATTTTTATTTTTTAGGGTCAAATTTCCCCAAAGGGAAGAACAAGAAGAAACTACCATAATTTAAGTTTTGCCTACTGAAATCACTTTAAAATAATTTTTTGAACTTAGTTCCTGTTACAATTTTTACATAAATTTTCTTTTTCACAACAATGTGTATTTTAACAAAAATAGAAAAGACATAATGTCCAAATAAAAGGGAAACCTTTAAAATGACTAAGCCGACTACTCTTATCCTTAGCTTTTCTCATTTTTGCCAAAGAATGATAACTTTATCATATACCAGTACCAGTCCTCAAATGATGCTTTCCAAGACTTCTGAGATGACAATTTTATACATAAAAATATAGTACATTGTTACTATTTTATAACAAACTTCAATTTTTATAGCTGAACATCTATGTTTAAGAAAACTAAATATTGTATTTTCCTTTTGTTAGAAATTCTTTCATAGTTTGTCTTGCTGTAAATTGGTTAATAAGCAGACTTCTAATAAATTAATAAAATGATAAAGTGAAGCAACTCTGAGAAGTACATAGCATTAATTCATGAAACTATTTCCTTTCGTTAACTCATTGATACTTCTGGGTTTTGTTTATTATGACTTACTTTTAAAATTGCCAAAAGCCATTGTAAATCCAATTTTTTTTAAGATTTCTATTTTTAATCTGTACACCTAGCATGGGGCTTGAGCTTTCAACCCTGAGATCAAGAGTTGCATATTCCACCGACTGAGCGAGCCAGGTGCCCCCAAATATTTTTAGAAATAGGGCACCAAGTTGCTCTAACATACCACTACTTACTACCTTGCCTTGTCCCGTTTTGGGAATATTCTCCTGTATACCTAAACATATTTGCTTATAAAATGTAACTACTGCCTGATCAACTATAACAGCACATCTTTATTGAACTCATTTGTTTAGGCTTCCTATCAGTGTGAAGAACAGAGCTAGATAGATTCGTGTTCTTTAAATCTGGAGTTCTGCTTCTGCCTTTAATAGGACTGGGAAGCAGTTAGATTAATACAGAAAATCAAGATTCAGAGGCTTGTAGCCACCATTATTGCCAACATTCTCCTCCCCTAAGTCCTGAAGGTATGGGCATGGTTAGCAAGACATCTGCTGATATTCCTTGATGTGGATGCTAAAAAAGGAAAAGGGAAGGACCTGGGTTCTTGCCATCTGGGTATCCCAGTCACTAGATAGTCTGCTTGTAAGATTGAGTGAGGATAGGCTCCGCTACCTGAGGCCTCAGCAGCTGCAGTTGACTACCCTAAGTAGACGGCAAGGCAAGTCACCTTTAAAGATAAATTTGCTGCCTTTATGGTGGTGGCAGGGCTTTGATTAGTACCTTACACTTAAAGACCGTACGCTGCACCTGGGGGCCTCAGGAACAAATCATTTATTTTAAATACCTGAACGATATAAAAATGACTGCTTCTGTGTCCAACTCTTGATTGCAGCTCAGGTCATGATCTCGCCGTTCACTTCATGGAATCGTGCCCCACATCAGGCTCTGTGCTGACCATGCAAAGCCTGCTTGGGCGTCTCTCTCCTCTCTCTCTGCGCCCCCTCCAAATAAATATTTTTAAAAAATGAATGCTTCAAGATGTAAATCCTTCTCATTAGCACATATTTTATACCAAAAGAAACCCTCAAACATAAGAGAATGTTGTTCTCTTTTTGCCAATAGAAAACATAAATTATCTCTTTAAAATAATTAATGAGTACTAGGCTCTTTAAATGGCCTCCCAAATTAATCAGTTGGGAACCATTTCAACTTTTTGTTTTTTTGGTCAGCCATCAGATAATCCTCCAAATAAAGTATTTTCCAACTTTTCAAAAGACACTCGTGGTATAACTTGATATATAAAAATATTGTATTACAGCTTTATAATCAAGAAATTGATTTGCTATGTTGCAGTTAATGGGCTTTGACTAGATAAAACATCTTTAACTAGCAACTTAGTAATTTATATGTGCGGTAATTGTTTTCAACTTAATGGCGTGTTTATTTAACTGCCTCTCTCAAGGATTTTAAATTTATCAGAAGGTGTTTTTTTTTAATTCATAGAGTGCAGTGTAAATAGAAATGCAGTTTATTAATTATCTCTGATTTCCAGAAAGATTCAAGCAATAAATTACATTAGTGTTGTGAATCCTGGTTCAAAACAACAAAACAAAATCTGTTTTATATAGATTATATTTAGCATTAACTCCGTATATATTCTATCAGGTCTTTGGACATAACTGCAAGTTCTTATTTTCTTTACTCTTTTTCATTTAGATTGTTACTGATCAGGTACTTCCTATGTAGTGCTAAAGAAAACACATGGTCACTGACCTCATAGTAAAGACAATAGACATTTATCGAGTAAGCCCACAGGTGAATACATGACAGGGATCACAAATTTTCAACTAAAGAGGACAAGAACTTGGTGTTACGAAAAGGAAAAACCTAACTTAGATTTGGGGTTGGCAAGATCTTTCTGAAAAGGAGCATTTGAGATTGGAGAGAAAGCAGGTAGAGGGTGTGCAAACAGTGGAAACAGCTTTTATGCTTTTAAAAAAATGGAAGATGAGGAGGGAGTCCACAACCACAAGTGATGAAAGAAGAGTAACAAAGTAAATTCAGAAAAGTTAACAAAGGCCTGATCGCCTAAGGGCTTTAAGAACCTGTGAAGTTAGGTTTTATTGCAAGTACTGAAGGAAGCCATAGAAGAGTTCTTAAGCAGGTTATCGCCCTGTGGGCTGTATACAAAAGAAATTGTAGATTTGGAGAACATACTGGAGAAATTCACACTTACTCTCAAATACTTTCCATTTGTTTGTGTACTCACACATTTTGTCTTATTCCACGTAACCTTGGTCAGTCCTTTCATTTGCAAAAGCTGGGAACTACAGTAAAGCATAGAAAAGTAACTTAAACAAGAGAATTTTGTGTCTCCTCTACAGTTAAGGGTAATAAAAATTGAATGGTTTCTCCATCAAACTCTGTTTTTGTATTTATACTTAAAGATATAGAGGCCAATGTAAACTTCCTGCTACTTGATACTGTTTTGACTTGTATTTAGTAATGCTCCACAGGTTTCCTTTTTTTTTTTAGAAAGTCATATTTAGAGACTTTTTATATTCTTGATATTGTTAATAGAATGTACAATCAGATTTCTCTTTCTATAGGGACAATGAGAGTAAAAGAACTGTATCTAGTTATATAAAGAAAGATAATGTGAACATAGGATATGATGCCAAAAAAAAATCCAGGCAGATTACAAAGGAAAAGGAGGATTCAGTATAGTAAAATATTCTTGGGGGCACCTGGGTGACTCAGTCAGTTAAGCATCTGACTTGGGTCCTGATCTCTCAGTTCATGAGTTCAAGCCCTGCTTTGGGCTGTCTGCTGTCAGCAAGGAGCCTGCTTCGGATCCTCTGTCCGGCCATCCCTTCTGCCTCTTCCCTGCTCATGCTCTCTCAAAAATAAATGAACATTTAATAAACTAAAATAAAATGTTCGTGCTGGAAAAGCTCCAGCTCTCATTAAAATTGATGCACTTAGGGGCATAAGAATTCATTTTAAATAAAATCACTACAACCTGAGTGGTAGGTAAGATGATATTTACTAACACAATTAGTGACATTTAGAAGGATGAATGACTTTCCGTCTTTAATGCTTGCTTTCTCCCTCATCCAAATAAGTATTTATACCAGAGGTACACTACACGTGTAGAGCACCAAAAAACTAGCTGTCAGATTCTTCTCAAATCAGGTATCAAAGATTTGCCACAGCCGTTTTCTGCAAGCCTCTGTTCCTCTTCTCTCTATGACATTTTTCTCCAGTTGCATTACCTGCCATAAAGAATCAGAAATGTTCTCTATCGACTTTGACTAAAAGACTTTTGTAGATGTAGGCTAGAAATTGTCTCTAAAAAACAAGTCTGTAATACTCACTTTTTTTGCTACTTGCCTCTTTAAACATAAGATGTAATTTTTATTAACAGAAGCATCAGTAAATCAAGATTATCTTTATTTTGCAGAGTAGATATATGTGTTATTAATGTGAAGAAACATTACTTTTAAATCAAGAGTTGAGATACCTGGGTGGCACAGTCATATGAGTGTCCAGCTTCTCTGCTCAGGGCATGATCTCACGGTTCTTGGGTTCAAGCCCTGCATCAAGTCTGTGCTGACAGCCCAGAACCTGGAACCTGATTCAGATTTTGTGTGTGTCTCTTTCTCTCAGTCTCTCATAAATAAACATTAAAAATATTTAAATGTACTCAAGTGTTTATTTAACTGAAGGATTGTGGTTTATACATTTTGCAATACTATAAGCATTTGTCGATTTTCTACCTTCTGAATAGTGTGTTTCACATGGCTCCATGTAGTAGGTTGAAATATGTGCCTGTTTGAGGCTTCTTTTTGAAAATCTTAAATTTCAGATCTTAAAATTTAAATAAAATCTTTGGGTGCCCAAGTGGCTCAATCAGTTAAGCGTCTGACTTTGGCTCAGGTCATGACCTCGCATGCAGTTCGTGAGTTGGACCCCCCCCCCCCACCGCCCCGTCCCTACCTGCTCACGCTCTCTCTAGTTTAAAAATAAACACTAAAAAAAGTATTTAATTCTTCAGCAGTACCATAGTTACCAAGTCACTGTGCTCTGCTTAAGTCATTGGTACATAGGCTTTTATGCAGTTGCCTAAATGATGTATCATTCTGTCTAATACATGTATAAAGAACTACAGTGGTTCCTATGCCTTGTTGGACAGAGATTTGTTTTCAAATTAAAATTTTTTCATTTATCTAATTCTTCCCTTTTCTAATTTTTTCCCCTCCTTTCTACCATGCACCCTTTGCTTTAGTTCTTTCTCAACATCATACTTTTACCTGTATTATCCTCTCAGCCTAGAGAGTTTTCTCTCTGCTTTTGTATATCACATCCTAGTCTAAGTTCTAACTTCACAAAGTTTTTCCTAATTATTGATATCTACCTTTGTTTGATTTCTGAAGCTTAAAATCTACCCCATATTATATAAGTACTTAATTTTTATGAGATGAAAAGACCATTGATTCATTAATAATAAGTTATAAATATTAATTATAATACATTTAAAATATTGACTACCAATTTACAAAAGAACACATGAATTTAGAATAAAAAGAGACTTGAATGAACTTGAAACTAGTTGCCATATTTTTCTACTGAAGAAAAAGACTCAGAGCCATTAAATGATTTACCAGAAGTCTGAAAGAATTTGAATTACTCTTTAATTTATCAAGTATGCTGTTGTTTTCTTTAATTAGGCATTTAAACCTTATTTCTTTGAAATAATCATTCTAGTTCTTGTTATGTGTACTCCTTAAGAAAATGTGTGCAAAAGGTAAAATATTCTTGTTTGAAAAAACATTGACAAGATGTTTTTTTGTTGAGAGAGGAAAGGTATTAAGCACAAGTGAGAGTGACAAGTGTTGACTTCACATTTTCTAGGACTAGTGGTATTTCTTCAAGTTTGTACTTACTGATGAGTATAGTTAAGACAAAGCAGCTGGCAAACAGAGGAAGAGGAAGTGGTGGCGATGGCAGCTTGTATAGATGGGCAGACTGTTGGTAGACGAGCTGAAGGCCGTATTAGGAAGGACGGACAGACTTGTCACACAATCTGTGTAAAGAGAGGCAGTGATCTTGTTAAGGAATCTTGTACTTCTGTTGAGACTGCATAAATGCCATAATCCCTCCCTATATCCCTACTAACGGTATGGTATGAATTTTATAGGTGGAGAAGGGACTGATAGACTGATAGGAGGAATATACTTACATGCTGCTTATCATGCAGTTCTGTGGTTCCTTTTTCCACATGGTTGATAAAAATACCTTTTTCAAAATGACTCTTTGGATGGACAGTTGAAATTGTACCCTGATCCATTTTGAAGCCATGTGGTTTGGTTTGGTTTGGTTTTGCTTCTTATTTGCTGAAACAGATTTGTATCTGCCCCACTTTACTGCTTTATTAAATAAGTGGTAGTGTAACACTGACTTAATTTAAATGACTGAAATGTCACTCCTTCATCAAATAAACATTTTTAAGAGGTTATATCTCAGAACTGGCCTAGTGAAAGAGCCTATTTTGAGAATTAATATTTAAGACATAAATGCAGATTCGGACCACTTCCATTTTCAGTCTGCCCTATAATACAGCAGAATGTCATCAAAACAAGGAAGGCATTTGAAATTTCTTTTCTTTCAAAAAAGGAGTCTTTGGGAGGCCGCCTGGGTGGCTCAGTTGGTTGAGCATCCAGCTTCCACTTAGGTCATGATCTTGCGGTTCATGAGTTCTAGCCCCACATGGGGCTCTGTGGAGCTCAGAGCCTGGAGCCTGCTTCTGAATCTGTCTCCCTCTCTCTGCCCCTTCTCTCCTGGTGCTCCCACTCTCTCTCTCTCAAAAACTGAATAAAAACATTAAAAAAATTTTAATGAGTCTTTGAACAAAATGTTAAAGTAGAAGATAAAAGCTAAAGAAACCAAGGGAAAAGGTAATTGTCAGAGAAAGGAAAGATTAGATTCTAGGTACATTTAATAAGAGGAAAGCCCAAGAATCCAAAAAACATTTTGGAATGAATAAATTATTACATTGTTTCCATTTATATTTAGACACTTAACACTGTTAGTCTTTCTTAGCTACTTTATACTCGCATTCAAAAGTAAGAGGCCTGTATGCTAAAATGTAATTTAATTGCCATTGAACTCAAGCCTTTGCTGTTAGAGACAAGGAGGCTGGGATTAGGGGAAAATGGCTTTCCTAAAGTCTCAGAGCTGGTTAGTGTCAGAGTAGGGAATAGAATCCAGCCTTTTTAATTCATAGCCTTTAATTTAATCCAGCCTTTAATTCATAGAACCAGGGTTCTTTATACACGATACCACAGACCATTTATGGAAAATGAATTTTTTAAGGTGGGAGGATGAAACCTGATACATTGTTAAATAGACAGTAGTCGTTGTGAATGCTTTTATGTGTTCTTCTGGTTTTTAAAATAAATGATAGTTGACATTTGTGCCTCACTGTGATGAGAGGCTCAGGATTTTTTTTTCCTTGACATTGTTAGAGCCTTGGTTTTCTGTCTTAGGAAGTAGTTTCTCTGCTAGATGACTTCATATCCTGTATAACAAGGTTACAAGATGTTAATAATATGAATCTGTTAAAGCCCTGTTATTAATTTTATAACTTATTGGAGCTCCTATTTATAGGGAGAAAGAGAGCTGTAACTTTTCTTGGATTAATCTTTAGGTAAGAAGGGCAGATCACTCTATTAGCATTAATTGGCACTTACAATTATTTCATGTTATAAACTTATGTGTTTCCCAAGAAACATCTAAAAATTTTCCTGTTGTTCCCTCCTTTGTGGAATCTACAAGTAGACATCCCAAGCCTTACTTCCCCAAAGCTTTTGGAGGAGATATATACAGTATTCCTAACCTAATTCAGCTTCTTCAGCTCAGAAGAAGAACCCTTTTTGTGTCAATATAAAAATGTATACATAGACTTGATCAGTTTTTCCTAATTTTCTTTTTAATCTTGACATTTGCCTTTTATTTTTATTTATTTATTTATTTATTTTTAGCAGGCTTTAATTATCTTATTTTTCTGTTTAAAACTATGTGGTAAACACACCTGGAGCCAGGGTCCTCTGCCGGGAGACTCCGCTGTGGGTCTTTACAGGATGGTCAGTGAGTTCCCGATAGGGAGACTTGATGAACACAGTCTCTTTCCAGAGGCAGGGGGAGACAGGTCTTGGGAATCAAAAGTGGCCTTGCTGAAGTTGCCGGGGGGCAGTGCTGTCCCTGGCTGACGTGTAGCAGTCATCAGTTCCGTCATCATCCATATCTTCTTGGGCACAGGGCTGAGACAGCGCCGGTGCCCCTGGGGTCGAGGATGAGGCGCACCAGCACAGAGCCACAGCGGCCGGTCACCCCGCATGGGACAGTGTGTAGCTTGACGATCTTGTGCCCCGAGCCGCCTGGCCACACAGTCAGTGGAAAGCTTGGCGGGGATCATGGCCTCATGGATGGCAGTGGCTCCTCCCTGGAGCACTGAACACCCAGACCAGCATGTCCATCATCCTCTCCAAGGACAACAAGTGCCTGGAACCTGGTCTGCTGGCCAGCACGGGTCTGCTTTTGTGCCAGCGTCATCTTCCAACCGTCATCCTCGAGGGATGCCTCTGGGAAAAAGTCCGTGATCTCAGATTCCATGATGGGCAGAGAGAAGAGACAGAACTCCTCCAGGACGTGACCTTCATGTCCTTGACCAGGCGGCCTAGCTTGGTGACCGGGATCCACTCCTTGTCCTCGGCTTTGCCTCTGCGAGCTCTGCGGTCTTGATGGCTCCAACTCCCGCCGCAACCCTGACCCCCAGAAGCTGCTCCAGAACAGCCAGAAGCTACTGCTACAGCCTCCCGTCACAGGGCCCTCCCACAGCACTGACGTCCTCCGCCATTTGGTGTTTTCTCTTTTCTCAGGGAAGCACATTTACCCTTTAAAAGGTGGGGAGAGAGGTGCTTGGGTGGCTCAGTCCATTAGGCTCTGACTTGTATTCATGTAATGATCCTGAGATTCACAACTTAGAGCCCAAGCCCTCTGTTGGGCTCTGCTGACAGCTCAGAGCCTGGAGCCTGCTTCAGATTCTGTGTGTCCCTCTCTCACTGACTCTCCCCCAGACATGCTTCTCAATAAATAAACAGCACACAAGCATTTAAATAAGAGGTGGGGGAAAAGTGATAGTCCCTTGTCCTCAGGAAGGGGTTTGTATATGTCTTTTAGGAGAAGAGAAATGTATGTATCCCTGTTTCTTCAGTTGATTAGCATGATAATTTTAGTACCTTTTTACAGATCTTTGAAACGTTGGTAGCCTTACTCTAAAAATCTGGCATCTCGTTATAGTCACAAACCAGAATTCTAATCTTCTCTCCCCAGTATCTGTAAATCTACCTCCAATAAGGACTCAGGTATTTTTTAGAAGTCTAATGTCTTGACCAAGTTCTCTGGAACCTTCACTAATTGAAAGAACTAGGGATATTCCTTAATGCCCAGGTGAAGGCATATCCCCAGACCAAAAATAAGAAGTCTGCTACCAGAATTGTAATTTAGTTTGTGTTCAGTGCCAAAAGAGAAAAAAAAATTGAAGTCAGGATTACAAAGTAGAAATTTCTCCCTAGAAAGAGAATATTATGAGAATATTAATCATATAGAAGTAAAGTTTGGGACAGAAGATATAGGTAGGTTAACATCCAAGTTGATTTCTTTTGTGACCGAAAAGCCTCAGTGCAACATTGGAGACTCCATCACCTAGGTGCAAAAGAGATCAGTTCTTACATATTTCCAAATACCTCTGTAAAAACTAAGAGACCATAGTCGTTCTAGATGGGGTGCATGGTAAGACTTGAGGGTGTAATAATGTACGTAACATAAATATGTAACACAAATCTAACTCAAGACTTCCAGATTTTTGAGAAGATTGTTTTCAGGGCATTATATTATTAAATGTTTTAAATGCTTCTTCTATAAACTTTGTATACAGTTTCAGCAGTTGTAGAACCACAGATGTTCTTTTTTTTTTTAATATTTATTTATTTTTGAGAGACAGAACACTAGCAGGAGAGTGGCAGAGAGGAGGAGACACAGAATCTGAAGCAGGCTCCAGGCTCTGAGCTGTCAGCACAGAGCCTGACATGAGATCATGACCTGAGCCGAAGCCAGATGCTTAACTGACTGAGCCACCCAGGTGCCCCCAGATAGTCTTAATAATGGTGCTAGCTCAGATAATTTTCAGGTTTGGCCCCAAGCTGATAGATAACATACGAACTGATTGTGATTTTGCCAGGGCTTGAGAGTCCCCATCTCAGAACCATCCACATAAGGGCTTGTCCAATGTCAAGTCTGAGAGCAATATACCACAGTGTGTTATCCTGATATGTTGCCATTTGGGGTAGAGGATGTTAACCAGAAACAATTCATTAAGCATTAGAATATTGACTAGATCGTATTATAGAGGCTAAAAGGCTTGATACATTCTTCAGATCACCCAGACTTTTCTAAGAAAGGTAATGTAGCACTTTTCTACTTTACAGATCAACATTGGCTTATTGCCTTCTTTTTTTGTTTTTAAGTTGTATTTATTTATTTTGAGAGAGAGAGAGAGAGAGAGAGAGAGAATTCCTAGCAGACTCTGCACTGTCAATGCAGACCCTAACACGGGACTCAAGGTCATGAACCATGAAATCATGACCTGACCCAAAACCAAGAGCTGGTCATTTAACCAACTGTGCCACCCATGTACCGATGACTTACAGCCTTCTTAACACACCCCTGGTTCAGTCAAAGCTGGTATAAGAGGGCAGAACAAGCAGCAATGAGAATAGTTCCTGAAATGTCACTTAAAGTTGTCATAGCTGAGATTCTACAAAAAACAGAATCTGGAGAGTAAGAAGCAAAAACAGTTAATTAAGCCCTGAGAGACGATATGCCCATTTGTCCAAGACGTAGGCCTTAGGCATGTAATTAGGTCTAATCAGTCCTTGTTGTTGACATGGTGGGGGAGATAGACAATAGGACTTCTAAGCACTGTGTAATCGTGGGATTGGTGATTTGTGCTCAGCCCCAGCATTGACAGATAGTAAAGGAGCAGCATAAATACATGCTGTTTTTCAAAGCCTCTCTCAGACCTCTAGGTCAAAGTTCCTGTGTAACACCCTTGTGCATTTCTCCACCTAACTTTCCCTCAATAATGGCATTTTTTATTGGATAGGGATGACTTTTAGTCCCACTGTGAATGTGTCCATTGGATTAGTACAAGGTCTACAAAGTTTTCCAGTGCTAAGGAGTCTACTATATCCATGCCTCCTAGTAATTCCAAGAGGAGCTATTCTCAGGAAGATGAAAATTCTAAAATGAAACAAACAAGAGGGATGGATTTGGACCCAGCCATCCCGGGTTTTTACCTGTTTAGAATTGAGACATTTTAGGGGCCTACCCCTGTTAAAATGGACCATCATGCTGAAGCACAAGCAGAGTTGTGATCAGGCTTCCAACCAGTAAACCCAGGTAGCATAGATGTTAGCTTCAGATCTTCTTCAGTTATAATACCCAGGGTCCCCAGTGGACCCAGTGGCTCTCAGACTGGGGATTAGTCAGCCTTCTAACAAGGTACATTAGGCAGCCAGTTTGCCTCTCTTGACAATGAGTGCCCTCTGCACATTATTATCTTTAGCCCCTCTACCCAAGAAGAAGCTTGGGTGATTTACTTGCTTGTAGGCATGGAGCTGAAAGAGATTTGAAAGTGAAATAAACCATGTAACCAAGTCCTAAAAATTGAAGGGAGAATTCAGGCATAAGGAAACTGGACAAAAACTCAAGTTTCAGATTCAAGGTAACAGAACAAAACTCAGAAATATCAGGCTAGAGCATGAGGTCTCACAGAGTAAAATGTAAAATCCTGAAATACAACAGCATTGGCCACAAATACCTTTGTGGGAAAGGAATTATTCAATGGCTCCAAACTGGCTCAGATTCCAAGTTGATTTATGTACCACCAATACCAATTCCATCTCAGTTTCCATGCTAACACATAGCCCAGGGAGGCTGCCAACCTTTGTTTCATAGAAACAAATCGTTCAGCACCACATTTAAGGCTTGGAGATAGAATTCTGTTACCAATGGCTGATTGGATCTCAGCTCTTAGTCTTTTCTTGCAACAGACAGCCTCTCAGTTTGCATTTCAGACTTCTGTCAGGTCTTGCTTATTTTACTTCATTCTTAAAACAACCCTGTGAGATAGGTAGTATTCCCATTATACATCATTGCAATGACAGACCTCTTCATCTGTCCTCTGGAAATTGACACTGAATGATGAATCTGTAAACTAAGAAAGTCTCTATATCAGACCTTGTTCAATAGACTCATTATATTAGCAGTTTCCGTGCAGTGGGCAGCATTGTTCTGTGAGGTATCAATTTCTCTGACTTCATCGGAATAGATAGCTACTACAGAAGTGTTTTTTAAATGTTACTGAGGTGTAATTGACCATCAGCTGCACATATTAAAAGTAAACAATTTTATTTTTTTCAATTGAAGTATAGTTAACCATAAGTATTTTTTTAAAAGAGTTAAAATAGAGGGAAACAATAGCAAGAGACAACAGATCAAAAATCTTTAGGTTAAAAAAAGTAAATCTAATTATTGACTATAAGAAAATATAACTAATTTTTCATTAGCGCAAAGAGAGAACACTCCCCAACTAAATTATATGAGGTTAACATACAATCTACAAAAACCTGATGAGAAATATGAAAACAATGAAAGGCCATTCTCAATCATGAATATAAATGAGAAATATCTGTGTAAACTATTAGCAAAATGAGTTTAGTGATACATTAAAAATTTTACATTATCACCAAATTAGGATTATTCCTTGAATGAATGTCAAGTTGGTTTTGTGGAAATTATCCTATTAAAGATCTTTTAAAAAAAATAGGAAAGAAGGAAACTTCCTTATCTAAAAGGACATTCATAAAAATTCTGTAGGAAAAGTTATCCTCAAAAAAAGACTACGGTCAGTGTCTCAACATTAAGACAGTATGTTGGAATCCTGGTAGTAAAGTGCAATAAAAAGAAAAAACACTTAGAGAATAAGAATTTATAAAAACTCACATGTGTACCAAGTTAGTACACAAAAACATATTGTGTTTCTGTATATCAACAAAGATTAGAAATAGAATTCTTAAAAAGATGTAAATAGGGATATCTTGTTTAAGAATATAAACACTGAAAGAGTTTAGTTCTTCCCAAAGTGATTTCTAGATGCAGTACCATTCATTGGCATCCTGAGTATCACCTACTTTCATTAATGTATCAAGGTTAGGTTAATTCAAATGACAAATCCCCCTGGGTTGGTAGTAATAGATGTTACTGCAAATTGATGCCAACTTTGAGAACACTTTGGTTCATTTCAGGCACATTTTTTGAAATAGGAATTTGATAATATCGAAGCATATATCCAAAAGCTTCCTAGAATCCTTACGCATTTGAAGCCCACTGAAATATATTACTTACACATAATAAGTAAAATTTGTCCTTTTATTGTTTTTAGTTAGTTTTTAGTTTTATTTAAGTAATTTCTGCACTCAACATGGGACTGGAACTGACAGTCCTGAGATTAAGAGTCATGTGCTCTTCCTATTGAACTAGCCCCAAAAAGCCCTAAAATTTGCCTTTAAAAAAAAGCAACCTCAATCTTGAGAAGAGAGCAGCAAAGCTGTGAATGTATAGATACCAGTTGAGATTTTACTTATTTTTGCCATCTGATAGCCAAAACCACTTCCTTCCTCTTTCCCCAGATACATTCGCTCACATTCTGAACAACTTATTTTCTTCATCCAGTCTTAGGTTTTATTTTTAATTTTTTTAAATGTTGTTTATTTTGAGAGAAAGGGAGACAGAATCTGAAGCAGGCTCCAGGCTCTGAGCTGTCAGCACAGAGCCCAACATGGGGCTCACACTCACCAACCCTGAGATCAGGACCTGAGCCCAAGTCGAGCACTTAACCAACTGAGCCCCCAGGCGCCCCTGGATTTTTCTTAACTTAATTTTTGTTTGGGCTTTTGGTATATGAAATGGGAAGGGTTTTCATCCTTTTCTTCTTCTACTGGATTTACTATACTCTCTTTCCATGTTCACAGCATAGCAAAACATTTCATTCTTACACACTAACTCATGATTAAAGACCATGTGCCCTGGACCCAAACTGCTGAGTATGAATCCTGGTTTTACTATTTACTAGCATTGTGATCTTGGGAGATTAAGACTTCTCTGTTTCTTCTTCTGTAAATTGGGCTAGGGGAGGATAATGCCATCTGTCTTACAGGATTATTCTGAGGATTAAATAAGGTTAATACTTAGGAAGGTTTGACAAATCTACCTATGTATAATTGTATTTTTATAAATAAACAGTAGCTTGGCTTTTCATAACCTACCAAAATTTCAAACCTGCAAATTTAGATTCTTCAATGTGAAAATTTGGTGATAATACTGTTTGATTTGTCTTGTGTTATGACCTTAGGCTCAGCTAACATGGGCTTTTGAGTGACTTCTGTGTGATAGCCATTGAGAGAAGTAAATATACCTGAAAGTTAAGTATATGAAATAAAAACTGTATGTGTCATAAGGTTCAAAACAGTAAGGACAGACCCATCCTTGTGGCTAGTAAATAGGTAGTAATTTATAAAAGTAGTTCAGTTGGTTAATTATACAAAAAAGAAAGATTTTTAAGCCCAGGAAGTCCAGCTCCTTGAAACCAGACTTCCTGGGCCCTTCATATACATTTCCATACTTAAATTTTTTTTTAACATTTATTCATTTTTCAGAGAGAGAGAGAGCGAGCGAGCGAGCAGGAGCAGGGGACGGCCAGAGAGAGAGGGAGACACAGAATCTGAAGCAGGCTCCAGGCTCTGAGCTGTCAGCACAGAACCCAAGGTGACGCTTGCACTCCCCAACTGCAAGATCATGACCTAAGCCAAAGTCAGACGGTCAACCCACTGGACTACCCAGGTGCCCTGTACATTTTCATACTTTTAGAAGATACCTTTTAAAAAGATGTATGGAGGGGCGCCTGGGTGGCTCAGTCGGTGAGCTCAGGTCATAATCTGACTCTTTGTGAGTTGGAGCCCCACATCGGGCTCTCTGCTGACAGCCTGGAGCCTGAAGCCTGCTTCGGATTTTGTCTCCCTTGCTCTCTGCCCCTCCCCCACTCCTGCTCTCTCTCTTGCTCTCTCTCAAAAATAAACGAACATTAAAAAAATTTTTAAGATGTATGGAGTGGAATTTAATTTTTTGGTGGTAATTCAGAGTGCTACTGATATAAAATGCTTAAAACTTTTTAAATTCAGAGAATTTGCAGGGTAAATGTTTAAATATAATTTAATTGAAATATATAAAGTAAAGCCCAACAATTGGGCTATGTATTGCCCCAGAACATAATTGTTTCAGATTAAAACAGAACTCACAGGGGTCTGCAGATGTCTTCAAAAACAACATGAATTCTGTTGGCACAAATTCTAAGAGTAAGAAGGTAGAATTTGTTAAATATGACAAAAAACTTGTGGGTTAAAATTAGTATCTTCAGAAAGTTCAAATATGAAGCGAACTGAAATGAGCCTTATTTTTGATCAATTACCAGAGTATAAATACCTTAACACTTGGAATTAAGTGCCCTAAAATAACTTCCCATTCTCTGGGGTTTATCACACTGCTTTGATAAATAGTTTTTCTGGTTACTCAATTTTTTAAAATTAACTTAAAGAGAAAACATAGGAGAACGTAATAGTTGTTAAACAAACTGCAAATGAGTTACAACTTAGGGATAAGAGTACATGAGGAGCCAGTGGAAACTTCCTAAATTTGATGGCACCCAAGAAGTAAATGTCCCATTATATAAATATTCTATGTAACTAAAGTTATTAAGATAACCAATGAAAACTATAAATATATCAGAATGAGCAGAGGTGAGAGAAAATAGGGTCAATTTCCTGTATCTTTCAGAGGATACATAATAATAAAGGTAAAATGAGTACAGTAGTAAACACCAAACTAAAAACAAATGACCCAAAGTCATAATTTCTGGATTTGAACTGGAATAAGGAGTTTCCTTGTTTTAAATTACTATTTTTATTGAATTCATATAAGCATATGTTTGAGCGCGTGGTTAAGGAGCCAAATGATTTAACAACGTTTGTTATAAAAATTGGCAAGCCCAGGCACCCATTCAAACTCTTTGATTTATCCTTTCCCAGGGCATGTAGTTATTTTTGAAGGATTCTTTTGATGTTTACCTCTGTAACTTTAGATAACAATATTAGATCACTATTTCTTACATATTGACATCCACTTAGAAAAGAGGATCTAGCTCTTTCTCACTGTGGTAACACTCATGCTTCCCATTTTCCTGATTACCCATGGAACCTTCTACATTTCTGGATCTTTCCTTCAGATTAGTTTAATAGTTACTCCAGTATAACTTCTGATCTTCTCAGTTGGGGAGGATGTCTAGGAAGCTGAATTCTTTAATTGACTTTTAACCAGTCCTTAGTTTAGGCTGGCAGTAAGCCTTATTTTTTATTTTTTAACCTCCTATATGCTTTGAATTTTTTAAAACTCTTATTCAGTTGAGATACCAGTAATATGAGTCTTCTTTTTGAAAAGATTGTTTATCATTTATAGTCAGCAATGAAGTAGCCATTAATTTGATTACTAAGTGAAGTAGTCATTTAGATTTTATTGTGCTATAGATGGGTATTATTTGATATGGAATACATTAAGTGTTCACCTGAGAAATTTCCCAGGAAAAGATCTTACTGCTTGTAAATGGAGGAGAGAGGGGTGCCTGGGTGGCTTAGTCACTTCTGACTCTTTCACAGTCCATGAGGTCCAGCCCCGCTTCGTGCTCTGCACTGACCGTGTGGAGACTGCTTGGGATTCTCTCAGCCACTGTCCCACTCATGCGTATATGTGTGTGCTGTCTCGCGCACGCACTTCCAATCTTGCTCTCGCTCTCTGTCTCAAAATAAATAAACTTAAAAAAATGAAGAGAATAATATGTATTTGTGGAATATCTCTACCAATGTACTATGGAGCTTTTCTGTGAACTTTGAGGATAAACATGGTTTGGAAAGTCTTTCAAAAGTGCCAAAAACTGATGACTAAGGGGGGAAAACATGTGCCTGTTCATGTTTTAGTTTATGCTCTGCAACATGTACAGGTGTGACTTTGAAAGCTGAACTACAACTCATCTTCCAGTCACCAAAAGCTTTATAGGAATCTGTGATAATGACTATATAAAAGTCATCAAGCTGTCTTTCTACTTAATCATTAAGAAGGCTTGATTTGCTTGTAAAGGCTTTACTTAAGTGCAGCATCAGGATTGTAAGTGTTTAGAATACTGGATGGACTACATTCAGAAATAAACATTTCTAAAAAATTACTTGGCTAATAGTCACAAGTGTTTTTATAGTTTGTTATGGTTTGCAGTTTGCTTGCTTGAAAGGAGAACCTTTAAAAAATATGAATCCCTTTGATTCATCAAAAACATTCATTAAAGTGTATAGATGTCTTTATTGATTTGTATTGCTCTTTTTTTTTTAATACATTTTTTCCCCAAATGTTTGTTTATTTTGAGAGAGTGTGTGTGCGAGCGCGGTTAAAGGGAGAAAGAATCCCAAACAGACTCTGCACTGTCAGCGTGGAGCATGATGTGGGGCTCGATCACACAAACCATGAGATCATGACTAGAGCTGAAACCAAGAGTTAGACACTTAACCAACTAAACCACCCAGGTGCCCCACTTTTCTTATTTTTAATAAAATGGATTTTGGGACACCTGGGTGGCTCAGTCAGTTAAGGGTCCAACTTCGACTTAGGTCATGATCTCATGGTTCATGGGTTCAAGCCCCAAGTCAGGCTCTGTGCTGACAGCTCAGAACCTGGAACCTGCTTTGGATTCTGTGTCTCCCTTTCTCTGTCCCTCCCCTGCTCATGCTCTGCCTCTGTCTCAAAAATAAATAAGCATTGAAAACAAATTTAATAAAATGGCTTTTATGCTAAAATTGAGTTTGATGTAAAGAATATAAAAATACTAATTCAAGGGGATCGTGTACCCTGATGTATATAGCAGCACTGTCTACAATAGGCAAATTATGGAAATAGCTCGTGTCCATCTACTGATGAATGGATAAAGATACATGTGTGTATGTGTGTGTACGTGTATACACACACACACATATTACTCAACCATGAAAAATAATGAAATCCTGTCATTTGCATGGATGGAGCTAGAGAGTATAATGCTAACCAAAATAAGTCCGTCAGAGAAAGACAAATATATAATTTCACTCGTACGTAGAAGTTAAGAAGCAAAACAAATGAGCAAAGGGGGAAAAAGTACCCAAACTAAGAAACAGACTCTTAACTATCAGAGAACAAACTGATGGTTACCAGAGGGCAGGTGGATGGGTGAAATAGGTGATGGAGAATGAGGAGGGCACTTGCTGTGATTAGCACTGGGTGTTGTATGGAAATGTTGGATCACTATGCTGTGTGCTTGAAACTCCTATTACACTGTATGTTAACTAGAACTTAAAAACTTAAAGAATTGGGTTAGATGTACTTTTTTTTCTCAAAATATATTCTTCTAAAACAATATTGTGTTAGGTAATCTCATTTCGTTCTATGTCATTTACAGTATTCAACAGGAAGATCTACAAAAATTGCCTGCATGTACTTTGATAACAGGCCAGGAGGGAAGGCACTACAGTATTTCAGGCTAGTGTGGTAGGAAGCATGTAAACTCTTGTTCCGGACTGCTTGACTTTACAGATCCTAGTTCAGCACTGCCCAGTAGGGCTTTCTTGCAGTGTTGGAAATGTTCATTCTGCACTATGCATTTTGGTAGGCACTAGTCATATGGCTAGTGTGGCTGAGGAACTGAATATTTAATTTAAATTTAAATAGCTATATATAGTTAAATGGCTCCTGTATTTCAGTAAATATGAAGAAATAGGGGAGAGCGTGAGAATAGAAATGGTCCCATTGACCTGTGTTAGGACTTCAGGTCCAGATTAGTTTGTTTGGAATAGTTTATATGCTCTCCGACTTCCTCACTTCTGATCTTCCAATCCTTATTGCTTACGTTTTTGTTTCTGGTTGTTGTTGTTGTTGTTGTTGTTGTTGTTAACTAAAAAATAGGTTCATAAACAAATGCTAGGATTGAGACTTTTGATAACTCTGGGATGCTTGTCGTATTCACCTCAACTGTTTTTTGTGTGTCTAACCCCAACTCTTCTCATCAGTGGGAAGGAAATCTTATTTTGACAGTGCCTGGTAAGTTTTTCCTCATTGGGAAGCTCCTCCAAACTTTTCTAAATTCATAGTTAATTAAGGAATTTGTTCCCATTTACCAATAAAACTATATTTCCTAGAGTGTTTTCAGATGACTCATTGACCCAGTTATTCTCCAAGTATTTCTAGAAACTTACTAGTATTTAAAAAGTATAACTCTACCTAAAAAGTATCTGACATTCCTTTTAAAAGAAAATCATGTTGCAAAAATTTCTCCTTTCAATTTGAAATATAATAAATATAGTACTTAAAAAACTTTTTTCCTTAAGGTTTCAAGTTTCTATTCCCAGATTAGCACAGCCCTTGTAAGGTGTTTTCAGTCAGAGTTGAGTTTTCCAACTAAAGTCACCTCATTGAGTCCTGTGACCTCAGACAATGGAGTACCTTTGCTGCTGAGTGCTAAATATAATGGTCCAAAAAAAAGAAGGAAATACAACCTACACCCCCAAAACAGTTCTACAAGCTACGTTTCTACATAAGACATACACAAATAAGATAGAAAATGTGTTTTCAGGGGCGCCTGGGTGGCTCAGTCGGTTAAGTGCCGAGCTTTGGGTTAGGGCATGATCTCAGGGTTCATGGGTTCAGGCCCTGCCTCAGGCTCTGTGCTGACAGTTCAGAGCCTGTTTTAGATTCTATGTCTCCCTCTCTCTCTGACCCTCCCCTGCTGGTGCTGTCTCTCTCTGTCTCGAAAATAAGTAAAAGACATAAAAGAAGAAAGAAAGAAAATGTGTTTTAAAAAATATCCCAAACACCTAGTTTCTAAGTTGCAGTTATTTTGATCATCATAAGTATTTTGGATGCTGTCTTGACTGGAAAACAAGCCTGTTGCCAAACTGCTTTAAAGGTGAATGAATATGGGGCACCTGGGTGGCTCACTTGGTTAAGCATCTCTCTGCCTTTGGTTCAGGTCATGATCTTATGTTTCATGAGTTCAAGCTCCGCATCGGGAACCTGCTTCAGATCCTCTGTTTCCCTCTCTCTCTGCCCCTTCCCCACTTGTGCCCACTCTCTCACTCTCTCTTAAATATAAATAAATTTTTAAAAACTTAAGAAATAAAAGTGAATGAATATTCTACATCTTTGTATGCGCTAAACTGTAATGTATATGGCTCTCTAAACATTGTAACATTCATAGTTTCTTCACTTGCTGTGCTTGTGTAAATACTGCTACAGATTACTCTCTTGGTATCCTTGAAAGTGGAAGTTCAGTTTAAATTTCCTTACTTTGGTATTGATAACACCCATAAGGCTACTAATGGTTCTATAATTAACCACCTTTGCATGGTACCATTGTGATTTCCCTTAGATCAGTCTGTTGGGATATGTTGGGCTCATGGCCCCATTGAACAGAATTGACCTAAAATCTGATTTTTCCCTCTGCTTTTTCGTAGTTAAATGTCTTCTCTACCGTCACTTCTGACTTTAATCCATTCTAATCTTGCTACTGCTTGCTGTTAATAATAAAACATCCACCTCATTTGTCAATTTCTCATGTTACTCAGGGTCTGCTATAAATCTCATTATTGTGTTTGCTTCTGTCAGTTTATCTAAGAAAACATCAGGCTTTAATTTTTATAACCAAAGATAAGCATCAAACATGGGTTTGTGGTTTGTTTTTTTTTTAACAGTGGCAAATGGACTTGTCTTTACATTTTGTGCAGACTTCTCATTTTTGAGTATTTTTCATTTTTGAATGCTCAAGGATTTTTTTATAAAAAAAAACAATAATCTCTAAGAAATGCTGCTGTTTTTCTGAATAATTAAGACTTCCAGAAACCTGATTGCCAAACAAATATGCCTATAACTAACTGGAAGTAGTTGGAGATTCTGTAAGTGACATGATAAATCCTGACTTCTACAAAACATAATATATAAAAGTACTTTCACAGATTTATCCATGAATTAAGCCAAATTCAAAGTAATTCATTTTGGACGTAGAATGTAGTTCTTAACCTGAAGTTAATCAAAAGTTTATCAAAATTTAAGTGGTTTATTATATTAAGTAATATAATATTATATTTAACCTCTCTAAATTGGATGAGACTCTAAATCAGCATATGTCCTATTTAGAGCATTGTTGTCAAAATATCCCTCAAATGTTTTCTCGGGGGCGCCTGGGTGGCTCAGTCATTTAAGTGGCCAACTTTGGCTCAGGTCACGATCTCATGGTTCGTGGGTTCGAGCCCCGCATTGGGCTCTGTGGTGAGAGCTCAGAGCCTGGAGCCTGCTTCAGATTCTGTGTCTCTCTGCCCCTCCCCTGCTTGTGCATCCTCTGTGTCTCTCTCTCTCTCTCTCTCTCTCGTGTGTGTGTGTGTGTGTGTGTGTATGTATGTGTGTGTGTGTTTTAGAAGTGTTTTCTCGAGGCACCTGGGTGGCTCAGTTAAGCATCTGACTTCAGCTCAGGTCATGATCTCACAGGTCCTGAGTTCAAGACCAACATCGGGCTCTCTGCTGTCAGCACAGAAGCCCGCTTCAGATCCTCTACCCTTCCCCTGCTTGCGCTCTCTCTCTCTCAAAATTAAACATTTAAATTAATTAATTAATTAATTAATTAAAAATATGCCAATATTTTATCTCTTGTGGATTTTTTTTAAGTTACATTAGTTTTGCCTTTCAACTCTGTTAATCCATATGGAGTTTGTGTTCTGCATACATACTCTAACTACATACAAGCTCTAACTACTTTTGTCTATGTAAATATGTAACTTTTCCAACACTACCTACTAAAGAATCCATTCTTTTAGGTGTATTCTGTTACTTCTAGGTCTGTTTGTTTCTGTGTCAGCACTAATTTGTCTTTATTTACTTTGGCTTTGTGTTGTCTGTCTCAGTACCTGGGAGGGAAAATTCCCAGCTACCCCCACAACTACGTACTTATACTTGAGCTCTTTCTTTCCAAATTACCTTAGCTTGACTTGAGTGGGACAGTAAACAGCTTTTTTATTAAAAGATACTATTTTTTAAAGTTTTTTATTTTTGAGAGAGAGAATGAACCAGCAGGGGAGGGGCAGAGACACAGAATCTGATGCAGGCCCCAGGCTCTGAGCTGTCAGAGCAGAGCCCAAAATGAACATACAAGCTGTGAGATCATGACCTGAGCTAAAGTTGGACACTTAACCAACTGAGCCACCCAGCCGCCCCCTAAGATTTTATTTTTAAGTAATCTCTACGCCCCTCATGGGGCTCAAACATACAACCCTGAGATCAAGAGTCACATGCTCTCCCAACTAAACCAGCCAGGCCCCAAGTAAACAGCATTATTAAGATATAATTCACATACTATACAATCTACTCATTTAAAATATGCATATCATTGGTTTTTAACATATTAATAAAGTTCTGCAACTAATACCCAAATAAATTTTAGGGCATTTTTATTACCCCTAAAGAAACATTATACTCTTTGGCCGTTGCTTCCCAGCCCTTCCATCCTCCATAGCCCTAGACAGCCACTGATCTCTTTTTGTCTGTTGATTGCCTTTTCTAGACATTTCATATAAATGGACTCATAATAAATGATCTTTTGTGACTGGCTTGATACATCCACCGTATAGCATGCATCAATACTTTGTTCTTTTTTTATGACTGAATAATATCCCATTATGTGGAAATACCACATTTTGTTTAGCCTTTCATCAGTTGATGGACGTTTGGGTGGTTTCTGCCTCAGACTATTATGAATTATGGCACTGTGAATATTCACGTACAAGTTTTTGTGTTGACATAGGTTTTTGACTTCTCTTGAGTATTTGGGTATAGACCTAGGAGTGGAATTGCTTGGTTAAATATTAACTCTCTGTTTAAACTTTTTAAGGAACTTCCAAACTGTTTTCCAAATTAATTGCTTCCCACTAACAGTATATAAAGGTTCCAATTTCTCCATATCCTTGTCACCTTCGTCTTTTTTATTATAGCTGTCCTAGTGGGTATGAAGTGGTATCCATGTGGCTTTCATTTTCCTTTCCTAATGACTAATGATGTTGAGCATTTTTTCATGTACTTGTTAGCCATTCGTATCTCTTTAGAGAAATGTCTAGTCAGATCTTTTGTTCATTTTTAATTGGGTTTTTTCTTTTATGTTTACTCAAGAATTTAATACGTTTCATCAACCTTACTGTGTTTATTGGCACGTTTTTTTAATTTAAAAGATTATGTATGGTTTTTCATTTAGTATTACACTTTTTTGTTTATCTCTTTCACTTCATCAGTCTTCTATGGATACTTGTTTTTACAAAGCAGTGGTTATGAGTTCAAGCTCAAGAGTCATTCTGTCACATATCAGTTCTGTCACTTATCAGCTATGTGATCTTTGGTAGGTTACATAACTACTCTGTGCTTTGGTTTCTTCAAATGGAAAATAGGTGAATTGATAATCTCTGTGTCAGAAGGTCGTTGAAAGGATTAAATGAGTTAATATATGAAAGTTGTTAAAACAGTGCCTAATAGTTCATAACTAACTGCTCAGTTAATGCTAATTGCTATTAATAGTGGAAGGCTTTTCTAAGAGTCCAGTTTTGGTTCTCTTAATATCTGTTATTTTTTGTTCTCTATTTTGTTGATATCTGTCCTTTAATTCTTCCTTTGTGCTTACACTCCTCGAGTTTAACACACAGACAAATATCCAAAGCTGGACATTTGTAATGAATAACTATAACTACTTCAGGTATATCCTACAACCGTTATATCTGACTTATTAATAGTCATATTTATGTTCTTTTTCCATGTCTTAAGCTTATTAATATTAATACCATCCTGAACAAGTCAAGTGACAAGCGCCTCAGCACACTTTTCACTTCTCAAATCACTACCTGTTTTTCCAATTCTCTCTATATTGATATTCCCCAAAGTTTTTATTCTGGATTGTTTAGGGATATACTTTGCTGCTTTTTTTCCGCCTCCATTGCTTGCTTTAAAAACCAAAACAAAAATATTATATTAACTATTCTTTATCATATCTGAGATATTTCATAGAATTCTCCTGGATTTATTTTTATCCTTGCTGGAGTTTCTCAAAGAGGGTCTCAGTTTGATAAACCTTCTGAGTTTTAATATGGTTATAGCTAAATTTATTTTATTGTTATATTAAAATGGTATTTTATCTCTATGTAAAATTCTAGGTTTAAAGTTTTGTGGGTGGAGGGTTCTTTCTTTCTTTAAAACTCTCTCTCCAGTGCCTTCTGGTTTCTAGTGCTGGTTTTGAAAAGTCAGATGTTCATCTGATTCTTGTTCCTTTGTAGACAATCTCTTCTTTTTGGAAGCTTTCATATTTTTGGTTTTGGCAATCTTAATATTTACTCTAATTTGTCTAGCCTGTAAGAATTTTCTTAAACACCTGTTTGGTACTCTGAGCAATTTCAGTCTGAATATTTTCTTTAGTTCTGAGAAATTCTTAGATTCTTATCTGTATTTTCTCCTTTTTTTTTTTCTGGTACCCCCCCATACTATTGATACTGGTATTTCTACTTTAGTCCTTCCTAAAGCTTCTTTTATATTTTCTGTCTCTTCATCTCTTTCATTTTGAAAAATTCCATTTGAGAATTCCTCAGTTGGATCGTCCATCTCACTAATTTGTCTTAAGTTATCAGTTCTTGTATCCAACAGGATTCTAGTTGGATTTTTCTTTGGGACACTTTAGAATTTCATCTTTAAGTACTCTTCCCCCCTCCCCAAGAGAGGGGGGTAGAGAGAGAGAGAATGAGGACCTGCAGGCACATGCCAGGAGGAGGGGCAGAGGGAGAGGTGAGAGAGAGAATCTTAAGGAGGCTGGCTACACAACCCAGCTTGGAGCCCAATGCACGGCTCAGTCTCGTGATTGTGAGATCATGACCTGAGCTGAAATCAAGAGACAACCATTTAACCGACTGAGCTGCCCAGGTACCCCAACTATTCTCTTTTCTGTAACAGGTATATTATAACTTGTGGGGCTTGAACTCCCAACCGTGAGACTGTGCATGCTCCACCAACTGAGCCAGCCCGGTGCCCCTATTTTAAATCCTTGTTTTATCTGGTCTAAAGTTCTGCTCTAAATTATTTAATTTGTTGTCTGTCTTTTATGACTGTTGTGTACTCTCATATATTATTGTTATTCACTGCCTTACCCCCTCAAGATTTTGTTGCCAAGAAATAACTGGCAAATGATACATTTTTATATAAAACAAATTGGGCTTAAAATTATCTAAAATTAGCAAAATATTTCAATGATTTTTAAAAATTTCTATCAAGAATAAAATGTTTTTCCTCAGTAACTTGTTAAGTTCTGATTATACTTAGGTTATTTGTTTTATTTATACTATTTTTTATTATTATTATTTTTTGTATGCAAGTCTGTCGCTGTCCTATACCAGGCCTGTTATTAGAAAAGTGGTCATCTGCAGGTTATTTGGTGGATACCAGTTCACCTGGTTTAGGGCAGTGGAGGTAGGAATGGTTTCTGCCACCACCATTAATAAGGTCACGTTGTCCTTTCCTTAGACTAGACCCCTGGGACTGCACTTTTTCTCCTTCTGCTTCTCCCCTTTGGTGTTCATCCCCAGAAGCAACTCTGCAGTCTTATATATGTTCAGTCAGCCAGATTTATTTCAAAATTGCTTTCATTTTTAATTTATTTTTGAGAGAGAGAGAGAGTAAGAGCACAAGTATTGAGGGGCAGAGAGAGAATCCCAAGCAGGCTCTGCTCTGCCAGCACAGAGCCGAACACAAACTGTGGTCATGACCTGAGAGTCCGATGCCTAACCGACTAAGCCTCCGAGGCGCCTCCTCCATCATCTCCACCCCCTGCCTCCAGGTCATCTCCTTCTCTTGAACTGACCCTTTGAGCTTTCCTGCCGTCCTCTTCACCAGGTCCTGTATCCTCATGACCAGGATAATAAATTCGTGGCCAAAGTCTATACTAGGCATCACTAATTTATTACGTGCTGTTTGCCTACCAAGCCTTGGGCATGCCCTCCAAATCAGTACAGTACAGTATTTCAGGGAGCTGATTAGAGTTACACTAACGATGATACTTTATTGTCATTTCTGTTCTATCAGACTCTTTTTCCTTCAGGCTTTATTTGTTTTCAAGGTTGAAGAGGAAATAAAGGAAGAATAGCAAGTAGAGTGTGGCCGATATCCGGCAGACACTCTGCCCTTCTCTTACTCCTCTTCTAGAGCCTGTTTTCTCTCTCCTATCCTTGTTTCTCTCTCTGCTGTTGCTGTTTCTATCTACCTAGTTTATACTGGGAAATTAATACATGTATATTGACCATATGGATTAGATTTGGGGAATGAAGAAAATTTGTATTGACCATATGAACTAGATTTTGATTCATTATAGAAGGTAAAGGGCATTTCTTTCTTTCCAAATAGTCTCAATACTTTAGTCAGTCTCTTGAGGTGATTTCTTCTCATATGTAATTACATTTGGTATAGTAGTATGGTGGACATTTTTTTCTGTCCTTACTAGTTTTTTTGTAGAAAATTAGGTGTCACCAAATCTGGAAGGTGTTTGTTTTGAATGCCTTCTTCCTGGAACTGCTGCTAAAACGAGATAGGAATTTGAGAAAGGACAAGATAGAAATGCTGGTAGGGGAAACAAGTATTGATTACTCTATTTTTGTTCCTGACTTAATATCAACTAGATATGTTGAAAATATTAATGACAAAGACAGGAGAAAGTGGACCATCCTTAAGTGGGCCACCTATATGGCCATTGCTATAGTAAATAACTATAGCATTGTATTTGTTCTTCACAACCACTCTGTTCAGTGAAGGCATTGGCTTCATCTACTTATGAAGACAATGAAGGTTGAAAGGTAAATAATTTGCCCAAGGGCAAACAGCAAGTAAGTGGTAGAATTAGGATCCCACCCCAGCTCTCTCTGACTTCAAAATCCTATACTCCTTCCAATCTAACCATATAGGAAATTTTAGCAAATTTTACCTTTTTTCCATAATGGACGTTATATCATAGCCTTTTAAATTTGGGCAGTAATTGCATATAGACATATTTCAGTTTTATAGATGATTTACACCACTGGCACCATGACTGAATCATAGGCTTCTGAGACAAATAGTTTTCTGAGGCCCGAGGCCGTGTAGCCCAGTGGTGAAGGACAGTGGTTGAGCCTGGTGTCACATCTTGGCCCCGCCACTGCCTTATCTTGTGCAGGTTTCTTCGATCAAAATACAGAGTTGTTTTGAGGATGAAAACACATAGAATAACTAGCACCATGCTTGACAAACAGTAAGCACTTAAAAGGAATACTGCGTATGGTATCATTATGGCTTTACTGTAGCATGTTAAGTATCTGGCTTTCTTAAGAATTTTCACTGAGTTAACCCAGAAATTGCACACTACTCTAATGATATTTCCTACATCCTATGTTGCTATCTGTGGAAAAATAACAAATATTACCTCTACTCTTCATGTTACTTTTCATGTTTTGGTTAAATATTATAATATATAATAACTACTATTTGAAGCATCCTATATTTGAGTGTCTCCTGGTCAGGAATATTAGCCTCACCATAGGATTTAAATTATTTCTAGAAAAACGGCAAAAAATGTGTTTGGGCAGAGGATACTTGGTACAGTAGTAGTAGACACTGAACACCAGTAGAATTTACTGGTGTCTTTGTTTTAACCTTCTACTGTATGAAAATGCAGAATCCATACTTAGTAATTAAAACATTTGCTATCTCCTTTTCTTTTTCAGAAGATGAATAATCTTTCATTCAGTGAGTTATGTTGCCTCTTCTGCTGTCCACCTTGCCCTGGGAAAATTGCTTCAAAATTAGCATTTTTGCCACCTGACCCAACTTACACACTGATGTGTGATGAAAGTGGAAGCCGCTGGACTTTACACCTGTCAGAGCGAGCAGACTGGCAGTACTCTTCTCGAGAAAAAGATGCTATTGAGTGTTTCATGACTAGAACCAGTAAAGGCAACAGAATTGCCTGCATGTTTGTGCGTTGTTCACCCAATGCCAAGTACACTTTACTCTTCTCACATGGAAATGCTGTTGATCTCGGTCAGATGAGCAGCTTTTACATAGGACTGGGCTCACGGATTAACTGTAATATATTCTCATATGATTATTCTGGATATGGTGCAAGTTCTGGGAAGCCAACGGAGAAGAACCTCTATGCAGATATAGAAGCTGCGTGGCTTGCTCTTAGGACAAGGTAAATGGTGGTTGGGAATTATTTTCCACAGTTATTGTGACATTTAACTAAAATATCAAATATAAAAACAAGTTTTTATAACACATTTTGAAGTAGTAAATAGAGATTATATTTACCAAAATACACCTGTGAAGAGTTAAGCTCTTAGAATGTAATTAAAAATTTTTAAAGACAGCATAAAGTTTTTAATACATATCTCATTTGTATCTCTTAGTGCATGTGGGTGATTTTCTTTAAAATTTAAGCCCATGACAAGTTTTGGTTATAAACTTATTAGACACTGATATAAAAATCTTTATTCAGGGTCATCTGGGTGGCTCAGTCAGTTGAGCCTCTGACTCTGAATTATGTTGATTTGAATAAGCAGTGACTTAGCTAATCATTTACATTATCTGTTACTAAGAGTATAAGAGACTGGATTGTTTTTGTTAATTGTAAGCCTGAGTCCTGAGTTTGCATTATTTTCTATAATAATCTCTTAGACAATGTGACTTAAAGATATCTTGTTGAAACTATTTTTAAAGTATTCATTCTGTAGAAGTGAGATTTTTTTGCTTTGCATTCTGGACTAATAAAATTAAGAGAGATGATCATAAACAACAACAAAAAAAGCAATGTTAATGATAAATCATTGAAGCAAATTCTCTTACCATGTCAATTATTCTTTGGTTATAACAGTACATTTTTGGGAACTAGAAATTGCTTTAATCTTTCCTAGTCACCAAGATCCTTAGAAATTTTTAATGAAATATATTGCAGTTTTGTAGACTTCAGGGGTTTTTTCCATCAAATGGTTCATGTACAGCAAATAAAGATACCTTAGCTCAAGTTATTCCTCATATTATCCACTGATTGGCTGCCTGGCTTCCAGAGTATTTTAGACTAAAGCTAAAGGACTGAGAGAAAATTTACCATTTCTAATTTAATGTTTAAATATTAATGGTTTCAGTTAGGGAGAACCTCAATTTTGTTAGTAGGCATAACCTTATTTTAGAAAATACCTTTAGATGGGGCGCCTGGGTGGCTCAGTTGGTTGAGCGTCTGGCTTCGGCTCAGGTCATGATCTCACGGTTCGTGGGTTCAAGCCCCGCGTCGGGCTCTGTGCTGTCAGGTAGCTCAGAGCCTGGAGCCTGCTTCAGATTCTATATCTCCCCCTCTCTCTGACCTCCCCTGCTCGTGCTGTCTCTCTCTGTCTCTCAAAAATAAATAAAAAACATAAAAAATAAAAAAAAAAAGCCTTTAGAAACATTTGCTCCTTGGGACACCTGGGGGCTCAGTGGACTAAGCATCCTATTCTTGGTTTCAGCTCAGGTCACGATCTCATGGTTTGTGAGTTCAATCCCCGCATCAGGCTCTGTGCTGATGGCACGGAGCCTGCGTGGGATTCTCTCTCTGCTTCTCTTTCTCTGCCCCTTCCCTCCTCACTTACTCGCTCTGTCTCGTGCACAAAATATGTTTGAAAAAAACACTCCTCTAAGATAAACTATAGTGTCATAGCAAAGTTCCATATAAAGGGGATTTATAAATCATTTCAAATGATCTGAAAATTAAGAAAAACTAGATAAGTAGTATAAGAAATAGGTAAAGAGTTGGGGAGGGGCAGGGAATGATAAAAATTTATAAACTTAAAAACTGCCTTAAATGACCAAAGTCATTTTTGTCTCAGTCCTACAAACCAAAATAAATGAGTGCCCACTTCCCAGACACAGCCAATTGAATGTTGTATAATGCCTGTCAGGAAAGTATGATAAGAGATATTTTTAATGATAGAATTATTGAGCTATAACTCCTTTAAAGTACAACTTCAGTGGATTAGTACAATTTTTAAGGATGCTAAGTTAAAGCAGAGAGCCTTCGTTATTAGTGCTTCTCAATAACATGAAAAGATAACTTTATTCAACCCAAACATACTAGAATCCAATGGAGTGTTCTATGTTGATGTAAAAAAAAAAATCCACTCTTGTAAGTGGTTAACTTTTCCTTATTTTTCATCTTGTCTCATATCAATTTAAAGGAAACTGTGTAAAATGATTTCTAGTCTTGATTAATTCATCTTTTTAAAACATCCTTAATGATCGGGGCGCCCATGTGGCTCAGTTGGTGGAGCATCCGACTTCAGCTCAGGTCACAATCTCACAGTTCATGGGTTCAAGCCCCGCATCGGGCTCTGAGCCTGGAGCCTGCATCAGATTCTGGATCTTTCTCTCTTTGTGCCTCTCCCCTGCTCATGCTCCATCTCTCAAAAACGAATAAACGTTAAAAAAGTTTTTTAAACATACGTAATGATTGCACATACTTGATGAATGAGGAGCAAGGGCAGGATAGATACATTTCTAAATAGTCCATCAGTCTTTGAGTTCATTATCTGTGTGCTATCATAGAAAAGGCACTGAACTGGGAGTCAGGGTACCCGGGTTCTAATTATAGATCTGCCTCTAACTTACTCTGACTTTGAACATTTGCTCAGGAAGCAGCTGAACTAGATTAAATGGTCACTAAAGTCCTTTCTAACTTGTACTGTTCTGAAATTCTGTTATTGCTTTGAGCTCTCTGCTAAACTGGCAGCTGCTTCTACTCGGGAGTCTTGCCATTGCTAGCATTAGCCTAAAACCCACAGTCACCACCAGCAGTGCTGCGATTCAGCTAACAGCAATGTTATGTTCATTTTCATAAAATTTTTCTTACTCTTATGAAATATGTACAGCCAGGTCTTTGTAACGAAAGACTTTTCTGAGTTTACTTAGATTTAGAATCAGTCTGGAGTAGGTGGAACCCAACCTCAGGGACATATCCAAATGCTTATATAGGACTGATTGGGAGAAACTATGGGGACATCTATCATTACCTGGATGGTTCAGAGTCTTATGCCCCTAGAAAGGACCAGAGGAAGCACTCAGGGTTTGTCTTGCTATTTTTTTTCATGTTCAGATACTTGGAAAGCCCCATTACCTTCTCAGAAGACCAGAGGCTGTTGTGCAAATGGCCCTTAGCATTCAGAAATGACTTCTTTCAGATTTCTAGAGTGGAAGGGCATATTTGATCTCACTCTAAACCTCAGTTCTAAAATTATTAGCTCCTGTAGCGCCTCATTTCTACTTGGAGTAGAACAATTATACATAGGCAGTAATACCATAGGCAGTTAGGACAGTTATACCATAGGCAGTAAACAGTGCCTAGAGCACAGTGTATACCTGACACTGAATTAGCGAGTTGATATATTTAAATCTGCAACATTTTTAAAGGATGGAGGGAAGGCAATTCTCTTGAGGTCTTAGCATGAAGTCTATTTGTAATTAACTGAATCATAAGGCATTTGGAATTCTCATTCATCTGTTTATCCCTCCAGTCATTAATCCATTCCTATGACCAAGTAAAGGAAAATTTCAGGAAAAATAGTAATTTGCTTTTGGCTAAAATGATACATACTTTTCATTCATTCCATAGAGTAACTGTCTGTCATGGTTTTCATCACTATGACTGACTTCGGAAAATAAAATGAGCCACTTTTAATATCTAGGCAAATAAAGAACTTTTGTTACATTGAATGGAAGATGGATGATAAATGTCTATGAAGTGTCAACCCATTAAAATATTAGTGGTATTATATGTTCAGAAGTTAGTCAAAAAATATGCCACGTTGAATTGCATAAATTAGTTAATGAATTCCTTTAAGTTTAAAATTTAAAAAGACCTCAACAATTATTTTTCCAAAAGATGAAACAGATAAAGAATGAGCTAAGAATACAGATATTATTGTAGCATTAAATATGATAATGATGGCTAAGAAATGTGTATTTTAAATATAAATTTGTTGACATGGTCTCATTCTAAGTCATTCTATTAAAATACTAAGTCCCTGGAAAATGATTGAATATTTCATGCCAGTCCAACTCTCCACTTTTTTTTTTTTAACTCCTGAATTTTCTAGATACGGCATTCGCCCTGAAAATGTGATTATATATGGCCAAAGTATAGGGACAGTACCATCTGTGGACCTTGCTGCTCGGTATGAGAGTGCTGCTGTTATTCTTCATTCTCCTTTGACCTCGGGAATGCGAGTTGCTTTTCCTGATACCAAGAAGACCTACTGTTTTGATGCATTCCCAAAGTAAGTATCAGTATTCAAAGTTGTTTAATTTAAAGAAATTTTGAGGGAATTTTTTTGTCACTTAAGGAATCCATAATATCATTCATTCAGCCATGAACTTCTATTTTACATATATTATAGAAATTGTGAAAAATTAATTTTTGAAGAGGATGGTGGCAGGAGACCAGTCTGCATGGTGTAACGTTTGAGCAGTAGTAGTTCTGGTCAAAAGTGCTAAAGGCCTTAGACCCCAGAGAGTGGCTCTAGTGGTATTAAAGATAAGGGAATGAATTTGAGAAATGAAATTGACAGAACTGAGTGTCTGTGAATGTAGGATGCTAAACAAGAGAACTTGAGTGTAATTCCCAGGGGGCTGATGGATGATGATACAATTCAGTGAGACATAATATTAGAGGAGTGGAAGTGTAGAGGGCAAATGAGACACGTCTGCATAAAAATTAGTGAATGCTGTCTAATTAATGATAGCTGATTTACAAAAGAAGTGAATTACAAAAAAAGTTGAGTCTTAAAAATAAAGTATTGCCACCTTAGAGGCACCTGGGTGGCTCAGTCAGTTAAGCGTCTGATTGGCTCAGGTCATGATCTCACGGTGAGTTCAAGCCCCACATCAGGCTTGGTATTGACTGCATAGATCCTGTTACAGATCCTCTGTCTTCCTCTCTCTCTGCCCCTCCCCAGCTCGCTCATGCGCGCGCGCGCGCTCTCTCTCTCTCTCTCTCTCTCTCTTAAAAATAAAATTAAAACATTGGGGGGGAAATAAGGTATTGCCCCCGCAAAGTCTGTAAATACACAGTATTATACAAATTTGAAAGAAGAGCTACTTCTGTTTCTCAAGACAAGATGGATGGACGGGATGTCTGGGTGGCTAAGCGTCCGACTTCAGCTCAGGTCATGATCTTGCAGCTCAGAGCCTGGAGCTTGCTTCAGATTCTGTGTCTCCCTCTCCCGCTGCCCCTCCCCTACTCATGCTCTGTTTCTCTCTGTCTCAATAATAAATAAACATTAAAAAAAATTTAAAAAGACAAGATAGATGGAAATTCCGCAAGTTCCTATTCATAATTGGGAGAAAACAAATGGATGGCCCATTTTTCTCAAAGGGAGAAGGCAAGAAGTGAGAAGCTGGCAAATTTCAGTCTCACTTCTTTTCTCCAATTGGCAGCTATACAAAGAATTTTTTTGTGAATGATATATGGGCTCAAGGCCAGAGTCATCACTTGTTTCTTCATAAAAACAGGGAAGATCATTTCAAAAGCACATTTTTTCATCATTAGTCAGTAAGGGGTCATTTTTATAGGGAAGCTAATGATGGGAGCATATGATCTTATTGCCAAAGCAGGCTGTGGGAGGGTTTTTGTTTTTACATTAATTTAGGGTTTGTTTTTGTTTTAGATAATAGTATATTGGAAGGTATGTGCATTATACTGTCTCTATCTAACTGAACAGTAGGAATGATAGGGAGTATTTGGGGTAATGCTATTGCCAACTCACATTCTCTGTCCAACTCCCTCTTGCATTTCTGCTGCCTCAACAAAGAAAGCAGCACGTGGCTGCAAACTGCCCGAGAAAGATCATAATTTTTTAAGTTTTAAAATTTTTTTGTAAGGTCTCTTTATGTAGTTTATGTCTCCATGTTGCCGTTTTAAAATTGCTTTGCTCTCTGATATTTTAAATGTTCTCGGATACCTGATAATTCTTAGTTGTCCGTTCCTGTGTAAGAGAGGAACTAAAGAGCTGACCTGAAGCAGGTGATTAAGGCTTATTGACTGTGAGCTTCACTATACAGTGATCTGTTCAAATCAAGTAGTTGGGGATCCCACCCCATGTCACTGTTTTCTCTATCTTTCCTCTTAAGGTGGATGTAGTCTTCAACAAAGATTCTTCTGAAAGTCCCCTTTGGGGGCTCAAGTCGGTTAAGCGTCCAACTCTTAATTTCAGCTCAGGTCATGAGCTCTCGGTTCGTGAGATAAGCCCCGAATCAGCCTCCAAGCTAACAGTGCAGAGCCTGCTTTGGATTCGCTTTCTCTCTCAAAAATGAATAAAATAAAAGCCCTCCCTGGAAGATTGAAGGCCTGGCTACCAGCCTTCCGGGGGCCCTGTGCAGAAGCTAGTTTCATAGTAGCAGTATGTGTGTGTTTACTTGGTCTTTTTGATACCCATGCTTTAAACTGCACCTGGCAGTCTCCTGGTCCACAAGTCCTCCAGTTTTGGGTGGAGTGCAACTACCAGGCTACAAAAAGACGGGGAAAGAAACTGGGGGAGAGGGACCTATTTCTGAAACAAAGTGAACAAATTCTGTAGACTCCCATCACCTGCCCTCATCCCCATGTCATTTCACAACCTTTGGCTCTATGCCGTGGTTTAAATTGGGTTGTCTTCACTTTACTTTCTATCCTCTGAAAATTAGTTTTCTCTTATACTTTTAGTTGGTTACCCAACTCCAAAATTACGTATTATATTCCCCCTATTTTGGGGAGTTGATACCCCAAGACAAAAAAACATTTTGCTGTCATTTTAGGAGATTAAGAGCCAGAAAAAAATATGAGTTCATAGAGATATAAAGTTAGCACATACTTGAATGCTCCTTAGTTTTCTCTCCTTCTGACCTTAGTTTTCTCTGTGCTCAACATTGTAGAAAGGTACAGTAGGTTGATAATAACCATTGAATGATTCCTCTGAATCAGAAGTGCCTGAAGTTAGCTGTCTCAGCTAATCTTAAGAAAAAGAGTATGGAAAGTGACTTTTAAATCTTATTTGAAGTCCAAAAGTCATCTGTTTCTTACGGTTTGATTCCAAGACTATTCTGATATTTGAATGATCTGTCAGTATATAGCACAAGGAATTTGTTTTACATTCCTTCTCATAGGCAATTCGTTGACTTCCTTCTGCCTTCTCTTGCAGCATTGACAAAATCTCTAAGATAACCTCTCCAGTATTAATAATTCATGGGACTGAAGATGAAGTCATTGACTTTTCACATGGCCTCGCATTGTTCGAGCGTTGCCAAAGACCTGTGGAGCCTCTGTGGGTAGAAGGGGCAGGTCACAATGATGTGGAACTTTATGGACAGTACCTCGAAAGGTTGAAACAGTTTGTGTCACAGGAACTGGTAAATTTGTAAAATATTCTGTAAATTTGCATACTGGGTTTTCTTTCCTTGCTGAACTGCACTCTTTGGTAAATAACATAAAACCTGAAGGTTTTGTTTGCAAATCATGTCAGTTGCCTTCATAAATGTACAGGTAATGATTTGTTAACAGACTTAATGAAGGTTTTAATTACCAGAACTAGAAACTGGAAATAACAGTATCATGCAGTCAGGCTGTGTAATTTATATTTTTTCTGTGAATTTTTTTTTAAAACATCAAAATGAGTACTGTATGAAATTTTAATTCTATAAAATCAAATGCTGTAAAAGTATTGCCAAATGCTTTTGCATATCAGAAACAGATTTATAAATATTTTTAAAACATCTCAATGTACTAAATCTTATCCAGGTATACAAATGTAATATTCTTTCAATAAAAGGCTGTATATCTAAAGCAAATCAAGTACTCATAGTAGAATAAACGGTAGGAAAATGTGCAAGTTCACTAGAGCGACCTAAGCCCTGTTGTACAGGGATAAGGGTTTAAACTTATTTTATTGTAAAATACATTGAATTTTCTGTATTCCCTGGTTATCATACACTTTCTCCTTAAAAAAAAATGATGTAAGTCTTAATTTTTATGACATCTGTTCATTTACCAACTAGTTACCTTGTAAATGAGAAGTCACAATAGCACTGAATTTTAACTAGTTCTGATTTATAGGTTTGGTACTGTGAGGCAACTACTTAAAATTCTCATTTTTGTTTTTTAAAAGGCATTTAGAGCTTCAAGAATGATTTTTGTATGCAATGTTGTTTTAAATTTTGACTAATCTCATAGAATTGCTGTACTCTTCAGTGTAAGAAAACCTGGGAGTCCATTAGATGTTCTTCAAGACCACAAACAAGCTGGCTATTTGGTCATTTTCCACTTTGGCTATTTTTAATAGGACCTGTTGTTTTAGATTACTATCAGAGAATTTCATGGATTTACTCCTGATACAGGAAATAAGAGAACATTTAATTCATAACTTTTATATTAACCAATGTAGTAAAAAACAAAGCTCACACACAAAACTAAGTTGCCTTTCCTTGAATGAATCCTGCCTGAATAAAACAATGAAAGAAAAATAAAAATAAAATTAATGGTATGTAGTCTAAATTGTAAATGAATGAATATTGAAATAATACACACTGTGGATATATTTTAAGGCCTTATGTAGTTTTAATTGTTCTGCTTGTTCTGTGGTTATGTCTAAGACTATAGTGTATGATTCTCTTCAAAGTATATCAAGTATTGTGAATGCTTTGGTTCAGATGTGTCAAATTAACAGTAAAACAACAAATATACCACCCAGCTGTGCCTGTTTGCCTTCTTGCACGTTTCCCATTCCTTACTGTAAAGTCAGGGGGAAAAATTACCATTCATCTTAATAGAACATAGTTATGTCGTTTTCTAAATTTTATCATTTGTTTTTTTGGAGAGATTTTTTTCCTTCTCAAGATTGCTACGGAGCAGGTACACTTCCTACTTTTGTATAACATAAACACCAGAGTTTAGCTCAAGGTTTTGATTACCTGTTAAATTTAAAATATCGGTCAAACCAATTCAGTATTCATTCATTCATTCATTCAACAGCTATTTATTCAGTCACGTAGAACCCTATGCCAGATAAAGATAAACACCAACCATGTCCTCATAGACTTCACAGCGTGTATAACCAAGGACACAGACATCTTATTGCACAAGTATTACTATTTGGATAAGGGCTGAAGAATATTTGTAGCTTATTATAAAAGGCAAAAGGTTCTCTTGGGAGGGGCAGATGGGGAGAAGGGCAAGGAAGAACTTGACAAAGAAATTATCTTTGATCTGAGCTTTAAGGATGACTAGGAAATGACTAAACTTGGTGGCTTCCTGAAGGGAACAGTATATGGAAGCCTAAAGGAAGGATACTGCATTTGAAATGTAAAGACTGTCCAGAAGTCAAGGGAAATGGATGGCATAGAGATGAGGTTGGCCAATTAGTTAGAGGCACAATCATACATGGTATCATGGACCCTGATCATCATCCTAGACACCAGAGAAAGCCATTGATAGGAGTATGGAATTGCATTTGCCGAGAGTTTATAGATGAAAAAAAAAACCTGGATATTTTTAGTTTGCTAGAAATAGCATGTGAGCAGGTTATTATTAGCTATAATCTTAGGGTGCTAAAAAATTCATCATGGGGAGATAATCTCCTATAAAATGCCAGTCAAACCATATCTGTAAATATTAACTTCATTTCAGGATCCAGTGAAAGGATATTCACAAAATGGAGCAAATCTTGGAATGTTTTACCAAGTTGGAAAGAGTCCCACAAACTAAAACCCAAAGACCAAGTGAAGAATTATGTAACTAAGGAATGAAAGCTACGTTCAAATATTTGAGAGACATGCGCAATTGATTCTTTTTGACTCAGAGTAGAACTAGGTAAAAGTTGCAAAATGGCAGGTTAGAGCTCAGCGGAAGAAAGAACCTTATGGTTATTTGTCCGTGGCGGAGAGGGATTGCCTTCTAAAGGTCAGCGAGGATCTTACCAATGGAACAGAGCGGAAGCTGAATGACCTCTGTCCCAGTGCTGCACAAGAAATTCCAGATTTACATATGAAACTGAACTAGATGGACTGTGTAATGTCCCCTTTAATTAAAGATTTTATAGTTCATTTCTTTTTCTCCTACTTTCTCAACATTGCCTGCCCTGTGACATCCAGAGGACAGTATCCTGTAGAAGAATTGACAATCAGATCTGGGTTCACTTCTCAACTGACAACAATTAGATCTGTGGCCTTGCCAAGTCACTTCTTGGAACCACAGTTTCCTCGCTAGAAATGAAGAGATGGAATTGATTGATGTAATCCCTTAATGTTTCTGATATAAGGAAAATTTCAACCCCATTCATCTGTAGTGACTCCTCTAAAAAACTTTAACTTGTAGCCTTGGATAACGTATTTTGATATTTGGCTATTGTGCATACCAACAAGGAGCAACTTCGGTGGTAACACTAATCCTGGGGAAATGGTCAGCAGCGTACATAACTCCTGACAGATGACATTTTCAAGTATATAAAGCAAAACAAGAACTTTAATAAATTGGTTTATAATCTGTACACTTTCCCAGACTTCTAACTTATTCGAATTTACCAGTTCTATATCCTACCTAAGAATATAGTGCAGTAGTTTTTCTTGATTTCTATAAATATATAGGAATTGCTCACTTTACAGATGCTCAAAAAATGAAAATGAATTTTTAAAATTGTAAACTGACATCTGTTGTCCTATAAATAGAATATTCTTGGTGCATTTAGACACCCTATATGACAAAAACAAGAACAGGCATTATGGAAAGCCAGACAGGCTCATAAATCTCTAAAACTTTAAACACAAAATAGTGTAATCCCTTCATTTTGCAGATGAAGAAAGAAACCCAAAGAACAGAAGTCACTTTGCCAAAATCTACAATATAATTGTCATTACTTGTACTCCTTATCTTCTCTTCATCAAATTTATCTGCACTAATATACCAATGATCCCTTTGAATTTGTACTTTCCTCTCCAGTATTAACCATGATTTTATTTTTTTAAATAGCTCTTAAGATATCTCCTTATCAGTGAATTATTCATCAATTACTAAGTCAGCATATTGTGCCTTTTGCATTTGTCGAATTAATGATTTGTGTATTTTAACATTAATTCATTTCACTAGGCTCAGTAACAGCTATTTGTTGAAAATGGTAACTTTGGTCACATGAATAAGTAGTCAGGTTTAAGCTGCACATTTACTAAGTATAACATTAAGGAGAAGCAATTAGGTTGAAAAAAAGTATCAAAGCAGTTATCACTAATTGGTGATGGGTGGGTTTTATTTTTTGCTTTAATTTTAAACAGGTATTATATTCAAATACTGTGGTAGCATGTTGCATTCTAGTGATGCCAAATGCCCAGTAACCAAAAAACTATGCATTTACCACTTGGAATGATGTTTTGATTTACAATATGCAGAATGGAGAGGGAAGACATTTGTCTAATACATCGCTAATGGATTATGCATCTGACACAATAGTTGAGTAATGCTAAGGAAGGAAGCCTGGAAATGACCTACTAGAGACAGGAGTTTAAAAAAAAAACAGGAAGTAAGCATAGAGTCTTTATAAATGTCAGTGAACTAGAAGTGGTTAAACTGGTTCTTTCATTAGAAACCAGATGGACTTGAAATTATTTTACTTCTCTTTATCTTGTAGGCCATGTACTACATTTGCCTAACACAATTATAGTGCTTCTAGAAAAATGTTTCAGTAGTGTGTGTGCCTTAAATGAAAACCTTATATTAGAAAATACATATTAAAATCCTACCGGGGAATGCTGTTTTCAAATAATTTATGGTGGTTTGTATTTGCTGATAAAATGCAAATGTCAGCAATTGTCGTAGATTAATTCAAGATTGAAAGTTTTTGGTCCCCCCGCCCCCCCCTCCCCCCGCAAAATTACTACTTATGGCAGTATATGGAAATGAGATAAGAAGGGTAGCTTGCAGGTTTATAGATACAGGAGTATCTGAATTTAGAATTTTGAAATGTACTTGCTCAATTCCATATTATCCAAAGTATGGTGGATTCATGGACTATGAATAAAGACAGCGAATTACCATTTTACATTATAAATCGTAGATGAAACTTGGGTTTGTATCTAACCACTTAATTTCAAGTTGTGTCAATATATTCAAATTTAAAACTGGTAAAGTCAGAGGTCATATAGATTGTTTCACCAAAGTTAAAGATTTTGCTTTTTTTTTTCATAAGTCTTCTTTAAAAGCCTTTTTTAAGGGCTTCTGAAATCAGGATCCCATGATAAACTAAAGAGAAGTAACCTCAAATAGGTTTTTAGGCTGGCTGCGAAGAGAAAATAAAAGAATTCTTGTATTTGGATGGTGTTTTGGGGGGTGGGAGATGGTGGTTTGGTAGGGAATGTAACATACTGTATAGTATCTGAAACTTTATCTCCTTGAGTACCGAGTCTACATTTTATGTCTGTTAATGTTACACAATACTGCATTGTTAACAATTATTACTTTACCGTCTGTGGTCATTTCCTCAGCTCATTACAGCTTTGCTGGCATTCACTTCATTTTTGCTGTTTTTGACAATTACGCCAATTATACTTCCATATGTTAAAGACCCAATAATAGGTTACACTTGACCCTTGAACAAGACAATTATGAACTGCACGAGTCCATCCAATTTTTGCAGATTTTTTCAGTGAATACAGTACCATTAATTTATTTTCCTTATGATTTTTTAATTTTTTAGTGTTTATTTTATTTTTGAGAAAAAGGACGAGAGCACAGGCTGGTGAGGGGCACAGAGAAGGAAACAGGATCCGAAATGGGCTCTAGGCTGAGAACAGAGGAGCCCAGTGTAGGGTACCAACTCAAAAAAAAAAAAATGACCTGCACCAAAGTCAGGTGCTTAACCAACTGAGCCACACAGACATCCCTATTTTCCTTATGATCTTCTTAACATTTTCATTTCTAGCTTACTTTATTGTAAATATATAGTACATAATACATATGTAAAGTATATGTTAATCAGCTGCTCTATTGGTGAGTTCTCAGGCTGTCGGTTAAGTTTTGGGGGAATGAAAAGTTATACGTGGGTTTTTTACTGTGTAGGGAGACAGTGCCCCAACCCCATTTGGTATATGGGTCATTTGTGTATACATATTTTATGAAATTGCTGTTTCACTCATTTAAGAAAAAAAATAAATGTGCATTTATAGTTTACCAATGTCCTCTAAACTTGTGAATTTGTGTTACTGTCTGGGTTCACTTTCTTATAGTCTGAGGAATTTCCTACCAGAATGTTTCTTGTAAGATGACTTGGCTGGCAATGAATTTTCAATTTCTGTTTATCTGGAAAAGTTTGAATTTCACGTTCACTTATTAAAAACTTAAAGATTCATTGGCTATTGGATTTTGGGTTAACAATATTTTTCTTTGAGCACCTTGAATATTTTCCCCATTGCCTTCTGACTTCCATTGTGCCTGCTGAGAAGTCTGCCATTAATCTCACCCAGTTCCCTTGTAAGTGATGCTTTGTTTTTCTCCAGCTTTTTCCAAGATATTTTCCTGGTCTTTGACTTTTAGCCTTCTTACTCTGAAACGTCTTTCTGTGGCTCTCTCTCTTCCTTGGGCTTCCTGGGTGTGTAAGTTACTGTTTTTCAATAAATGTGGGGCGTTTTTGCCATATTTCAAACGTTTTCATTTTTTTCTCCTGGTATCTTCAGTTGAAGGGCACCAAGGATTACAAAACTAGTCCTCTGCTCTTACATTAGTGGTCCCCGGGCTGCTCTACTTTTCGGGTTCCAATGTTTGCATTCCAGTTTCTCCTGTTGTCCTTTCACACTGAACTGTCACTTATTGCAGCTTTTTTCCTCTGCTCTTACTTGCTATTTCTGTTTCTCTCCTCAGATTATCGAAGAAACCAGATAACTGAACTACTTAAAGAATGTCTAAGTTAAGAGCAACATGACTGGGCTTTTGAAGTCTTGAAGGACCATGCTATGAGCTACTGCCTCACAGCCAAGAACCGAGGCTCCCACCCTGAGGTAAGAATTAGTTGCTAACTGCTCAGGAGATTGGGTTCTGTCCAGAGGATCTGCATTTGTAGGGCAGGCTGCTAGGAGCCTGCTTCGCTGACCAAACTTACAGCTGTTGTCTTCTAGGATTCTTATTTTAAAAAGTCATGAATCTCCAAGAAACAAAAACAATATGCCATTTTCAATGTTGCCAGTGTTGAAACACTGACTCCTAAAGGACACGCACCAATCTGAGAAACTTAAGAGGGAATATAGGAAGTGGTTCTGTGTGCAATCAACCTTGAGCTGATTATTAGCCCTAAGAACCATCACTGACCACGATGATGGATTGGAAAGTGCTCCTCTTTAGAATTATCAACAAAGAAATACATATAATTGCGAATATCAGGAAATATGAAATAGAATTGGGTGACCTTAAAAATAAAGGAAAAGGTGAATCTGTACCAAAAAGGAGCAGAATAGGAGGAAATAATGTAGTATGCTTTAAGACTAATGAATCCTTCCTAATATCCACAATCAGGAGGAAGCAGAATAGATGCAAATACAGCCCGAACATTCTGTCAACCAAGAAATATTTTACAATTCATGAGATACCTAGAGAACATCATTAAAAAGAACTTTAAAAAGACTGGGATAATAATTAATTTGAATATAAGTAAATACTGTTGGAAATGTTTTTTAATTTTTCTTTTAACCTTTATTTATTTTTGAGAGAGACAGAGCATGAAGGTGGGGGGTGGGCAGAGAGAGAAAGAGACACAGAATCAGAAGCAGGTCCAGGCTCTGAGCTAGTGGTCAGCACAGAGCCTGACACAGGGCTCAAACCCACGAACCGTGAGATCATGACCTGAGCCGAAGCCGGACGCTCAACCAACTGAGCCACCCAGGCGCCCCTGGAAATGTTTTTTAAATGCTAGAAACAGACTGTAATGGTGGAGTCTGACCAGGTGTTAGTCTTGACTCTTCAGCATTTATTAAGCTTTTATTTACATTGGATTTAGTCTCTGCATTTTTGTGCTTCAAGACTGAAGAGAAATAAGCAAAAAATAATGATTTATTAAAGGACACGTTATAAAACCTAACAATAGCCAGTGGCTACACCAGTCTTTCAGGTCCTTCCCACTGTTTACCAGAAAACATCTACATGAAGCCCCATTCCAAGGTGGAATGAGACCCAAGGTACTGGACAATGTACTCTCTTTTAATGCTACCAGTTCTAGGTAGTTCTATAGACAGAGTGTCCTACAGAGCGTTGTACAGAAAGAAGATCGTCAGAGACCCAAGCCTTTCACTTTTCGGATCTGTATTCCAAGACACTATATGCTACTTGATCTGTTAGAATGAGAAACTCTGAAGGGCAGAGAATGTGTCTTTCCCTATTTATGTATCTTTACCCTTCCCTTGGCAGCTGAAAGCTTCCTAACACTTGAATTAGTATCAGGGGAAGAAAATGTCATATGTTCTTTATTATGAGGTAGGACTTTTTTATGAGAACTGTGACTTTATATTTTCCTTTTGTATCTTAAAATTATTATGGAAAAAACTAGCAAATTAACAGTATACATGCGGGTGGAGGAGGAGGTATGTTTTGAAATCTTAGACCTACTAATTAATGTCTTGGAGCCAGAGTTTCATTTTCAGTTAAACGGTAATATTGATCATATCCATTCTATTGACATTGGATGTTTACTATAAAGATCAAACGATGATACTAAGTGGAAATATTTTCAGTGCTCTAAGGGAATATTAAAATGTAAGGAGTTATTTGTGTTCAAAAAGTGGATCCATGTATACAAATGAGGATTAGGGATGCCTGTGTGGCTTGGTTGAGCTTCCAATTCTTGATCTCAGCTCAGGTCTTGATCTTGGGGTTGTGACTTCAAGCCCCGTGTAGGGCTCCATACTGAGTGTGTGAGGCCTACTTAAAAAAAAAAAAAAAAAAAAAAAAAAAGAGGGGCTGCCTAGGTGACTCAGTCAGTTGAGTGTCCGGCTTCAACTCAGGTCATGATCTCATGATCTCAACGGTTCGCGGGTTCGAGCTCCACATCGGACTCTGTGCTGACAGCTAGCTTAGAGCCTGGATCCTGCTTCGGATTCTGTGTTTCCCTCTCTCTCTGACCCTCCCTTGCTCACACTTTCTCTATCTCTCAAAAATAAATAAAAAACATTAAAAGTAAAAATTAAAAAATAAAAAAAAAGATTGAAGGAGTCTGGGTGGCTCAGTTGGTTAAGTGTCTGACTCTTGATTTCAGCTCAGGTCATGATCTCACAGTTCATGAGTTCAAGGTCCACATCAGGCTCTTTGCTGACCACGTGGAACCTATTTGAGATTCTCTCTCTCTCTCTCTCTCTCTCTCTCTCTCTCTCTCTCTTTCTCCCTCACTTCTGCTCCTTCTCCTTTCCTCTTCTCTCTCTCTCTCTTTCTCTCCACATAAATAAAGTTAAACTAAAAAAGGAAGGAAGAAGTGAATATCAGGCCATGAATCACTTTTAGATCATTTTTAAGGAATTCTTACTGATAATGTGCCAATTTACTAGCAGATTTGCAGAGAACTTGGGTCTGTGCAGCTCTGTGATAAATGCTGGCCCGTTTCTTACGTTGGTCATATTTATACGACTTGTTGAATCTAAAGCAACCACAAGTTCCTGTCTGACATGCCTTAAAATGTTACTCGGTCCGGGAAGGCGGTAACAGCTGGATGAACCACAGCCAATGAGAGCAAATGCACCTTTTGTCTTGTCCAGCCCTGCCTTGCTCCCATGACGCTTTGGCTCCAGATGTGTCCTATTGTCCCTAAACATACTGCCTTTGTGTTCTTAGTGTTGAGAGTTAAACTGGAAAGGATGGAGGCAGGACAAACAAACAACACTGGGACAGCTGAAATGAAAAATCCCATGGTTTTGGAAAAGATTTAATCTGCAGTGTCAAATCCCTAGTTCTTATTTTTACAAAAATTAAAATTTTAAATCCTGAATACGTTTTTTTCAATCCTAGTGCTTCTCCACTGATAAAAGAATTATTTAGTATGTTGGAGGTTTGATGTTTAACTTTTAGTTTTATTTACATATTTTTTAATGTTCATTTATTTTTGAGACAGAGGGAGACACAGAATCCAAAGCAGGCTCCAGGCTCTAAGCTGTCAGCACAGAGCCCGACGCAGGACTCAAACTCGGAAACCCAGAGATCATGACCTGAAGTCAGACACTTAACTGACTGAGCTACCCAGGCGCCCCTTGATGTTTAACTTCTAAAACTTAACTTCAGGGGCACCTGGGTAGCTCAGTTGGTTAAGCGTCCAGCTTCAGCCCAGGTCATGATCCCACGGTTCGTGGGTTCGAGCCCCACATTGGGCTCTCTGCTGACAGCTAGCTCAGAGCCGGGAGCCTGTCTTCAGAATCTGTACCTCCTTCTCTTTCAGGCCCTCCCCTGCTTGAGCTGTCTCTCTCTGTCTCTCAAAAGTAAATAAAAAACATTTAAAATTTTAAAAAATTAAACTTAACTTCTAGCATGTTAATAATAAGATTTAATCTTTTTATTGAGAATTTCAAAATGTAATTTCTTAACGTAATACCAGATTTGCATTTATGTTGGGACAAAAATATGGCCAAAAGAAACCATAGATACCTTGACCGAGTTCTTGTCATAATCTGTGTTTTGTGCTTTCTGGTTACAGTGTGTTGACAGAGTCACTGCTTTCCCTAAGCATGGGTGGAGAAATTCTTAAAAACAGCCATTCAACCCAGAGGAGACCGTTCCATTAAAAGCGTTGTCCAAGCGGAGTTACCGTTCACTTAGCCAGCCTGAAACACAGCCAGTAACTATGAAGCCTGCCTCTGATGGACTGTCCTAGGATTCTCCCAGTGCTCCCAGCGGCGGCATCGAAATAAGCTCATTTCGCCAAAATTGGAGAAGGGGTAAGGAGGAACACTGGTTTAAACCACTTAATGAAGAAAATGTTCCTTCTACTGTATACTGTGACGTCAAGTGTGTATAACTGAACAAATTTAATTGACTTAAATTTTACCTATACGTGGTTTTCTATTCTGATTATCACTAATACCTGCTTTGCCTATTTTTAATTAAGTTCTAATACGCTATTTGAGCTTGTATAGTTCTGAGAAAAACGTTTTTTTCATTGGGGTCCGAGAATGTTCTCGATCACTCCCACCTCTTTAAATGTCTGACTTGCATGTCTGCCCCCCCAGAAACGTTCTGCCAATTCCCAAAGTAAGGAAAATTGGAACTTAGAATAAACAACTTGGTATAAGAAAAGAAGTGCTTTTAAATTATGAGATCTTGTGGGGTGCCTGGGTGGCTCAGTCAGTTAAGCGTCCAGCTTTGGCTCAGGTCATGATCTCACATTTCATGGATTCGAGCCCCGCATCGGGCTCTGTGCTGACAGCTAGCTCAGTGCCTGGAGCCTGCTTCCAGTTCTGTGTCTCCTCCTCTCTCTGACCCTCCCTTGCTCACACTGTCTCTCTCTGTCTCTCAAAAATAAATAAAAGACATAAAAAACAATTAAAAAAAAAAAGAGATCTCGTTATAGGAGGAGATAAGCCCAGGGTGCCTGGGTGGCTCAGTCGGTTAAGCATGCGACTCTTGATTTCAGTTCATAGGTTCGAGCCCTGTGTTGGGTTCTGTGCTGGCAGTGTGGCTCCGGCTTGGGATTTTCTCTTTCCCTCTCTCTCTGCCCCTTCCCACCTCACGTTCTCTCTCTTTCTCTTTCAAGATAAATAAATAAACCTTAAATTTAAAAAGGTTTTTTAAAAAAAGGAGATAAACTGTACATCTTGCTCTTACATCTGCATAATGCTACTTACATCAAAGAGCCATTTGATAATCCTACAAAATGATAGATGTGAAAGACCTGTTAACACTGTAATGCTATACTTAATTCTAATGATTATTTTTTATTAGGAAGAAATACTAATGTATAAAGTATTTCATTGATGCTTCCAGTGAAACGTGAGGTGCTGTTGGCGTCTCACATTCCCTCACTCACACCACTTCACACTCAAGCCCAGTTACCCCCTGCCAGCATTTGTATTTCTTTCCTTTAGAGCTTTCTCTTGTGATCGGAGCCAGCTTTGCTGTCCAACCAGCTGGAAGTATTACAGAATAACATTCACTGGAAGCAACCTTTAATCAAAGACTGATGAGCTTACACTTAGCTTCCTTGCCTCCCAGGTGGGATAACTCAGAGCCTGTGTCCTACACAGTCTCCCTGGTTTTCCCAGAAGCATTAAGGGATTAAGCTCCAGTCATTCATTGTCCCAGCTTGCTTGATTTTATAGACTTTATTGGCTGTCTTCTCCCCCATTCCACCTCCTCATTCCCCTCCTAAATAGCCTTCACTCTCCAAATAAACTGCTTGCGCTGGAATTTTGGTCTTGGGGTCTACTTCTACTTCTGCAAATTCCTAAAAGATACTGCCATTGCTTAAAACATTTGGAACTCATAGAGTCACTGAATCATGGAAGTTACCTACATAATGGAAGGAATGTTACAAAAGTAGTACAATGGATAGATAAAGGACTTTGGAGCAAAAATTATTTAGATTTCAATATCTTCCCACCCATACGACTGTATGCAATCCTTTCTAAACCTCACTGTCCTCATCTCTAAGTGGTTGTAACGTAACATTTGTCCGGTCTACAGTATGGATCTTGCCAAATATTTAATTAGATAATATAGTTAAAAGAATTGGATGGATGGTTAGATAGATCGATTGATAGGGAGATAGATAGAATGTCATACATAAATTATTATTGTTGTACTTATTACTTGAGGAAATCTTCAAAGTAGCCATTGAAATTGGGATAAATGAAGAAAGAAGGCATTTCAGGCCAGAAGCAGGTGGATGGTTTTGGGAGTAATGCTAATAGATCGGCTGGCCTTAAAACAATGAACTTGTGTATAGAATAGAGAAAAGTGTCTGGTACTTTACAGATGATACAGCTTCTTCCTTGCCCAACCTGAAGAGTAGGTCTCTGTGTGGTAGACCATGGAAACCATTTTGCTGTAGAAGAGGCACAGCAGGAGAAAGGAGAGATTAGCGAGATTATACTAGAAAATGCCTAGAAGACAAAGGGACCAGAAAGGTAGGGAGACCCTGGAAAGCGATGTGATTTCCTGGCTTCTCTTCTCGGTTCTCACCACTGTTTCACATCTCTGTACCTGTCTGGGCGCTGGCAGTGGTGAAGCATAAGGCGTTGTAGTTGCAGTCAATCTTTGCAGACCCTGGCAGAGCTAAAGATTGATCCGATGTTCTCGTTGCACAACCTGTGGAACTTCTAATGGCCTCCCAAGGTTTCTGCGAACTCCTGGGATGTTATGCTCTTTAGTGACGGCCCTGGCTCTAAATGGCTTCTACATAATCAATTCAGTTATGTATTCTTTCTTTTCCACGTACAAAGTCTCCGCTTTGTATCTTATTGACTCATAGAGAGAACTCAGCCTTTCTCCTTGATTTACACACATGCATAATCCCATGAGGTAATCGTACATATGTTAGATTTTATTTAAGGTTTGGAGTGAACGGGGGTTTAGAGCTTTAAAATTTTAATTCTGAATATTAGATACCTCTGTTTGTAAAAAGGTGGCCTTTAGCCATTTTTCTGCTATATTCAGCCTGTGTCTACTTTATTCTTTTTTTTTTTCATTTTTTTTAATGTTTTTTATTTATTTTTGAGAGACAGAGAGAAGCACGAGCAGGGGAGGATCAGAGAGAGAAGAAGACACAGAATCTGAAGACGGGTTCCAGGCTCTGAGCTAGCTGTCAGCACAGAGCCCAACGTGGGGCTCAAACCCACGAACCGTAAGATCATGACCTGAGCCAAAGTTAGATGCTTAACCGACTAAAACACCCAGGCGCCCCGTGTCTACTTTTATTCTTGAATCGTGCCCCCAAATTTCTAATCCCATCAAGGTGAAAATTTGATCACTCTTTTACTACCCTTTCCCCAGTGAGTTCACGCCTCAGGGTCTCACTTTCCACGAACCTCCTGGTATGTTTTTTAAAACATAATTTTCCAGGGGCACCTGCATGGCTCAGTCTGTTGGGCATCTGACTTCAGCTCAGGTCATGATCTCGTGGTTTGTGGGTTCGAGCCCCACACTGGGCTCTGTGCTGACAGCTCAGAGCCTGGAGCTGCTTCTGATATTGTGTCTCCCTCTCTCTGCTCCTCCCCTGCTCATGCTCTGTCTCTGTCTCTCAAAAATGAATAAACGTTAAAAAAAATTTTTTTAATAAAACTAAAAAATAAATAAAACAAATTTCCAAAACATGGTAGGCACCCCTCTGAACTCCCTTCAAGGGAACATCCTTCAGGAGCACAGACCACAGATGTCTTTGAGTCACCAAGCCGTTGTCTCCACTGGGACATTCACATGGAGACTGTGCTTTCCCCAAGCAGCTCCCAGCCAAGGACTCTACACAGTGAGCCTTCTGGAGTGGCCATCCTTGCCTGACATGGGACTCCTCCATATGAGTCCCTGGGACTTTACTCAGGGACACCACGTTGACCTGACCAAGATTTTCTCAGAACTGTGCTGCTTATGCTGCAGATCTTCCTTCCTGTCTCCTCTTACCACCGTCAGATCTCCACCAGAACCGAAAGGTGCTTATTGCCTATTCCTCCCCTCTCTGCTTTATCCTGCTTCCCAGGAAATCGATTGCACATATAATTCCATCTGCTTCTTGGAAGGCCTGAACCAAAATACTCCCTAAGAAGAACCATGATGCCAGCATGTAAGATCAACATTTTTCTGCTCTCCGCTACACAGGTATGATGATGGAATCTCTTTGCTGATGATATTAGATATTATTATGAATTACGTCTTATTTGTATTTAACAGGTATACATTTCTCCATGACAACCAGATTAAACTTGGCATAAGGCTTAATAATTAATATCAAATAATAGTTAGTCTTCAGAACTCACTCTTCTTTCCTAAGCTAAATAAGGAAGTCCTGATTCTCAGTCTATGATTGCTTCAGAAATCACTTTTTGGTCCATTCGAAGGTTAGTGGTTGTTCTAGAGGCTCTACTCTGGTAGTGTCCCATTAATAGAAACTTTGTTGGAGCCCTACAGCCAAGCACTTGGTGCCTGGTCCGTCCGGGCATCCCTGCAGTCTTTCCCATATCCAGCCCATAAACTGAGTTTTCTGAACCTTATAACCTGCAGTTCTTCTCCCAATGTTTAGAAATAAATCAGTCTTCTAAACTGGGATTATTTGCTTCTACCTGTGAAGTCCTCTTCCATAATTTTTTCTCTTAATGAATCCTTTGAAAACAAAGATCTACATAGCTGTCCTCTGGAATAAGCTTTTCAATGACACAAAGACTTGTTTATTCTTCTGGGACCAGCGGGTACTGGTGGGTAACTTCTGTCAAAGGCTGAGAAAACAAGACCGCTAATTCACAGGAAGTTACTTTGCCCTGTCAAATTTTTAATAAACCAACCTCCTACACACATTTTCTCTATTATATCTCCTTGATGGTGGATATTTACAGCAAAAGGAAGGAAAGAAGAAAAAAGAAAACGAGAAAAGAAAAGAGAAAAATAAAAATCTGATAGTATCATAGCTTTGAATCTCATGAAGTCCCTCTTGGTACAAATTCCTTTTTCTAACAACCACTTAGTAGGCGTTTGTTAGCATTTCTGCCACATTTGGGCAGAGGTAGAATTAGTAAACAGAGACTATTACATCCAAAAGACATGTTGGATGTTAAGTAGCTCATTGCTTCCAACTTTATAGATGAACAAATGCTGATCCACAGTGATCCGGAATTGGTCCAAGAACATACGGTCATTGTTACAGTAACAACCCGGTTTATGTCTCCGAGCTCACAGGTGTAGAGATATAAGCAGAAAGGACAGAATTACACAGGATTACACAGAATTGGTTTTGTTTCTTGTGCTCTGGGAAAATTTGGACACGTTACTTATGTAATTGGCATCTTTTTTTCCAACTTTAAACTTTGCATTTTAATATAGAGTTGTTTGGAGGATAAAACGAATGAAAAATGTGATGACAGTGGTGTGCTGGTAAATGCTTACCAATCAGCTCTTGGAACCATAGTTTGGGGCATTTGGTCATTTTCAGGGTATAAATATTCCTCCTGTTGTCAATTTCAAGCTTCCAACAGTTTAAGAAATGGCTGGCAAGGTTCCTGAAAACTTAACAATCGCCTCTCACAAGCACATGTGAGCTGGCACAGACTGGCCCCAGCACACGCTGAATGTAAAACACTTGGCATGGAGTAGATACTCAATAAATATTAGTTGCCCTCTTATCTGCACAAGCCACAGGTTCTTCTCACCATGCCATGTAACTGTTGTTTGAAGAATACTGTCTCTTTGAACTTCCCAGGAAATTAGTTATTGTTGTAATAATCTATGTAAATAAAATGAACTCTCTAATGTGAAAATGCCTGCATAACATCTCACTACTTTTGAGGGTATATTAGAAGTGCTCCAATGATAGACAACGTGTGAGGTGCCCAGAATTCACCTTGCAGGATTCTGGTGACTTTCAAAGAGATAGGTTAACATTGTACGGACCAGATGAAACAGATAAATATAAAGTGCATAAAGCAGAAGAGAAATAGTGATTTTCGATAGGAAATGTTCAAATAATATGATTTTAAATTAGATGCTTTGAATGGAGGTTTAAGCATCTGTCTCTTGATTTTGGCTCAGGTCATGATCTCACAGTTCGTGGGATCGAGCCCCATGTCCACACTGAGCCTACACCCTGCTTGGGATTCCCTCTTACCGTCTCTCTCTGACCCTCCCTGGCTCACACTCTTGCTCAAAAAAGGAGGAGGGGGGCTTAAATTATAATAGCACTCTCTTTGTCACATGAGTAATTCTATATAGCATACTCCAGGATGAGTAGAAGTGGCATATTTATTTACTGTTTCTTCATGACTTCCCCCTGAACAATTCCAGATAGGGTGGCGATCCTGTTTGTTTGCTTGCTTGCTTTAAAGATGAACTAGAATTCCATTTCTAGTCAAGAAGGAGTAACTCGTATAGAATTGTCCTCCCATTGTAAACAACTAGAAAATTGGGCATTTATGAAACAACTATGTTCAGATATTGGGACCACAGTATGTTCAAACTTGTGAATCCTGAGATCAGAGAAACAATTGAAGTGAACCCCACAATTTTCCTGGTTTTCTGACTACAGTAGGGTTGCCAGAGAAAATACAAGCTATCTAGTGAAATTTTAATTTCAGACACATAATGAATAATTTTAGTATGAACATATATAAAAATGCAATATTAGAATTTTGTTAAATCTAGTAACCCTACCAGAAGCAATTTTTAAACTATAATAAAGGAAGAAACTCATGGAATGTGCTAATTTCTGTAGGAGGAGGAAACAAATTCTAGTATGGTGAGGCTGCAGTGGCTGGAATTTGCAGGGGCAAAATACTATCAGGGAGCAAGATGCATAGGGAAAGAGCCCCAGAAATTTTTACAGGGGTCCTCTTGGACCCTTGGCTCAATATTACCCTGTGTATGCACATAGTGAAGTTCCACAAAACCAGGCAGCAAAAACAAAACAAAAAAAGGGAGGAGGGGGAGAAAAGAAAAGAAAAGAAAAAGACTTGAAGAGTTCACACAGACTTGAGGACATTTGAATTCCATTCATCTGACCCAGATGGACTTCTTTGGATAGTAGGGGTCATCAAGAGATCTGAAAAGTAGTAGTAGAAGGGCTAATCAGCCCTGAAATAAAGGCAACGCTACACCCACTGTAGCAAAGCTGTAAACCAAGCCTCAACAGAATCCAGGTGATTCTGCAATTCTTGCAATTCCTGTAATCAAACAGGGCAGGGATGGGATGAGAAGAAAACTGGGGAGATGCTACCCGGTAGAACTCACTTGGATATGAGAAGAACGGAGAGGAAAAGAGAAGAAGAAGAATTACACATGTGGAGAGGATAGTTTTGATTCTTGGGAGAGGGAGCATATGTTCTTGTTAGGAGAATTTCCAGTCGGGCCATTACGCTGACTGGTGAAGGGAAGGGTGAGGTCTTACAACATCTATGCAGAGATTTATTTGGATTTTTAACTGTTCACCAGGCTTCTGGTTGGAAGTATTTAGCAGTATTCTGGATACTAAACAGGGTCACATAATAAAGGAGTGTATTTCTATGGTTTGGGAGTAAAAAATTAAAGAACATTATCTGAAGAATCAGAACACCCAGTCAAAGCTCTGATTCCTGAGAATATCAGACTGAAGTTGATAATAGACTCAATGTCTGGATTCAAGGTCCAGAAATACAACAAATGGCATGTTGCTGTTGTGTTTGCAATTGCTTGTTAAAGCATTTTTTCTGATAGTTACTTTAAAATCCTTGTCAGATAATTCCAACATCTGTATAATCTTGGTATAGTGTCCATTGATTGTCTCCTTATTTAAGGTGGAACTTTTCTGGCTCCTGATCTAAGTGATTGTCAATTGTATCTTGGACATTTTTCCTATTATATTATGAGGTCCTGCATCATGTTGCAGTCCTCTGTTTTAGCACGCGTCCTGTGACACCATGGCAGTGGAGGAAGGGTGGTGGGGCTTTATCACTGCCAGCTGGTGTAGAAGTTCATATTCTCCACTTGGCCTCCATGGAACCTTGAGATCAGAAACAGAAGAGCATCTCGTTGTTGCTGGGTGCAGGTGGGAGCTCAGGGTCCCCACTAAGCCTCTGCTGACACTGCCCAGGGCGGGGATGCCTAGTTACCACTGGAATGTGGTAAAAGTCTTCGCCTTCCTCACCTCCCTCTCTGATGCGACCTTGGTAGTGAGGGGTGCATCATTACCACTGGCCAGGGATCCTGCCTTCTCTAGTGGTCTTTGCTGACAACCTGAGGCAGAGGTGGGGTGGTCTCATTATTGCCAGGTGTGGATAAAAAGTTCTGACTCCCCAGTTGGCCTCCTTGACACCACCCAGTGTGTGGGGGGTGGGGGAGAGGGACAGAGAGGTGTCTTGATATAGTTGGGCAAGGGCACACATCTAGGCTGATTACTGACAATTTTTCCATGTGTTTGGCTAGAGTAGAGCAGTATTGTCTGAAAGTTATCTGTTTCGCTAGACTGGCCCTCTCCTTGTCCTTAGCTAGAGGGAGCTGACTCTTCTTGCTGCTGTTTTGGTCTGTGGCTGTTGGCTTCTCCAGCACCCAGCATGGACTTCAGGAATCAGAAAGAAAAATCCTGTCTCCATGCTTTTGGGTCCTGAGATTCCAGGCAGGCCTGCCTTCTCTCCACCTTTTATATAATCTTCTTATGTCTGTTTTATATGCAGTGTCTGGGGTCTTTAGCTGTGCTTAGCCAGAGGACTAGGGAGATGAGTGTCTACTCCATCTTGTCCCAGAACCAAAAACTGCATTTCATATACCTGCGGGCCTGCTCTCCCTGCTGTGGTACTAGAAGGCAGAGGTTCCGCGCAGGAAAATGGACATTCAAGCCTATAGACTTTTCATTGCTAACACTCACCCCCCCCTAAGGTTTAGTCCATTTGGTTGGATATAAAGGGTTTGGCTCCACATCTAACACCACGTGGTGTATCCCCTCCGGTGTCCCTGCGGTAGGGGACAAGTAAGACAGTTCTTGTGTCTTTGGAGATCTAAATTTCCCGGATGTGAGGTTGTTTGCCTCCGGCCTGAGCAGTAATTCCTACCAACTGTGCTTCTTCAGAGAACATACCTGCCAAGACAAGACCTCTCCTCGCTCATGGAGGCTTCGTCTGCTTTCATGGCATTTTAGAGCTTAATCGGCTCCGTCTCTTGTGGATAAATTCTGTAGTGGGTGAAGAGAAGGAACTTTCACTTTTATATATTTCAAACGTGCTCTCTAAAACCCGACACAGGCACTTCCAGGCTTTAAACCCTTTCTGCTGGCACACATTTCAAATAGCAATTGGAGCTGCCACTTAAGGAAATGCAGTTTGTACGTGGCACAAAAGCACCCAACCAATGGGACAAAAAGGAGCTGAGCTCCAGCCCAGGCTCCGCTGCCAAATCGTGTCCCCACCGGGCCGCATCACCCAGAGGGGGTGCCTTTTTCAAATTTGCACAAAGGCTCCCTATAAGCAATCAGCTGGGCTCTGAACCCAACAATAGCAGTATTGCAGCATCTCAAAAGAAATACTCTCTTGTATTCCATAAACTCATTATACTTGAATATTCAATTGATACTCATACATAATTTATATCATCACTTCAAAATAATTTATTTTCAGATTTTCAGGCCTGTTAAAATGAGCTCTGGATCAGCCGGGGTAGAGTACATTGCAAATTTTGGCCAAGGTCAAATTGGCTTTTTAAAGGGAAGTTCCATCATTACCCCCCACCCCCACCCCAAGACTGTGCCTTCCCATTAGTAAGGTTTGTTAATTACCGGGTGCCGGGCTGGTAAGTTAGGCCTCTGATGTGCGTAGCCTTGTGTCCCTCAGATGTAACAGAAATCTTCCCCTGCTGCCCTACTGTGTGACAGATCAGTATGCCTTTCAGACAGTTCAAAATTCTTGCCATCTTGGAATGGCCACGTCATCGATTAAATCTGGAGACTGAAGGTTAAGCAGTTCTGAGAAAAGGTCCATTACTCGTCTCCTTAGGCAGCAACTGGCCACTTAGTGGATACATCTCTTCTCAGAATAAAAGCTTTAAATTCCTTGGATCAAATAAACTTTATAAAACAAGGCACTGGTCTTGGTCTTACTATAAACCACATGGTGATTTGGGTGTCAACATTTGGCTCTCATCAAGACAAATAATAGGAGAACACCAAAGTATATCCTGCTTTCTTCCTTCTTTTTTTTTTTTTAATTTCAGTATAATTGACATATAGTGTTGTATTAGTTTCAGGTGTAGAGTATAGTGATTCAACAGTTCTGTACATTACTCTGTTCGTCACAATAAGTGTATTCTTTTTTTTTAGTTTATTTAATTTTCTTTTTTTTTTTTTTAATATTTATTCATTTTGAGAGCGAGAAAGAGGGGAAGAGAGAAACTCCCAAGTAAGCTCTATGCTATGGGTGTGGAACCCGACACGGGGCTTAAACTCATGAACCATGAGATCATGACCTGAGCTGAAGTCAGACGCTTAACCCACTGAGCCACCCACGTGCCCCACAATAACTGTATTCCTGATCCCTTTCACCCGCCCACCCACCTCCCTTCTGGAGACCACCAGTTTAGTTTGTTCTCTATGTTTAAGAGTCTGGTTTTTCATTTGTCCATTTGTTTTGTTTCTTAAAGTCCACATATGGGTGAAACCATCTGGTATTTGTCTTTCTCTGACTGACTTATTTCACTCAGCATAATATACTCTACTTCCATCCACGTTGTTACAAACGGGAAGCTTTTTCTTTTTATGTAGTCCCAATAGTTTATTTTTGCCTTTGTTTCTCTTGTTTGGGAGACATATCTAAAAAAATATTGCTGTGGCCAATGTCAGAGAAACTACCACCTGTGTTCTCTTCTAGGACTTTTATAGTCTCTGGTTTCACATTTAGATCTTTAATCCACTTTTAGTTTATTTTTGTATATGGATTAAGAAAGTGGCCCAATTTCATTCTTTTGCATGCATATCCTCGTTTCTTAATTACCCCTTATTTCTTGTCTTCCCCAAATACTAATTAATATTTTGAAAAATATTAATATTTTCTCCCAATGCTACTGCACCACTGGGTTCACATCTCCTGGATGAGGAGTTTCAGCCAGCTAAAATACTCTCATTTGTATATGTCCCAAACAAGTTCAGCTTCAGTGAATAATGTCCTTTTTTTTCCCACTTTTTTATTTTAAACATTTACTACCATTTTCCTAATACATTTAAAATGTTTTCCTCCTTCATGTGGAAATTGGTTCCCATCTACTAAACTCTCCTTTTTCAAATGTACTCATTTCTAGCAGGAAAAACAAGAGTTTCTAAAGAGCCACACCCTTTTTGCAAAACACTATTATGCCACAAGGAAGACTTTTTGAAAACACACTGTAAAGAAAAATAAAATCAATTTTGGAGAGTTGCTGTAAGCTTTATTTTTTTTATTTTTTTTAAGTTGAATTATTTATTGTGAGAGGCAATACACCCGCAGAAGAGGTGGAGAGAGGCGAGGAGAGAGAGAGTCACTCCGCAGACTCTGCAATAGCAGCGCGGAGCCCAGCATGAGGCTCAGACCCACAAACCGTGAGATCATGACCTGAGCTCAAATCAAAAGTCAGTGCTGGGGTGCCTGGGTGGCTCAGTTGGTTGGGCATCTGACTGGCTCAGCTCATGAGCTTGCCTTTCGTGAGTTCGAACCTCACATCAGGCTCTGTGCTGGCAGTTCAGAGCCTGAAGTCTGCTTCAGATTTTGTGTCTCCTTCTCTCTCTTCCCCTCCCCTGCTTGTGCTCTCTCTCTCTGTCTGTCTCTCTCTTTCTCTCAAAAATTAAAAAAAAAATTTTTTATAAATCCAATGCTTAACCAACTAAACCAACCAGGGACCCTATATATAAGTCTTCTTTTAATAAGGGTAAACAGAACAAATTTTTAGTATCTTCCCTTATAATGTGTGTCTCATTGTGTAAAAGTGTAATATGTAGCATTGTACAAGAATTGCTATTTTAAAAATAGATTAAATCACAGAACTTGGCTAATACGACTCTCTAAAATATTTATCATAAGTCTACATCTTGCCACATGAATGGACTTGTGATACTAAAGTGTTTAGTTTTGAAATGTTTGGTTTGCAAATATTTACCCAATGTGAATGATTAAAACAAAACAAAATATATTAAAACACCTTGATGCTGATCCTTATCTGCCATATGCTATGAGAATCTAGCTAAGACCCTTTCCCTGGACCTTCATTTCCACAACATCTGAAAAGTGTAAGCTAAATTAGATACTGTTTGTTTATTTGTTTCTAATATTTTAATTTTATTTTTAGTGTTTATTTTTCAGAAAGAGTGAGCATGAGCAGGGGAGGGGCAGAGAGAGAGGGGATAGAATCCGAAGCAAGACTCTGCACTGTCAGCGCAAAGCCCATTGAAGGGCTCAAACCCATAAACTGTGAGAGCATGACCTGAGCTGAAGGTGAACGCTTAACTGACAGGCACCCCCTAAATTAGATGCTTTATTAATGGCTTATAGTCCTATAACTCAATGTCAAATAGTTCTTGGACTATTCTTTAGAAGTCTCAAGTTGTTAGAAGTGATCATTTCTTTTTTTTTTAAATTTTTTTAAATGTTTCTATTTATTTTTGAAAGACACACACACACACACACACACACACACACACACACACACACAGTGGGAATAGGAGAGGACCAGAGACAGAGGAAGACATAGAATCCGAAGCAGGATCCAGGCTCTGAGCTGTCAGCACAGAGCCCAATGCGGGGCTCTAACCCACACAGTCTAACATGACTGTGAGATCATGACCTGAGCTGAAGTCGGATGCTTAACTGACTGAGCCACCCAGGCACCCTAAGAACTAATCATTTCTAATTTACAGATGAAGAAACTGGGAGTTGAAGAAGTTAAAGAACTTGCCCAAAGTCAGACAGCTAAACCATGGACTGGTAGATCCCTTACCCAGGACTATCTGATTCTAAAGTTAATGCTCTTTGTTCTGCTTCCAATGCAATTCTCACCTTTCAGGAGTCCCAGAGGAGAAGAAACACCGATGTCCATAATTTTAGCATAAAATCTATGCCCTGTAGAAGAGCCTCCTTGTAGAAAGTACTGGACTACTTGAGCAGTAGCCTCTATACCTTGTCCTTCAGTGAACTGAGACAGTGGTTCTCACTGTGGTCCCTGGATGAGAAGCATCAATAGCACCTAAAACCTTGCTAGAAATGCAGATTCTCAGGCTGTGCTCTATGCATCGGAAACCGAATCAGAAACTCTGGGAAGGAGATCCAGGAATCTGTGTTTTAACAAGCCCTCCCAGTGATTCTATTACTACAGTTTGAGAACCACTGCACTGGGATGTGTGACCTTGGGAAATGCCTGCAAGAGCTCTGAGCTCCCCTACGAGCTCTGGAATCCCAGGGTCCTCCTATGACCTAACTTTTGAATGAACAGGATAGATCATATTCGTGCCCCTAATTTTAAGAACTGACGCCCGATAGAAGGAGAAGGCAGATGAGGATGAAGAGGACAGCCCTTCATATGCCCCCCAATTAGCCAGAGCAGCAGTTTTCATCGTGACGATGTTCAGCAGTGATGCCTGTGGCATCCCAGATTAGAACATCGTTTTTGAGTCACTCAATCCAACTAGCTCTTTGGGAATTTAAAAATGGATGAAGCGACTTGGAACTCAGCTCAGAGAAAGACAGAATCAATTAAAAATATGCATTCTGTTTCCTTCGCCCCGCTTTAAGTCATTCAGGAGACAGTTTCTGGGAATGGAGTCTAATAGATCTGTTTTGCAAACTGGAACAAAGTAATATCCACCTCCCAGGAGTCATGCTCCCCCCTCCCCGCAGGAGATGACATAGATTTGGGGATCCATTTCAGCCAGGGATGACATAACCCACCTTCCAGGTAGCTTCAGGACCTCATGTTTCCCCAGCTTAGCAATGACTCAGTGGATGTCACGGGAGTATGAATGGCCTTAAGTACTAAACTGGCGCCAAGGGTCGTATTCTCATTATTTATTAAACACTTTTCTGGCCCACAGCCTAAGTCCCTATAACTCTGTGCTTCTGTAGTGCACAACTTGGTCAGAAATCTCTTCATCAGGCCCAGGCCTGAGGTTAGAAAAGATGCCAGTTTTCACTTGTGCAGCTGAAACTCCTGGTCCATCCTCGGCACGCCTGTCGAAGGCCAGAATGAGTTGGTAGAAGGAGAGCACAGGCTTGGGTGGTTTGTAAATAACGGGGGTGGTTGCACACCACTTTGCACGCACACTCTTACCTACTATGTCTGTCATGATGGGGAAGGAAGCAAATCTGTCCTGAGTACCTACTACACCCTGAGGGCCCTGTGCCCGTTTTTCTCACTGAATCCTCACGATAGCCAGTGAGGGTGTACTTCGTGCCATTCTGTAGGCAGTAGGAGGCTGAGACTCTGGAAAGCGCACACCCGCTAAATGGCAGGGCCAGAAGTGGGTCGTGGCTCTTAGTAGCTCGCTTGCCTTGCTGTCTGATACATTGCTGATTAGTACATGGGCGAAATGCCTCCTCAGGACTGGGGCTCAGAGTAGGGCCTTGAAACAGGCCGGTGTCCCAGAAATAACAGAGACAGCTGATTTGGGCAGATAAAGGGAAAAGTAAGTAAACTCATATTTTTTGTTGATTTGCTTTTATTAAATCCTTTAAACACATAAAATCACCCATGGGTTTGTCAGTCATATATCTTTAGTATGTATAAGACAGAGATGCTATAAAGACTGTAGTAAACACTCATGTGTCTGTCACCCAGCTCTGTGTCTCATTTCTTGATTGTGTCTTTTACCCAGAAATCACCACTGTCTTGAAGTTTTGGTTTAGCCTTTTCTTGCTTTTCTTTATTACATATGTTTATTACATAGTTTGTGTATGAATGTACAAACTATATTATTCACATTGGGTTTGTTTTTCATTTTTTAAAACATTTATTTATTAGAGAGAGAGAGAGAGAGAGAGAGAGAGAGAGCACACAAGGGCACACAAGGAGAAGGGCAGAGAGACAGGACAAAGAATCCAAGGCAGGCTCCAAGCTCCAAGCTGTCAGCACAAAGCCTGACATGGGGCTCGAACTCACAAGCTGTGAGATCACAACCTGAGCCTAAGTCGGACGCTTAACCGACTGAGCCACCCAGGCGCCCCATATATTATTCACTTTGTTTTTGTATCTAAGGTATTATACTCCAAGTATTTTTGTTTAAAGGTTGTTTGTTTGTTTGTTTATTGAGAGAGAGAGAGAGAGAGCATGAGCGGGGTGAGAGGCAGAGAGAATGGAGAGAGAATCCCCAACAGGCTCTGCACTGTCAGCATGAGCCTAATGAGGGACTCAATCCCACAAACCATGAGTCATGACCTGAGCTGAAATTAAGAGTTGGATGCTTAACTAACTAAGCCCCCATACTGCAAGTATTCTTCTGCCGTGTGCTTTTTAACATTATGCTCCCAGATTTATCTATTTTGCCATGTAGAGCTATAATTCACTCATTCATTCATTCATTCATTCATACTACCATGTAAGTCATGACAGTGTCCCATCATATGAACATACCATGATCTACTGCCCATTCTGTCAATGGACATGTGGGTTGTTTCTGGTTTTTGACCATCACAGTGCTATCAGGAACATTCTTATACATCTCCTGATCACATGCATGTTTCTCTAGGTACATGCTCCCTAGAAGTAAACTGTGGAGTTTTAAGGTATGCATGTGTTCGCCTTGATAAGACAATGTCAAATTGTTTTCTGAAGAGTATGGATCTCTTTACACCACTACACAGCAAAACGAAGCATTTGTATATCCCAACATTTGATATTGTCACACTTTTTCATTTCTTTTGCTACCCTGGTACGTAGAAAATCGTAGCTTATAGTTTTAATTTGTAGTTTGTCCATAATTTGGTGAAACATCTTTTCATAGTTTTATTGGCCTTTCTGATTTCCTTATCTATGAAATAAATACAAGTTCCTATACTTGGCTCACAAATCCTCTCTTTATCTTGACTCTCTTAACCCTCTTATATCCACAGTGTGGACAAAGAGTTGCAGACACATGAGAAATGGTGAAGCAAATGAAGAGGAATGAGGCATAATGTGTGTCCCAAGAAGAGACAACATCATGGTTGAAAGCTCAGAAGTCAACAAGAATGGGGTGCATTCAAGAAACCTACTGAATCTCACGCAACACAATGAGGAAATGAAGGCTCTGACTTTAAGGTGAGAGCGTTCTGAAACTGAAGTAAGTTTCAAGACAGACCACCCTCTAGTAATTTCCGAGTAGATATCCGGAGCCTGGTTCTATGACTCTGGAATCCCTTAGCCACATAAGGATATAAACCAATTGAGAGAGTAGAAAAACAGGAATGATTTGCAGAGATGACTTTTTGGAGGGAGAGCTGTTGCCTTCAACCTCTCCAAGGGGGTGGGGGGTGGGGGTGCTACCCTTCCACCTCAAGATTAGAGAGAAGGACTTCGGTGTGGCCAGGATGAGAATTTGATATACATCCTGAGAAACATGGTGTTGAGAGGACCTGGTAGGTGATGTCAAGTCATGCTTTCAAAAGTACTTGGGGGGGGGGGGCACCCGGGTGGCTCAGTCGGTTAAGCGTCCGGCTTCAGCTTAGGTCATGATCTCACAGTTCGTGGGTTCGAGCCCCGCATCGGACTCTGTGCTGACAGCTAGCTCAGAGCCTGGAGCCTGCTTCGGATTCTGTGTCTCTTTTTCTCTCTGACCCTCCCCTGCTCATGCTGTCTCTCTCTGTCTCTCAAAAATAAATTAAAAAAAAAAGGAGATGGGTGAAATGACTGTAGTTGTCCGTAGTTACACACTAGGAGAGAGAGACTGGAAATGGGAACAGCTTGACCTCTACATTTGGTGTGGCGTCTTTCCATAATGCAGGCCAGGGAAAAGACCACAATCCCTTGCTTCAAGCCCCTGGTGGAGTCAGAGACTGAACAAGATACAGGAAGCGGAGGAGGGGGGAGTGCCACGTGGGAGAAAGAGAGAAAGCACCAGACCCAGCCCCTTCATCCACAGCAGCCAGCCCCCACTGGGCTCCAGCCTGAGGATGGGCACAATTTTGTTTTAAATCGAATTTGGCGTATTCCATGTTATAATGGACTAGATAATTTGAGATATTGAACTGAGACAGTGCTTACACTGGAAGGACCATTGCATTTTCTGTTACCCAGTAGGGAACCAAATAGTCATTGAAACTGCTGGCATCTTCATCCAAGTGTGAAAGAAGAGACCGTCATAGGAAAGGTTAAAGGAGAGACCGTCATAGGGAAGGTTAAAGGAACAGTGGGAGACAGATAGTAAGTTGTTTCCTGATAAAGTTCTATGAGTTCTGATTTTCAAAGTAAGTCAATGTAACTGGAAAGCAGCAAGAGAAGAGATTATAGAGAAGGTGGCCAGATGAGTGAGTCACATGGGGATTTGAGAGTAAAGGCCCTTGAAAGCCATTGAAAAGCTCTACATAGCGGAGTTTTGTGACCAAAATTTTGCTTAAGAAAGCGTCTAGTTTCAGGGTATTTGATGATTTGAAGGGCAGTAGAGGCAGAGGGTACCCAGAGGAGGCCCTGGTTTAGGTGACAGATAATGGCAGCTCGAGTCCAAATTAGTGGCAGGGAGGATAAAAGAAATGGAAAGTTTTTTGTTGTTTTTTAATTTTTCTTTATGTTTATTATTTACTTTTGAGAGACAAAGAGAGTGTGAGCAGGGGAAGATCAGGAAGAGAGAGAGAGAGAGAGAGAGAGAGAGAGAGAAAGAGAGAGAATCCAAAGCAGGCTCTAGGCTCTGAGCCAGCTGTCAGCACAGAGCCTGACGCAGGGCTTGAACCCACGAAACACGAGATCATGACCTGAGCTGAAGCTGGATGCTCAACTGACTGAGCCGTCCAGGCGTCCCAGAAATGGAAGGTTTTGAGAGAAGTGATAAACTTGATAGTAATTGGTGATAGAGCTGCCGTGCTCAGTGGTCAATGGTTCCTGCATTTCTGATTTGAGCCACTAAGTAATCAGCAGTGCCATTTCCAGAGACTAGGAGTTCTTTGACCCTTAGTTCTTGGGAGACACACAGGGTAGACAATAGTACCTCCATCTTACTGCTGTGGTGACAAATAAGGAAGCCAATTAATTTGCTGAAGTCCACACAACTCATTACACGCTGAGAGCTTCTACTTCAGATGACATTGCTTGAACTAGTTCTCTCTCATTCCATTTAGAAACAAATGCCCAACCGTGGGTGGAGTTAGGTGTATAATTTAAAGGGAGAGAGAGAGGCAGCTGGCTGGCTCAGTCAGAGGAGCATGCAACTCTTGATCTCAGGATCACACATTTGAGATTGCTAAAAAAGTAATAATTATTATTATTATAAACTTTAAAAAAGATAAAAGAAGAGAGAAAGAAACTGAGTCATAATATGGTCCTTAAACTTAAAATATTTATACATTCAACAATTTAAGGGGCACCTGGGTGACTCAGTCGGTTGAGCGTCCGACTTCGGCTCAGGTCATGATCTCATGGTTCGTGGGTTCCAGCCCCGTGTAGGGTTTTGTGCTGACAGCTAGCTCAGAGCCTGGAGGCTGTCTTTGGATTCTGTGTTTCCCTCTCTCTCTGACCCTCCCCTGCTCATGTATCTCTCTCTGTCTCTCTCAAAAATAAATAAAAACATTTTTAAAAAACAATTTCAGCAAAAGATAATTATGCTTCTTAGAGTCATGGAAACATTCCATGAAACCCTGGATTTCAATATAGTTGAGAAAACTCTGAACTGGCCTAAGTAACCTTTTGCCTCTCTCCCAGCCACAAGACTCGAATATTTATATTTTGGGGCACTATTTCTCAATTTTTAATGTGTGGAATAATCACATGGGGATCTCATTAAAATGCCAATTCTGCTTCAATAAGCTTGGGGTGGGGCTCAAGGTTCTGCATTGTTAACCGGCCCCCAGGGCATGCCCAGGCTGCTGGTCTGACTCTTGGAAAAGCAAGGTTTCAGATGAGCCCAGAACTTCTCAGCATAGTCTTGGACACTGAGAAAGATCAAAGGGAAAGGACCCAAAGGGATCCCAGAAATGGAATTATGTTGGGGATAAGCAGGGTGATACCCTGCAAAATGGCGAGGCACACAAATGTTCCCAGGCCTGTTTCCACCTCCCAAATTCCTTTCCTTGTTCAGCCTCTTGCCTGTGCCTGGTCCCTTTCTGCTGATTAACTGATCCTTCTCTAGCGTGAGCCCCGAAAGTGGTTTTTCCTGTTAGCCTCCTGCTTACTCTACCCCATAAGCTGCATTTGCAACTTTACTTTCAAGTTTAAAGACCCAAAAGAACAAAATGTTAAATGCAGAATAATAGGCAATATACGTTCAATATCCCACAGAGACAAATCCTGGGCAAGGGAAGAGACTCTGCCCATCCCAGTGGCTTTACTTCTAGGGAATATTCTATTATCCTTACTTCCTTGTGCCTTTTTAAATCATTAAGACATGCCAAATATTAAAAAGGGAAGAATTTCTCTCTAAAGGAAATCTATTGGCATCTGTGCCTGTGCTCTCCCCAGTCAGAAATGAAGTAGGCCGTAGGGACATTGAACCCTCAGTGAGTTGAAGGATAAATGTGGGGATAGATGGGATCAGACAGAATTGTTCCGATGAACCGTGCAGAATGCAGAGCCAAAACTGCGAGGTTCTGTTCCTGCTTTTGCCATTTGTATCCTCTGTGACCTTGGGCGAGGCCTCTCACATTTTCAGTCTTAGTTTTGTTCACAAGTAGAATGAAACAATGGAACAAAATGCCCTCTCGGTCCCATTCTGGCTCTAAAATTTGTTTTCGAAGTTGTTTCAAGTGAACTTGAAAAAGGGGCAATTTTTAAGCCAATGTTTACAGTCGCTGGTCACCAAAATCACTTTGGAGAGCTTTAAAAATATATAGATAGATAGGTCTCCTTTACCCTTGGGTGCAGCCTTGAAAACTATTTTCCTAAAGTTCTCCATCCAGGTAAGCTCTGCCCCAGGAGATAAATTTGGGAATCATTAAGCCAAACCACAAGGGGGCGTCTGGAAAACACGATCACCATCTCCGTTGTTTAAAAGAAAGAAAATCGATTTATCATTTCCATATCTAATTTTGCCTCATATAACTTGATGAAATAAACGTGTGACCGAAAGTATCTTTTACTCTTTGGAATTTGGGATTTAATTTTCTTCTGCGTGAGCTAAAACTATATTTATGTAATATGTATTGTTAACAAAAATTCAACAGAATAAGTTTTCAAGTTCTAATTGGCTTCATTAAATGATTCATGAATCAGGCAGCATCCCGTCTAGCAAGTAGTGGGGGGGAGAGGGCGTTCCGAGGAAGGGCTTTCATAGAAGGAGGGTGGAGCAAGAAATCATCAGCAAAAGACCAGGATTGTGTGGGGCCTGCTGGCTTTCTCTTAGGGAAAAAGCAAGGGGTCTTACGCACATCCCCTCTTCTTCAGAAGATGGAGAAGACCCTTCTGGCACTCACTGGTGCTGACTCAGTGGCTACAGTCAAGACTGCATTTCTGGGGGAGGTTGGATCCTAAGCTAAGGAGAGGGGTAGGGTTCGAGGACACAGAGGGGAGAGATACCATTAGCACAAAGGTCAGAGGAGATGTTTGGAAAACAAAGGTTGCCCTATGATGTAGCTAAGTTTCTTAGGTAAAGAGGAATCTCTCTTAACAGCTGTCTTCCTGGTCTAAGAAGGAAGTTGAGGGGGAAGTAAACAGCTTTTCCTAATCTGCAGGTTTTGGGTTGCACTAAAAAATTTTTTTTTAATGTTTTATTTATTTTGGGAGAGAAAGAGAGGGACAGCGTGAGCAGGGGAGGGTTAGAGAGAGAGGAAGACACAGAATTCAAAGACAGGCCCCAAGCTCTGAGCTAGCTGTCAGCAGGGCTTGAACCCACGAACCTCGAGATCATGACCTGAGCCATCAACTGCTCAACCCACTGAGCCACCCAGGTGCCCTGATTGCTTTTAACTCAAAATAATGTTCATGCCAAAGTGGCCCATCTTGGTGTGGCCTGCCCTTGGCCCCTATGGTCTAAAGTTTTAGAAAAATGCGTATATGTAGTTAGCGTCTAATTATATGGCAGTTATGACAATGCTGTGTTGTCATTATTCTCTTGTCATGGCAGGACTTTTACCACTCAGTTATCTAGTCCTAAAAACCCAGCTTCCTCCCTTGCATCCAACTGGTCGTACTACTTCTCTCCGAAATCTGCTCCCTCTTCCTCATCTGCACAGATGCATCCTTCATTTCATCACTCATTTCGCTTCTAGACCTCCGCAAAGTCTTCCTGAAAGTCCCTCTGCTCCGGTGAGTGATTGTTTTAAAATAGGAATTTGATGATATTCCCCCACGAACAAAATCACGTCTATGACAGAATGCAGTTTACTCTCAAAGGATGTAAAAAATGTTACATGTGCGTCTATAGAGAAAGAGAGAGCAAGAAAGCAAACGGGACAGAATGTTAACGATAGAAGAATCTGGATACATGGCATACGGGTGTTCCATGTACTCTTTGATGAGTGCGACTTTTTGGAAGTTTGAATTTCAAAGCAAACAAAACACCAGCTAACCTAGTCTTCGGACTCATCTCCTACTATCTTTACTCTTTGATTTTAAGCTTCAGCCATCATCCGTGGTCTTGTTCTTTACTTTTACACGTGGGTGTTCACTAATTTGGAATAGGATGGCCTTTACCACTTGTCTCCCTGGAAAACTCCCGTGTAGACTTCAAGACCCAGCCTATAATCCCACCTGTATTGTGCCCATGCCTTTGACAGAATCAATCACCTTACTCCCCTGGGCCCAATGTGTTTCTCATTTTGACTCCTGTGCCCTTTTCCCATGTAGCATAATTAGTCTGTTTCCTATATTAAACTCAGAGATCTTGACGAGCAGAGGCCCTGAATCTTATTCATTATTGTACCCTACAGCCTAAAATCCGAATTTCTGCCCTCTGGCATCTTAGATACATTTGTGTTTGCCAGGCCATGCTGGTTCTTCACCTTTGGCCATTTGTCACGGTGACACTGAATGTGCTGCGGCTTCCTGTTGTTCCCAGCTGAGGCTTGGTTCCTGGCTACTCTCCCCCAATTTTTTTGAAAACTTTTTCCGCACGTGGAGGAAGTGAGTCATCACTGTTGAGCTGAGATCCAGTGGAGATCCGTGTTACTTATAGACCTCCTCCAGCCCCAGGACCCCCTTCTCTTACTCCAATGCTGGGTTTTAGAACCAGTTAATTTACCTCTTAGAAAACTTCGTTTTTCTCATCTATAAGAAAGGTATGCTTTCGTCCAGTATCCTTTACAAGAGGTTTATGTAGAAGGAAAATAATTTTCCCACTACTCCTCTAGATACTTGGCTAAACCTCAGAAGAGGAGTAAATATGACTCTTTAGGGGCACCTGGGCGGCTCAGTCAGTTGAGCGTCCAGCTCTTGATTTTGGCTCAGGTCACGATCCAAGGTCACGAGATCAAGTCCCATGTTGTACTCAGAGTAGAGCCTGCCTAAGATTCTCTCTCTCCTTCTCTGCCCCTTTAGTGCACTAGCTCTTGCTCACTTGCTGTCTTTCAAAATAAATAAACATTTACAAAATAAAACATGCCTCTTTGGCATAAACATTATCTTTAACTGGTTATTTTTAAGAAACAGCAGACACAGGATAAGCTCTGAAAATGAGTAGAAGTTACTCTTTTGTAAGGGACATTGACATTTATAAGGGAAATTGCCCTTTGTGAGGGTGTGTCCCCTTGTACGTTCATCAGTGAAGAAGACATCAGTTGAACCTGCATGACAGCCCTACCCTTGTTTACCATACTTTTCCTGGTGGCCTCCCATAACCGGCTCCCAGCCTCCTATATCTGCCTTTTGTCTTTAGCTAAAGATGGTATTTGGGGGGTTGGGGGGGAAATATCAGCCAAGAATCTAGAAGGATAGAGGGAAAATTATTTTTCCTCCCCTTACACCCTCTTGTAATAAAAGACAGATTAACAAGAGAAAAATAAACAGAAGTGTAATAACACATGTATCTTCTGTATACATGGGAGAGACCCAGGAAGACGGGGTAACTCCCTGAAATGGCCCAAGCCACCACAGTGACTGCCATCTTCAGCTAGTGACAAAAGAAGAATGTTTGGGTTGGGCAGAGAAGCTAATTATGGGAGGTTACCAGGAAAAGCACAATAAACAGAGCATAGGGTTGTTATAGATTTAAGTCAGACCTTCTCCATTGATAAAGAGTTTCTAGAGATTTAGGTGCATTCTTCTCTTCTTTATACAGAGAGGGAGACACTCTTCTAAATGGAGATGTCCCTTATGAGTGTAAATGTCCCTCAGAAAAGGGCAATTTCAACTCCTGTGTCTACACCTTCTCAAAACTAATCAGCCTAAAATAATCTTCATGCCAAAGAGGCATATTTTGGGGGTAGCACATTCTGCTTCCCTTCTGTATATTTTATTCTCTCTTCCCTTTGTTTTGGCTTCCTGTTAAGACAGATCATTTCATTGAATCCTCTGTGCTGATTTGTCAAAGCTCATCAAATATTAATGGAAACTAACAAGTCATTTCTTGAAAGTTATTTAAGTCAAAGACCCAAATGCCCCATACATACATATGGCATATGTATAATATCCCTTGGGATTCTTATGGGTTTTTTCTGCGAAGATTTCAGGGTAGCGCAAGCTTAGCACTGTTTATAGCAATGAATGACCCTTCTAAAAGTTCCGAGTCTTGTTGCTTGTTTTTACTACCATTTAAGATCATATATTTTGTGGCTAAAAAAACAAAGGGATCCCTTGAAGAAGAAAAATTATTGCCAGTAGAGCATATTCACTCTGAAATACCACATTGAAAGAGGATGTCACCTAACCTCAGATTTGACCTCAGGTACTTTCTAGTTGATTAAGTTCTTCTTCCCATTATCTCTTAACCCAAGCAGAAGACCCTGAGGGCAAAGCATCCCTAATGGGAACTGAAACACTTCTCCAGCCCCAGGGACTACCCTGAGATTCAAGACCCCTGCGTGATTAACCCCAAGACCATGAGCTGACTTTTACTGCCCATTTTCACATATCCTCCGACCTTTGTCCCACCTTTGTCCCACATTGTCCGTATGTAAACCTAGAAGCATTGTTGACACTTTGGAGACAGTCTTTGAGACACGAATCCCCTGTCTTCACAGCGTTGGCCTTCCTGAAATAAATTCCTCTCCTCTTTCGCCACCACTGTCTCTCTGCCTTTGGATTTTGTCAGCAGCAAGTGGCCCAACCTGGTCTGTTTGGACGCCTGGAGCCAAGTGCACCCCTGCACCCTGGCTACAACTTGAGGGGCTGAGTGTTTTCTGCAGTGAAGATAGAGCACATGCTTAAAATTGGCTTGTTGGGAACATAAGTAGTGTGACTCTGGAATGAATGCTTCCTCCTAGCAGGGACCTGGTCTTTCCGATTCAACACTCCATCCCAAGGCCTCAGACAATGCCTGACCTTACCAGGAGCTCAACAAATATTTGGTGAAAGAATAAATGAATGAGGTCAAAAGGCCTGTTTGGGGAAATGTCACAGTGCTTAAAACATAAATATATTCGGGAGCGCCTGGGTGGCTCAGTCAGTTAAGTGTCCCACCTCAGCTCAGGTCGTGATCTCGAAGTTCGTGAGTTCCAGCCTCGCATTGGGCTCTGTGCTGGCAGCTTGGAGCCTGGAGCCTGCTTCTGATTCTGTGTCTCCTTGTCTTTCTGTGCCCCTTCCCTGCTCATGCTTTTGTCTCTCAAAAGTATAGATTAAGAAAATTTAAAGACAAAACAAAACCAAAAAGCACCCCTAAATATACTCAAGCAGGTAAAAAGGTGAGCCCTTAAGGGACGGACGGGTTCTTTAAGGCCCCAGGTTTGTGATCAGGACACCACTTGGTACTCCTGCTTCATCTGTATTGAAGATGTTCAGCTGTACCAAGTCTAGGCCTTCCCATGACATATATTCTCCAGCTGGCCCTGGAATTGAAAGTTGTACTAGAACTCTTTGGTCCCTTTGTGTTTTGCTGTTTGCTGCAAGCGGCAGTTTTCTGAGCGGAGGTGGGGGTCGGGTGGGGGCGGAGCGGTGTTGCCGTAATACAGGGCTGCATCACTGACAGCGTGTTCCCTCTCTCCCCTGCTCTGCATCAGCACAGTGCAGCTTCCTGTACCCATCGGTGACGGGGAAATGATACTGCTGACACTACTGCACATGAGTAACCTAAGGTTATCTTTTTTAATCTCCCGCGTCATATTCTCTAACGTAATTCATATTTTAAATGATTTGCAAGTTGCTGGTTTTCTTTTTAGAGATCTATTTTATTTTCTTGTTGAGTTGCTGTTAATCTGCTTATCTCCGATTTGCTGAGGATTTTCCTCTTTTCTTTTTTTCTGCTCTTCCAGTCTGGGGAATTGACAAATGCAATGTTGGGGCAATAGGGAACAGACAGGCCTTAGGATGTACTGTATAAATCACCAAAATGTGATGTGATGTACTATCCCTTCTCAGCATAAACTGGAAATTTAAGAAAAAAAAAAGGGCTGCAAATAGAATTGCTTCCTTTGGGCTTATGCCGGCAGCAACACAGATTCTGCTATGGGTTGAAGTCACTTTCTACTTTGGCACTGCTCGGTCCGTGGGGAATGGTGGAGTCATGACTTAGCAGCAAGGCTCTGGGCGAAGGCCAGCATCCACATCTGCTCTCAACTGTAAGTGGAATGAAAAAAGGCTTGAAAAAAAGCCAGAGGAGGGAGGTGAAAGAGAACACAAAAACTTTAACTTCAAAAAGGCCAAGAAAAGGACTTGATCGATTCCAAGGAGGTTGGATTTTGAGAGAAGCTTTTATGGAAATAAAATCTATACAATTCCTCTCTGACTTCATCCATTAAGTTCCCCTGCCCTGTGATACAAGAATCACAACACACAATACAAGAAAATCTTATTAGGAAGGACTAAAGCCTCACTTAACCTTACTGGGGATGAGTCTTAACATCTGAAGCGCAATGCCTTGCTAACATCATTTAGACATTCATTGCAGTTTTTAGTGAATTGCATAATGGATTTCTTTCCTCCAAATATCTGACTGTACCATCTTGTAGGAATTGGCGGGGGGGTGTGCTTTGTTTTGTTTTGTTTTAACATCAAGAGGTACTCCATCATTGACTATCATGAAGATAACAGGGCTCCTGAGTGGCTCAGTAGGTTGAGTGTCCAACTTCAGCTCAGGTCATGATCTCACGGTTTGTGAGTTCAAACCCCACATGGGGCTTGCTGCTGTCAGTGTGGAGTCCGCTTGGATCCTCTGTCCCCCTCTCTCCGTGCCCCTTCCCTGCTTGTGTGCTTTCTCTCTCTCATTCTCTAAGAAAATTAATAAATAAAAGCATTAAAGAATTTTAATTTGAATATCATGATGATCATGAGTGGTAGAGAGGGTGGCTCATTTACTGGAAAGAATTTGGAGGCAGACTGGCCTGGGATCAAACTTCAACTCCATTTCCTGGCTGTGTGACATCAGGCAAGTTGCACCCTGGTGCTTAGCTTTTTCACCTATGACGAGAATAGTTAATATCTAATTCATGGGTTGTTGGGAAGATTCAGGGAGTCCACGGGCCCGTGGAAAGCATGGGGTAAATGTCAGTTTGCCTTCTCCTTTCTCTTTGAGTGCCTTTTCCTTCTGTCTTATTGTCCTGCTGACAATGGCATATAACCTGAGTCTTGATTTCCAGAGAAAGTTATTTGTCTAATCGGAGTCAATGAGCAAACCTGGCTTGTCTAAAGTTGAAAGTATTGTTTTCTAACTAGCCCAAAGAGAGAAAACAGCCTGCATGGCTCATGCACCCAGAAAGGGAGTGTCTAAGTTTACTAGGAGTAATCACAGTGGGTTCTAAAGAGAAGCTGGGGCCAGGATCAGTTGGGCTCTTTAGCCGAAATGCCAGGTTCTTTTTGGAAAGAGTTTGTGAAATGACAGTCAAATTTCAATAAAGTCAGATTTTCAGTAGAGTAGATAGAAGAGTCAAAATAATAGGAATCATGGAAATAATTTCCACATGATTTAGAAAAAAAGCTTTTCTTTCTCAGGAAAGCACATTACATTTTTAAAATAATTATTGGGATAGATAAAGAAAATAAAATAGCTCTTAGGTTGAGTAGAGCTCAACCTTACTCACAGTTTCCTTATACAATATGAAAAGATTGAAATGGAATTGATTATTTAAAGTATTTATGAGAGCATGTGTGCATGTGTGAGTCGGGGAGGGGCAGAGAGAGGGAGAGAGAGAATTCGAAGCAGGCTCTGAGCTGTCAGCGCAAAGCTGGATGCGGGGCTGGAACACACGAACCCTGAGATCATAACCTAAGCCAAAATCAAGAGTCGGATGTGTAACCCACTGAACCACCTTGATGCTCTGAAATGGATTCTTTCTAACGTCCCTTTCAATCTAAAATTCTAAGATTTTGTGCTTTGTTAAACTATCACAACTATTTTTACACTTTCTACATTAACAACAAATAATGATGTTTTACAGAGAACTTCGTTGATGTGCTTCAGGTCATTTACTCCCTCTGCTTATCCCTGGAAAGGTGCACTTGGCGGGCTCAGTCAGTAGATTGTGCAACTGTTGACCTTGGGATTATGAGTTCAAGCCCTGCATCGGGTGTAGAGATTACTTAAAAATAAAATCTTTTAAAAAAATACCATAAGAAACAGGTACTATTATTATTCTATTTAACAGGTGAGGAAACTGAAGCCGAATTTAAGTAATTTTTCCAGTGCCATCCTGTTAGCAAATGGAGAAGTTCAGATTTAACTGGAACTCTGATTCTTTCTCAAGTTTCTAACCCAAATCTATGTTGCCCCTCAGTACATTGTTTTATTAACAAAGGATAAGAAGCTTTCTTGGTTGGGGCGCTGGGTGGCTCAGTTGGTGAAGCGTCTAACTCTTGATTTCAGCTCAGGTCACCATATCACGGTTTGTGAGTTCAAGCCCCACACTGGGCTCTTTGTTTACAGTGCAGAGCCTGCTTAGGTTTTTCTCTTTCTCCCTCCCCTGCTCGCTCTCTCTCTCAAAAACTAAATAAACTATTAAAAAAATTAAAAGAAGCTTTCTTGGCAATGGAAAAAGTTCAATCTTGGTAATAAAATATTCTCCTAAATAAATAATATAGTGAATTATTATACATATTGTGCTAGGAAACTTGCCAGTGCTTGGACTGAGTACTGTGTTTTTCATCTCGGCTCCTTTGCTAGGCACTTGGTGAATTTGTATCGAGTGAAATATATACTGGTAACTTCATTAAAAATCATTATAAAGGTTCTGAAAGCTGGAAGCAACTTTATAGCTCATTTAATCTCTCTACCCTCCCACTATTATGTAGAAGAAGGAACTCAAGTCAGAGAGAGGGAAAAGGGAGACACCACGGGCACCCAGGACTCCTGACTCACAATCCAGAACTCCTTCCCACTTCACTGTCGTATGGAATTCTTCGCGCCTCTTCACAGCGTATCTGGAACTGAACGAATGTGAGTTCGCTCCTTGGTAAGTGACAGGGAGACACTATACCAGGTGGAGTTGTCACCCCAAAGAAACTTCATTTGCAGAAAATAAGGGGGTCCCAGGGCATAACGTCCAAAGCCATGACTCCAGGAGTGAGGGCGAGTGGATTTCTTTTATTGAGGGTTAAGATGAATTCCTGCTTTATCATTGCAGGTCAAGGCCAGCGTAAGGTTGTGCAGCGGTCCTGAGGAGCCATGCCTGCGCGTGTCCTGTGTTACGTTAACGAGGCTGAGCTCCTCGTTGGGTGCCGAGTTGGACATTACAGTGAGGTAGGTACAGTGGTGTGAGTGCAGGTGTGAGCCGGTGGTCAGACACACGCCGGCCTCGGCTGCCTGGAGCTTTCCTGTTTGTTCGCTCCCAAAAGATAAGGTTCACGTTCCTGCAAAGAAGAAGGGGGAGTCCGTGGGAGCCTGCCGGGACAGTTTTCACCTCCTTAGCCCCGTGGCTATGGTTTCATACTCACGGGGCTTGAAACCCACCTCTCCCCCAGATGAGATGTCCAGGTCCCCGATTCACGGCCTCACTTTTCTGCCTGTTACCCACTTAGCTACTCGGCCTTGAAGCGGCTGAGGGCATGGCAGGAGATGCCAGCTGGCATGGCACAAGGCTCCCTTGAGAGGGGACTAATTTTGCCTGGCCGGACAGGACTCGCCTGCCTTGTTTCAGCTGTGTCTGCACCAATATGGCTGAATTTACAAGCGCCAAGAGGATGTTTCGCCATCTGCCTGTTAGAGGAATTGGCCTTCCTGGTCCCCCGACAGGGCTTGGGAAGGCTCGATGGCTCGGGGCCAGCCCGCGGAGGCGCTTCTCCTCGGCCTGCGGGCTGCTGAAGCGGAGGAAACTCCAGAGCCAAGGGGGACAAATGGTCTGCAGGCATCTGGGACAGCAAGTGTGATCTGAACACAATCGCAACACTGTTGCAAACAGTCTCCTGAATGCACGTCATTGTCACATTTGGACAGTCAGTTGAGAAAGGCCTGGCTTAAAAGAAAGAAAGAAAGAAAACAAAGAATTTTTTTTCTCTATTTTATTTTTAAGTAATCTCTACACTCAGTGTGGGGCTCAGACTTACAGCTCCAAGGTGGAGAGTCGCCAGCTCCACCGACTCAGCCAGGCAGGTGCCCCAGAACTTGTTTCCCTGATTACAAAAGCACTACATGTTTATTGTAGAAAATTTAGAAAGTACAGGGGTGCCTGGGTGGCTCAGGCTATTAAATGTCAGACTTTGGCTCAGGTCATGATCTCATGGTGTAAGTTCGAGCCCCGTGTCAGGCGCAGAGCCTGCCTCCTGCTTTGGATTCTGGGTCTCCCTTTCTCTCTGCCCCTCCTCCACTCGCACTCTGTTTCTCTTTCTCTCTCAAAAATAAACATGCACGGAGGAGGGCACTTGTTGGGATGAGTACTGGGCGTTATATGGAAACTAACTTGACTATAAACTATTAAAAATAAATAAATAAATAAACACACACACAAAAAAGAAAAAATTAGAAAGTACAGAAAAATAGAGAGGACAACAAATGCTATGTATTTGATCACCATTCCAGGAGAATCTTCAGGAAGTTGTTGTTATATATTTGTTACAACTTTTAAAACCTATGCACCTGGATTCTCCATGTATTTATGTTTGCTTTTTTTTTCTTAAAATACATCGTAAACAATTTTGTATACTCTTAGGAGTTTTTAACAATATTTTTGGTAGCTGGATAGTATTCCATTGCTTGCTTATACCATATATATTTATAACCCTGTTGTTGGATATTTAAGTGTTCCTCAGCTTTTTGTTATTTGAAGTAATGAGTGATAAACTTTCTTTTTGCCTAACTCTGATTATTTTCATAAGCAAGTCCTTGAAAGCAAAATTGTTAAATTGAAGCCATGACTAGTCTCTAGTTTAAAAATTTTAGAGGGGCCTGGGTAGCTCAGTTAGTTAAGCACCTGACTTTGGCTCAGGTCATGATCTCACAGTTCGTGAGTTCGAGCCTCACATCAGGTTCTGTGCTGACAGCCCAGAGCCTGGAGCCTGCTTCAGTTGCTGTCTCCCTCACTTTTGCCCCTCCCCTGCTCATACATTCTCTCTCTCTCTCTCTCTCAGAAATAAATAAATATTAAAAAAATTTTATAAATAGAGGCACCTGGGTGGCTTAGTCGGTTAAGTGTCTGACTTCAGTTCAGGTCACGATCTCATGGTTCACAGGTTCAAGCCCCGCATCAGGCTCTATGCTGACAGCTCTGAGCCTGGATTCTGTATCTCCCTCTCTCTACCCCTCCCCTGCTATGGTCTGTCTCTCTCTTTCTCTCAAAAATAAATAAATATTTAAAAAATTTTTTTAATTTATAAATAAATAAAGGTTTTAATATCCACTGCCAAATTGCTCTTGGGGAATGTTATACCAATTTACATCTCCATTAATATAAACCCATTAGCAAACTTCTCAGGGTCCTCCCTACCATGGGGTGTTAACTTTTCATTTATCTCTGTACCCAATGTGGGGCTCAAACTCATGACCCTGAGATCAAGAGTCACATGCTCTTCCGACTAAGCCAGCCAGGTGCCCCACATTTCCTTAATTTAAGCTGAGATAAGTTTACAAAGGCTCATGGACAGTCAGATTTGTTCCCAGATAAAGACAAACATACTTGGGGTTGTTTTGCATATGTGATCTTTTCCTCTTTTCGTTACACAAAAAGCGTTGATGCCATCTTACTTATTGTTTGCAGATGATAATACTAGTTCTGGAGCAGAGCCAGCCTTTATATCTGTTTGGTTTTTTTAGAGAAAAAAAGTGGTCACCCTGCCTTTTGTGGTTATGATACAGAATACTCCCAACAAATGTTTATTTCTGTGAGCATCTTAGGTATGCCACTAAGAAAGCGAAGATTCCTGCTCTCTGGAGCAATAATGTGATAAAAGGAAATGTATTTTGTGTTTCATAAAGTAGAAGTATTGTTGAACTAGGTTTTTTTTTTTTTACCTCCGGGGAAAGAAAAATGTGAAACATTTTTTGGTGAAATTACTTGACAGATGTAAGAGGGACCCCTGTTTGGCTCAGTTGAAGGGCAGGCAACTCTTGATCTTGGGGCTGTAAGCTCGAGCCCCACATTGGGTGTGGAGTTTACTTAAAAATAAAAATCTTAAGGAGAAAATGCTAATGAGGAGTGTGGCATTCTGGTTGATGGGATGGTTTCAATAACTAGGAGTGAGCGTGGCTGGATTGTTTGACTAAACCGAGGTGCTCAGGAGAATGACCTGCTGGTGCTTGTGTTCCTAGTGCCTCTAGCTGTGCCAGAAAATGTGTTTTAGGCAGAATTAATAAGTCTTGTGAAGGGTTGTACTTGACTAGAGAAGAGAATCATCAATGGTAAAGAAGAAAAAAAAGTTCTTTATGTTTTCTATCAAAGAAGTGGAGATGGTTAGATAATTCTCAATTTTTAAAACATTTCATAGTTTTATTTTATTTAAAAATTTTTTAAGGTTTATTTATTTTTGAGAGAGAGACAGAGCACAAGTGAGGAAGGGGCCGAGAGAGGGAGACACGGAATCTGAAACAGATTCCAGGCTCTGAGCAGTCAGCACAGAGCCCGATGCGGGGCTCAAATTCACAAACTGTGAGATCATGACCTGAGTCGAAGTCACATGTTTAACCAAGCCATCCAGGCACCCCCATAGTTGTATTTTATTTTAAACAAATAAGTATAGGGGTGCCTGGCTGGACTAATCAGTAGAGCATGTGACTCTTACTATATTGAAGTTATGAGTTCAAGTCCTATTTTGGGCATAGAACTTACTTTAAAATAATAAAATAAAGCCAATCAAAATAAACAAACAGGTATAATGTTACCTACCTGTGCTTTCCAATATTCTAATTCTTCCAATATTCACAAAATCACTTTTATAAAAATATACACACCGTATTTCTGAGATGTTTATAGTTTATCATTTATATTTAAAAGGTTTGCTACTAATAGTACTTTAATATTGGTTGTTTGAGAGTTTGGCTTTTCTGGGAAGGAAAACCTCAATATAATGTGTATACAAAAAAAAAAAATACAAAACTCAGCTCATACTAACCCCTGAGCTGAAAGCAGTGTGCTGTAATGGACACAGGAGGTCTGGGTCAGTGGATCTGGGTTAAGAAATGGAGCTCCCTCTTCAGTGAAGGAGCTTTGGATAATCCAATACCCTGTCTTTGTCTCAGCCTCCTGATCTGTAAAATGTGAGATTTGGACTTGTTGATCCCTTCCAGGTCAAAGGGTTTCTGATTCTATGTGTGATTTTGAGAAGGTGACTGGGCCAGGTAATGCCCAATTTGGCTGATATCGAACCTAACAAAAGCAAACATGATTTCTCAAAGTATCTCTTAGTGGAAGTAATTTCTTCTTCTTTTTTTTAAATTTATTTTTGAGAGACAGAGAGAGATAGCCTGAGCAGGGGAGGGTCAGAGAGAGAGGGAGACACAGAATCCAAAGCAGGCTCCAGGCTCTGAGCTGTCAGCACAGAGCCCGACGCAGGGCTCAAACCCACGACCTGTGAGATCATGACCTGAGCCAAAGCCAGACACTTAACTGACTGAGCCACCCAGGTGCCCCAGTGGAAGTGATTTCTTTCTCTCCTGTTCTTTCCCTTCTCTTTTTGGCACTATGATATCCCCATCACTTCTTCTGTGGGGTAGATAGAAATATAGTCTTTCTTTCTTCACTTTCCAAGGGACTTCTTTGTTTGAGAGGCAAAATGGAAAAGATGTACCATTGAAGAGCACGGAATATTCTACAGAAGTGGGCATGAGGAACTAAGACAAGACAAGAAAGAGGAGCTAGCGAATTGAGAAGGAAGGCTGCAATGGTGAGTGTTTTAAAGAGAAGGACTGAAGACGTTAGAGCAGCTGACATTGGGGAAAAGGAAAGAAAGGTTGGTGTTTGCCAAGGAAGAGGTTTATGACAATTTGCTCTGTGTCATGCAATTAAATTCAATTTTTTGCTGCCTCTTCAAGAGACCCAGAGGTAAGATCTGCGTGATTCTTCATTTGTCTTTGGAGCCGGATTGTCTTCCTTCTAGACGTGACAATGTAATGTATGTGCACATGACATGGCCCCATTGCTTTCAAGTTTAGGAGCTAGAGAGAGAGAGGGGTACTTCAACTGCAGGTATCACTCATAATGTTACTTAAAAACAGAAAAACAGGCCCTCTTTTATGTTTCAGCTTCTTCTCATAGATTTTCTTTCATATCTTTAACTATTCATCGATATAGACTTCTTCCCGTCTAAAATTCTGCCTTTGAAAAGCTGGGCAATTTGGGGGCGACTGGGTGGCTCAGTCGGTTGTGTCCGACTTCAGTGTAGGGCATCATCTCACAGTTCATGGATTTGAGCCCTGTGTCAGACTCTCCTGACAGCTCAGAGCCTGGAACCTGTCTTCAGATTCTGTGTCTTCCTCTCTCTCTGACCCTCCCCTGCGCATGCTGTCTCTCTCTTTCTCAAAAATAAATTCTTTTAAAAAATTAAAAAATAAAAAAAAAAAAGAAAAGCTGGGCAATCTTACCTTGAGATACTGCAGATCTGCTTTTAGGAACATCTCAAATAAATATTAAATATTCACAATTTTGCAAATTTCTGCAGTAACATCAGCTATTGCTACTTGTTCTTTGCTAGCTAGATATAAAATTAATTAAGTTAGTTTGGGTTCTGTTAATATTACATTCTTAAAAGCAAGCCTTAATATAAATATTAAAAATAAATATTAATGTAATAACCATAACTTTTCCCATCTTTTTAAAAAAAGTAATCTCTATACCCAGTGTGGGGCTTGAACTCACCGCCCTGAGTTCAGGAGTCAGATGATCTACCACTGAGCCAGCCACACTCCCCTGGAGTGAAATTCTGAAACATACGACGCATAAAAAGTATGAATGTATTCTTTCAACCAAATATTTGTATATGTGGAACTTGGTTGCCCCTCTTAGTTTGTACAGAATTACTCAGCAATTGGTATAGCTGAGAATGGACCCGGGCTTGGTCGGATTGTTGTCACAATGGACCGTTTCAAACACAAAAGACCCTCTTCAACTCTGAACTCTTTGTCCACAGTGCCAGCGACCTCTAAAAACAGTCTTTCGATCTAAGTACATTCTGTGTTCCCAGTTGAATCAAGAAGGCTGAACTCAGGTTCCTCTGGGGGCTGAAAGGATTAGGCACTTCATTAAAAAGTCTGAAGTTGTAAGAAGTGTTGTAGTCACCTACCCACGGGCTCTGATCTTCGCTCCCACCCACACTGGCTGGGTTATTCCTTCGGTGAAACAAATCAAGAACCCGGGAGAGGCCTTCGGCTCTCTCTCTGCCCGGTGTGTACATGGTGCTCTCTAGTGGCCCCGTGGAGCATTTCCGGAAAGGGAATGCAGACTCGGATTCCATAGCCCTCTAAGATCTTCCAGCTAGCTTCTTGTTTATAAGCTTTATTTGAATTAAAGGTAGAAAACAATATAATTTTATTTGCAATTTAAGATGCAAGTTGCTATGGCAATCTAAGATAGTTTACAGTAATTCCTTTTATATACACTCTATATATTATCCTTTTAGACATATATATATATATATATGGAATAAAATGAATCATTTAAGAAGTTTAACAATAATGAGAAAATTCTCTTCAAAAGAATTTCCTTAGTGTGCTATTGGTATAAAGCTCATAATAGCCAAGATGTGTATATTAATGGCCTGAACCCAACTCATTAAATAAAAATAAAGGCACATTTCTTGAAAAATTGCTAAAGAAGGTATGTCAAAAATATGCACTATACATATTTTTCTTTTTTCTTACTTTTAAAAATTTTTTATGGTTTCTATTTATTTTTGAGAGACAGAGAAAGTGCGAGCAGGGGAGGGTCAGAGAGAGAGGGAGACACAGCAGGCTCCAGGCTCTGAGCTGGCTGTCAACACAGAGCCTGACACAGGGCTCAAAGCCATGAACTGTGAGATCATGACCTGAGCTGAAGCCAGATGCTTAACCGACTGAGCCACCCAGGCGCCCCATACATATTTTTTCAAAAGGACATAAACTATAGTTTTCAGCCCTGTCTTCTCTTCAAATTTCCCTTACCAACAATATATAGCAGGACTTTTGATGTCCAGAGGACACTGTAGGAAGGTGACTAAGGCCATCGTGTGCAGAAAAGCATGTAGATAATGCAGATAAAATATAGAGATATTATTCCAAAATTAAAAATTTCAGGATAATCAATTGATACCTGAAAGTCTTAATGTATCTTTATATAATTAAAAAAACATAAATCTTTGTATTTTATGCCTCTGGAGTCATGTCATGAATGGTACTTGAAATGCAGAATCTCCACCTTTAAAATGACTTTTAAATTTTTCTACACAGATATCTAATTTCTATGCTGTTTTATAGACAATCTACTTATAATGAAGTTCATTTGTAAATAAAATGTTTATAATAAAGAGCTTATCAGTTGTGAGAGCCAACCCCTTTTTCTAAGCCTTAGTATAAAAGAGATGCATTCCTAATATGGAATGTTTATTTGTTTTTTGAGAGAGAGAGAGAGAGAGAGTGAGGGGAGGGGCAGAGAGAGAGAGGGAGAGAGAGAGAATCCCAAGCAGGCTCTGCACGGTCAGCTGTCAGCACAGAGCCCGATGGGGGGCTTGAACTCACAAAACTCTGAGATCATGACCTGAGCAGAAATCAGGAGTCAGGGGCTTAATCAGCTGACCCACCCAGGCACCTTGGAATGTTTAATATATAGATAGTGAACTTTTAAACATGGCAATATTAAAGGGCACCTGGGTGGCTCATGAGGTTGGTTAAGTGTCTGACTTCAGCTCAGGTCATGATCTCAGGATTCATGGGTTCAAGCCCTGCATCAGGCTCTGTGCTGACAGCTCAGAGCCTGGAGCCTGCTTTGGATTCTGTACCTCTCTCTCTCTCTCCCTCTCCCCCACCCCTGCTTGTACTCTCTCTCTCTCTCTCTCTCTCTCAAAGATAAATAAACACTTAAAAATTTTTTTAATTCCCAGTGTTTCATTTTATTGCAAAGCTGAAATTCATCTACTTCTTATAAAGTACATTCTGTTCACTCAAGCAGGACTTTGCTCCAATCTCCTTCCATTTCCATCCACCATACTCTACAGTGGACCAACAAGTTTACTGTGCACACACATTAAACCTTTAAGTGGTTCACAGTTTTAACTCTTAGCTCTGAAGTAACATCTTCGGGAGCGCCTGGGTGGTTCAGCTGGTTAAGTGTCTGACCCTCGGTTTTGGCTCAGTCCATGATCCCAGGGTCATAGGATCAAGCCCCGTATCGGGCTCTGTACTGAGCGTGGAGCCTGCTTGGCATTCTCTTTCTCTCTTCCTCTGCCCCTCTCCCCCATTCATGTTCTCTTTCTCTAAAATTAAAAAACAAATTAAAAAATAAATAAAGTAGCATCTTCATCATATACAAATGTAGTTCAGAGTTGATGCAGGAAAGATGACACAGTCTACATGTGACTGACTCCTTCTTCCATTGCACTTGGCCTTGTGTGTGGCTATAATGAGAATCACTGCCTCCAGCAGGTCTGTGTCACCAGCTTCTTTTATCTTCTTTTCAAAGCTGTCACATTCTGTTTGTAAGTTTGCAGGATTCCCGTTCCCCTCAAGCATATCAGCGTTTTTAGGATCAACATCAATATGCTTTAAAAAAAAAAAAGAGGTATTCCACACCTGTGATTGGGAGATTCAGAACAATTGGTGGGAAATTCTACATATTCATCCTTGTGAAAGGTCTTCACATTTTAATCAATGTGAACATTCCTGTAATGTTCTGTTAGTTGGTTTTTGGTTTTGTTTCTGTTTTCTTTTTTTTTTTTTTGGAGGGGGAGGTGTGAGTATAGTTGACCACTATTAGGTTTTTTCTAAGATGCTAATGATGTATGTTAGCATGCCTGGGAGACCAACTCACTCTTCTGACCCTGGAGCAGCAGGAACCCCTGGTAACATTTCAAGAGAGAAAAGTCACCCATTCTGTCGTGCATTATTAAATATTCCCCTGTGTTGATTTTCGTCTCCCTTGGCCAGAGTCGTGAATGCTCGCTCACACAAACACCACCTTCTGAACTTCAGTAACTTGGGTAATGTTACAGTTTTAGATACAATTGTTGTCAGGTCCTGGAGCACAAGAATCCTTGAGACACCATACGGTGCGTCTTAGTAGATTTATTTAAGTAGCATGGGGATAGGACCCATGAGCAGAAAGAACCCAACTTTCGTTGTATGAAGCTGGTAGTTACATGCTTAGGACTCAAGGCGGGAGGGGACGTACTAGTTTATAAATGTCTTCTTTGAAATTCTGCTTGTAAAACTCCTTTACAAGATTTTTCTGGTGTTTATCACTCAGGTCCATATTAAGTGTTAGTGAAATATACAATCAGTCATGAGACTTTTAAAGAATGTAGCAGCCCATATGCGTTTGACCCTTATGGGAGCTATGCAGGCTAGAGGTCCGCCTTCTGGGCTTATGGTGAACATTTCTCTGCTTCTATCCCTCACCACAATCACCCAAACTCCTGTGCATACAAAAAAAAAAAAAAAAAAAAGATGCCTTTCTATTTTTAAAAATTAAACTACTATACTCTGTTCTAAATCATGATGATTTCCTAGCTCCTTTATGTTGCTATAATGTATCGTCATAATAGTCCAAAATGATGAATCATCTGACAGTGACCCAGATCTAGATCTGCACGTCATTTATTAACAGAGGGTGCATCAAAGTAACCATACTCACTTTGTAGTTTTGTTTCATGCTGTCATTGCCAACAGAAGCCTGGGATGATCCCACAGCCAATCACGGAGGACTTCTGTGTTTTGGGGCAGATTGACGTCACAGTGTATAGGAACTGCTACCACCTCATTTTTATTTCCCATGTATATTAAGAAACATTTAATCTAAAAGGGGAATGTCTTTTGGGGCACCCAGGTGGCTCAGTCGGTTAAGTGTCCGACTTCGGCTCAGGTCATGATCTAACATTTCCTGAGTTCGAGTCCCGTGTCAGGCTGTGTGCTGCCGGCACAAAGCCTACAGCCTGCTTTGGATTCTGTGTGTCCCTTTCTCTCTCTGCTCCTCCCCCACTAACGCTCTTTCTCTCTCACAAATAAATAAACATTTTTTTAAAATGTTAATGGAGAGTCCCTCTTTACGCAAAATATTCTAATTCAGGGACCTAACCACCTCGCGTAATAAACGGCCTAGAATACAAGTTCAGTTTCAAACACTTGAAAGTGGGGCAGAGGGGCCTCCTTTTCTCTCTAGGATCACCGCTGCCAACCTTGCTAAACTACTATATTGAATTTCCTCAAAGCAAGGGAAAACAAAAGCCTTTTATATTGCCACGTATTTTTAAATCAATGGATTCTTTGGCATAGTTCCGTTTGTTGCGTAATTAAGAAGAAAAAAGACAATTCATACCGAGAGAAAAATTCTTTTGAAAATGTTGTTGCAAATCTTGTAAAATACAGCATATTGTGGAAAAGAAAGTAGTTTTCTTTTCAATGAAAAAAATGATAAAAAGCTTGATTACATCTTAATTTAGACACCCTAATAATTAAAAAAAAATTTTTTTAATGTTTTTATTTATTATTGAGACAGAGAGAACCAGAGCATAAGTGGGGTAGGGGCAGAGAGAGGGAGACACAGAATCTGAAACAGGCTCCAGGCTCTGAGCTATCAGTACAGAGCCCGAGGCAGGGCTCTAACTCAGGAACCGTGAAATCATGACCTGAGCTGAAGTCGGGAGCCCAACCGACTGAGCCACCCAGGCGCCCCTAATGATTTTAGAATAGTCTACATGAAATCTATATATTAGGTTTTAGTGAAGTGAAGTAAATCCTGCAGAGATGGAAATATACTTTTATATTTTGTTCATGTTCTTTACAAAGGATGTGACGTTTTTGAAGATAGAACAGATAGAAAATGGAAGCACAGGTTTAAAAAAATTATCTTAGGCAACTTCACGTATGTTCAAATTTGGTTTGTTCTGCTGTTATTAATAGGTACAGCCAAATTTAAGGCCTTACAACACTTATATATCTCACAAGATAGGATAAATATTCAAAGACAAAAATTAATCATGTAATAAAAATAAGAAGCTCTCTGTCTTAATTTCCTTATTAAAAAAAAAAGTCTTGTCGGGGCACCTGGTTGGCTCAGTCGGTTAAGCGTCCAACTTCAGCTCAGGTCATGATCTCACAGTTCGTGGATTCGAGCCCCGTGTCGGGCTCTGTGCTGACAGCTCAGAGCCTGGAGCCTGCTTCCGATTCTGTGTCTCTCTCGCTCCCTGCCACTCCCCCATTCACACTCTATCTCTCTAACTCTTAAAAATAAGTAAACATTAAAAAATACCCAAGAGAAATTAAAAGACGCCTATCACACAAGAGCACATATTGAATGATTCCATTTATATGAAATGTCCAGAATAGGTACATCTATAGAAACAGAGTAAATTAATGATGGATTAGAATTAGGGGGGAGGAGAGCAAATGAGAATATGGAGTAACTGCGAATGGGTACAAAGATTTTTTGGGGGGTGATAGAAATATTCTGAAATTTACTGTAGTGTTAAGTTGTATAAATCTGTAGATACACTAAAAATTGTTAAATTACATACTTTAAATGAAAAAATATTTAGTTGGGAATTATATAAATGTTATCTAGGGATTCCTGGGTGGCTCAGTCGGTTAAGCATCCCAACTTCTGACCAGGTCAGTATCTCACAGTTTGTGGGTTCGAGCCCCGCATCAGGCTCTGTGCTGATACCTAACTCAGAGCCTGGAGCCTGTCTTCAGATTCTGTGTCTCCCTCTCTCTCTGACCCTCCCCCGCTCACACTCTGTGCCTCTCTCTCAAAAATAAATAAAAATTAAAAAAAAATTTTTTTTAAAGCCTTCTCAAAGCTAGAGGCACATTATTAAAAATTGTAACTCCAAGGACAGGAATCCTGACCTTTGCCTGTAACAGCTCATAATACTTACTGCAGGGAAACTGAGGCTTGGCCTGTCAAACTTTTTAATAGGTTCAAAAATCAATTTGAAAAAAAAAATTTAAGTACTCTCTACACCCAATGTGAGGCTTGAACTCGCAACCCTGAGATCAAGAGTTGGATGTTCCATGGACACTGAGCCAGCCACCCCCCCCTCCCCGCTCAAATGTTTAGCAACCTTACCCATACTTGCTAACTGCGTCTTTCAGAGAAATTAGCCTAAGTGGCTTGTTACCGATCATACCATTATTTCTACAGATAATATTTTTGAAGTGTCCCTAAATTGTACAGGTTGGTTCTTTCTATTTAGGTAAGGTCTAAAGGGACCTGTACTACTTCCAATCTCTGTTTTAGTTTTTTGTTTGTTTGTTTATTTTTGAGAGAGAGAAAGTGTGTGAGGCGGGAGGAGGGCAGAGAGAGCCGGGGACAGAGGGTCTGAAGCGGACTCTGTGCTGACAGCAGAAATGCCTATGTGGGTCTTGAACTCATGAACTGTGAGATCATTACCTGAGCCGAAGTTGGAAGCTTAACCAACTGAGCCACCCAGGCGTCCCTATATTTTAGTTTTTTAATAAGTAAATGGCCATGCCAGTCATTCTAAACATCGGCTAAACTTTTAGTTCTGCAGTTTTAATTTTAAGTGTAGTGTTCCCTATTGAGAAACTTATGAAGGAAGGCAAATAACAGGTTTAAAAGAAATTATGTTGAATATAGTACCTTTCTGGAGTTTTTGGTTGTTTTGTTTGTTTAAAAAATATTTTTAATATTTTATTTATTTTTGAGAGAGAGGGAGGGACAGATAGAGAGGGAGACACAGAATCTGAAGCAGGTTCCAGGCTTTGAGCTGTCAGCACAGAGCCTCATGCAGGACTCGAACTCACAAGCTGTGAGATCATGACGTGAGCCGAAGTCGACACTTAACCGACTGAGCCACCCAGGTGCCCATGTTTTGTTTTGTTTTTAGGTAAACACTGTACCCAACATGGGGCTACAATTCATGACCTCAAGATCAGGAGTCATGGTGGTTTACAGAATGAGCCAGGCTGCCGCCCCCTTTTCCAGAGTTTTTATTTGGGGTGCTCATTAATTGCTGTCTTGTTGGAACATGTCACCTTCTAATTCAGTTCCCTCAGCTCCTTCTGGGAGGCAGGCAGGAAGCATCCCCTTCTGAAAAGGTTGCACAAAGCATCACTCCAGGACATTCATCTAGGTAGTGCCTTAATATCGTTATGATGTGTGACATTTTCTAACATGTTTCTGTGTTTGTTAACCCATTCGATTCTTAGATTTTTAAAAATTTTAAGTAATCTCTACATCCAATGTGAGTCTTGAACTTACAACCCTGAGGTCAAGAATTGCATGGTCCACAGACAGAGCCAGCCAGGCACCCTTCCATTTGGTTCTTATAACAATCCTTAGGTAGTGAGAACAGATGTTATTGTCCTGTTTTATAAGGTACCAGAAGTGACCGAACATGTCCAAGGACACAGCGGTGGAAGCAAGCTTTGAACTCCAAATCTTTGTGACTCCAAATCTCAAGCTTTTTCTTACAACCTGAGGGCAAAATGTTCTAGATCCTTTCGGGCGAGGGGCTTCACCATTATCATCATTGTGGTAAAATTGGCTTATAACATTATATTAGTCTCAGGTGCGCAGCATACTGATTTAATATTTGTATACATTGTGAAATTCTCATCGCAGCAATAACCAGGTCCTTTAATAAGCAAACTGTTACTGCTACCAACCCTCCCCGTGCCTCGCCAAACCCTCCTGCTGCCGGGCCCCAGCGGTGGCTCCCTGGGTCACAGGGAGAGCAGGGAAGATAGGCCAGTCCAAGCTCATGCTGGTCATTGGCATCTTGGCAGCTATGTGTGTGCTGTTGAAGCTTTACCTCGAAGGAGTCAACTTTAGTGAAGCATAAATATATTAGGACCGGGGAGCCTGGGTGGCTCAATTGGTTAAGCGTCTGACTCTTGATTTCCACTCAGATCATGATCTCATGGTTCATGAGTTGGAGCCCCGCATTGGGCTCTGTCGTGGGAGCCAGGGACTGCTTGGGATTCTCTCTCTCTCTCTCTCTCTCTCTCTCTCTCTCTCTCTCTCTCTGTCTCTCTCCCCTTCTCTCTGCTCCTCCCCTGCTTGTGCACCTGCTCATGCTCTCTCTCTCTCTCAAAATAAATAAATAAACATGTAAAAAAAAAAATAAAGAACCTATTCAGGACCCTCTGTTGCCCAACTCCCTCCCAATCCTTTCACCACCTTAGCAATTCACGTGTCAAATAAGCAAAATTTATCAAGAAAAGTTACAAGAAAGTGCTAGCGAATGCAGCCTGCGTTCCTAGTTCCAAGGTTATCTCCCCGTCTCAGCGGGCGCTCCCTTTCCGGTTGGCTGGCATCTTGTGATATTGGGCTCTTGCTCAGGAGCCCTGGAAAAGTCCCAGATGGATCCCAGCACTTTCAACATTTGGCACCAGAGGTCCCATTTGGGTTTTTCCATGACTTTACTAATATCTGGCTCCCTTAGATAAGAATAATGGTAACATTACATAAATGCTACCGGTAAAAAAAGGGAGAGAAATAAAGATAAAAGAAAGAAAGAAAGAAAGAAAGAAAGAAAGAAAGGTAAGGAGGGAGCAAGGAAGGAAGAGAGAAAGAGAGTGAGAGAGAGAGAAAAGATGTCTGTTCTAATAGATTGCATAGATTAAAAAAAAAAAGGATTCCCAATGATCACTTAATGGCCCTTGTGATTACAGTGAGAAAGAAATAAAATTGAGTATTTTTTTAAGGCCAGGCAGTTTGCCAAGGGTTCCACATGCGTTATATCATGTAATCCTTACAGTCACTTCAGGAGATAAATATTATTCTTATCTCCATTTTACACATGAGAACCCTGAAATCCAGAGAGTTACAGTAGCTTGCTGGAGCTCATTCATTTGTAAATTTATAAGAGCTGAAATTTTCACCAGGGCTCAGAGTGGCATTTTGGTCATGAAGGCGTTGTTCCGGGAGACAGAGGGAGGGCATAGGGGCCAAGGGGCGACTCAAGTGACCACTGACTTCCTTCCTTCAGCCTAAACCTGACTCCATCTATATAAATCTTCTGTGATTTGATAGGAAACACACATGACCGAGATGAATCATGAATGACTCCTCATTGTGTTAGGATTGGGTAGTTGATTAAAGGATTTGTTGTGCGGATATATAAATAATGCCCTGTAAAAGGTAGTTTTTTTGCTTTGCAAGTCAAATGCAGGAAGCTTGAAGAGCAAACACCTTGGTGTAGACTGCTGCCAAGTGGTCTCTCCGCCCTGCGAAAGTGGGTAAGTGTCCGTTGATTCGCTATTATTTTTAGACAACATATTCATCTTTTTATAGTTGTGCTTTAATACAGCGAAGAGGGTGTTTTCATGGGTGGCCTTATTTTTGTGTCAAAAGGCTCACAAATGCACACATGTTATTTCTTCGTCCATTTTGACCAATGTTATCGACTGTATTCCCTCTGCTGTACTTTCCCATTTCCGTGACTCATTTATTTCATAACTGGAAGTTTGTCCCTCTTAATCCCTTTTATCTGTGTCACCCATGCCCTCACGCCCTTCCATTCCGGCCACCACCAGTTTGTTCTCTGTATCCGAGTCTGTTTTTCTTTTCTTGGGCCCATCCGTTTACCTGGGGGAGGGGAAGTGTTCTGTAGTGCTGTGATTAGGTCTCAGGCTTTTAGGGAGGCTGTGCCCTTGGACTGTGAACTTTGCAAGTGTTGCTCTCTCTCTTTTTTTCTCCTCCCCTTAGGTGAGACAGGACAGCTCCATGGGGCTGGAGCTGGATACTTCTTCTCTCCCATTTGCAAAGCTAGAGCTGGTTGGAATTGGATATTTCTCTTTCCCCAAATCACTTGGGGAAAACCCAAGCAGGTTAGGCTCTGGTCAAAAGAGTTTCTCCTGAGGGCAGTCCTTGTTAAGAAGGAAAAGATCTGATACGTGTCACAAGAGTTTCTTTTTCCCCTCCCCCTGCCTGGTAGAGCTCCAGGACGTAAAACACAGAAGGATGGGGGTCCTCCTGATAACTGAGTTTCCTCAAGTTTTTATCTCTTGGACTGATCCATGCTGAGCCTCTAGTAATTCATCAATGACAGTTCGGGTTTCCCTAGCCTGACACCGATTCCCGTGGAAGTTTCTGCTTTGTTAAGTTCTCTGTATCTACCTGTCATTCTCTCTAATTTGGGGGCTAAGCATAGACTGCCTCTATGAGAAGAATCTTGGACACAGAATCTTCTAATGAGCTTTCTTGGGAGACAACATCTTACATGCATTGTCACAACTCATTACTGGAAGAATTAAACATGTCCTGTGTGACTGTACTAGAAGATTCTTGAAAGCTCACCAGTCTGCCCAGTGACTTCCTTTCTCTAAGGAATCTAAAAGGAATCGTTGATTCTTTTGTTTACTCGGCTTTTCACTTTTGGTTAGGATGGAGCGGCCCCTTCCAGGCTTATTAGATACAGTCCCGGACCCCTGGGGTTCTCGAGCACCTTTTGTATTGAGAAATACCGAGACTAAAACCTGTTCTTTTCTCCCTCTGTCTGGAGATCCATAGCAGCCCTAATTACCAGTGGAAGAATTGATTCATAGAGGAATCTGTATGTAGTAAGATAATCTTGATATAAAACATATTTTACATGTGTTAGATGCTCTGATTTGAGACATTACAATGTAGTAGTAAACTGCATGGTATCTAGAGACGGATATACTGTGGTTTGGGATGCTGGTGTTTGCCATAAAGGATCTGTATGGTCCTGACCAAGATATTAGCGCATTTGAGTTTCAGGTTTACTTTTTTTAAAAATATAATATACATTAAGCACTTAAAATTTTTTTTAATTTTAATGTTTTTATTTTTTTTTTTTGAGACAGAGAGAGAGACAGTGTGAGCAAGGGAGGGTCAGAGAGAGAGGGAGACACAGAATCTGAAGCGGGCTCCAGGCTCTGAGCTGTCAACACAGAGCCTGACACAGGATTTGAACCCACGAACTGTGAGATCATGACCTGAGCCGAAGTCGGACGCTTAACCAACTAAGCCACCCAGGCGCCCCTACATTTTACAAATCTTTTAAAGTTTATTTATTTTGAAAGAGAGAGAGCATACACATGTGAGGGGGGAGGGGCAATGAGAGAGAGGGGAGAGAGGATCCCAAGCAGGCTCTGCGCTGTCAGCACAGAGCCCGATGTGTGGCTCGAACTCACAAGCTATGAGATCATGACCTGAGCCAAAATCAAGAGTCAGATGCTTAATCGACTGAGCCACCTAGGCACCCCTATGATATAAATATTCTAAACACGTATATAACGTAAGTAGAATAGAATAGAAAACTATAAAATGTAAACATGTAAAATATATTTTAGGGAGGCTAATCATGCCTGTCTGCAGAAAAGGGAGAAAAGACATGGCATAGACAGATGTGGCGCTGAGAATGCCACCCTTTGAACGCCCCGGCCGCGAGGTTGGCCCGCGGTTGGCACCTGGGAGGCTGGGTTTGGGAAGCGTTCCCACTATTGTCTTCTTAAAGAGTCACTCGCTGTGCTGAAATTGTGCAAATGATGCGGTTCATGCTGCGCGCCTGGCTTTCTTCTGGGGGTCTGGAATTTGAGTGTCTGCTAAGCCTAGAGTGCCTGGATGAGCAGTCCTCCAGAAAAATCTTGGGCGCTGAGTCTTCTCGTGAGCTTTCGTCAGAGACCATGTCTTAACATGCATTATCACAACTCATGCTGAAAGAATTAAATGTGTCCTGTGTGACCGTACTGGAAGATTTTTAAAAGCTCATGGTTTCCTCCAAACTAAACTGCATGAGACTTTCCTATGCCGATTTTTCTTTGAATCTACTTACTGTTACAAATCACAGCCATGAGTCCAAATACACCGAGACTCCTGAGTTTTCCTAGTAAATCGTTAAGCATGGGAAAGGCCTTGCAGACCCCTCACACGATCTTACTCTACTAGAGTTTTCTAGCAAATTAAATATGATTGTACGTTGCATGATATTATAGTAGTAAATAATAATAAACGCTGATAAATGATAGCTAGAAGTATTATTATCATCTTGTGATAACGTGGTGAATTTGAATTTTATGCTGAAGGACGTGGAACAGAAAAATGACAGTAGCCAACGTTGAACTTTGCTGAACATTTTCCGAAGTGGATTCCCCTAAAATAAACACAAATAAGCCCTAAGTTATAAAAGCTGTAGTAGAACAATTAGAACACTGGATTATTGCTGGGACCTTCCTGCGAGACTGTGCCAGCCAAACTTCATGCATTCCAGCCAGCTAGATACTCAGGTATCTTTCCCGGGTGTGTGGTCGGAGGAAATGGAGTATTGTACCATTCTGAGCCTTTGAGAAAACCATTTGCTCTCCCCACTTCCTCTGCCTAAAAAAATACAGTGTATTAATATCTGACAGGAACCCCTTTGAGATCAAGATAGGAGGACAACAGGATGCAGTTTTTTTATTTTCAAGGTAGAACTCTCATGCCTGGCTAATCAACTAGAAAGTTTGATATTTGCATGCCACAGGAGGAAAAGATCCTAGATGGTTTTGGGGTTTGTATTCTCTAGCTTTTGTTTACCCAGGCTCGGTCTCTACGTGCAAACTGGAGTGTTTCTGCTGGGTCTTCCAGGTTTTAACTACCCTCATTATCATGCTCATCAAAAATCATGAAAACTTGAAGGTATACATATTATTCAGTTATTGCTGCAAATCTTTTTTTTAAATTTTTATATGCTTTTTAAATTTATTTTTGAGAGATAGAGAGAGCACGAGCAGGGGAGGGTCAGAGAGAGAGGGAGACACAGAATGTGAAGCAGGCTCCAGGCTCTGAGCTAGCTGTCAGCACAGAGCCCGATGCGGGGCTCGAACCCACGGACCATGAGATCATGACCTGAGCCGAAGCCGGACGCTTAGCCGACTGAGCCACCCAGGTGCCCCTTATTGCTGCAATTCTTATACTCAGTGACCTGCGAGATTGCCAGGTTTGGGTGGGATCTTGTGCAGGAAAGTGGTCTGCATCAGGTCCAGGGTAAGAACCGAGCAGCCCTGTCCCTTGGGCCTTATGACCCTGCAGACCGCATGATGTTGGGGCTGTCAGCGGTAGGAAAGATGCTGGCAAGACCCAGTGGGGCATCATGATTCAGGGCCTTGCGAATTGAGAGCAAGGCCATGCTATCGGCAGTAGAGAATCACATGCCTTTAAAAAGTGGCTCCTGCCATGCTGTAAGGCTCTAGTTGAGACAGAAGCCCTGTCAGTGATCACCAAGTGATCATGCAGTGAAACTTCTCATCATGAACTGGGGCAGATCAACCAAGTCATAAATAAGGGGGTCCTCGCAGGAATCCCAGGAATAAAATGAAGATGCTACATCCAGAATTGAGAATAAGCAGGACCGAAGGGTATAAGTATATCCCGGACCCCACCCCCTATCCCTACCCTGTTTCCTCAGTACCTCACCTCTGCTCATGTTCATGGCTGTAGGGGGCATTCTGCATGACCAACCAAAGAATGAGAAATGAATCAAGTTTGTTTTGCAGACCGGTCTACCCTGCAGGTGCGTGCAAACTAAAAACGCATGGTATCTTTTCTACAGACCCCTCAGCAGCCTGAAAAGATAATAGCAAGGGAACATCCTCCTAGTGGGTAGAGCTTTGAGGGGTGCACTTTGTGCAGAAGAGAAGTAGCCTGAGGTTAGACTGTATATGAACTCGTGCGCATGGTTTGGCCACTTGACCAGAGGCTGGAAGGGAAAAGGAGATTGGAAGGCGGCAGACAAGGAGGCCTGGCCTGGGGCCATAGGAACAGACATACAGGAGTGGGCATGAAGTGCCTCAAATGTTAACATCTCTCAGGGAGCAACTACAGAAGAGAAACTAGACAACCAAGTAGACAGAATGACCTGGTCAGTTGACTGACAGCCAGCCCCTGTCATTGGCCATTTCAGTGCTGGCATGATAGACACGTGAAATCAAGTGGCCAGGGTAGTGGGAATGGAGACTAGGCAGGGGACAAGCATTATTGATTTCCACGTAGCAAGACTGCGCACTGATGAATGTCCACCTGCCAGCACCAGTCCCTAAGGAAGAGGTTGACTGGTCCCTTTGATCCTGGAGGTGCCAGCAGTTTATTCGCAGGGATAAGTATATATTCTGAGCCTGAGCTTGCCTTTCTCTGCATTCTGAGCCTCAGCCAAAACCACTCTCCGTGGGCTTACTAAGAGTTTAAGTCCCTTGTATGGGATCCCACGTAACTTTGCCTCAGACCGGGGACTTAGTTTACAGCATCAGAGCGGCTGGACTGGGTATGTGGTCGTCCCCTCACATACCATGCCACCAGAAGCTGCCCTGAGGAGGGAGTGTTGGAACAGCCCGTAGAACACACAACTTGAGGACAGCTCAGAGGCCATGCTTGGAGAAGGTAGCCCGTGCTGGAATTCTCCACCGGGACTTGCACCACTCCGTATCTCTGACACCATGGGGTCTGGTGGATCATGTGACTTTGTTGCACAGCTGCTGGCACCACCACTTGGACTTGATGCAGACCTGGGCTTCATTCAAGGCTGGAAGCCTTTTGTGTCACTCGGTATATGGGTCAAAGCCTTACCTCTAGGTATGCAATGTACTGCCTTTAAAACCCAAAGAGGCCCGGAAGGCACTGGGTTTCCTTCTTCATGGTAGGAGATACAACCTGAAATACCCCTTCAAATATAAATATGGCAAGCCATGAATCTTCACAGGGTTTCTTGCCTACCCTCTGAAGCACTTGTGTCTTACCACAGGCTCTGATGCCTTCTAGGCCAGTCAGCAGAATGTCACCAGTGTCATAGATCAATGGGATGTTCTGTGGTCTGTCAAGATGGTCCAGATTTCTTTGGACTATATTATGACAGAAGGAAGGAGAGTTAATGTAACATTGCAGGGAGGATGCCAGGGTGACTCAATTGGTTAAGCGTCTTACTCGAGTTCAGCTCAGGTCATGATCTCCTGGTTCATGAATTTGAGTCCTGTGTCAGGCTGCATGCTGACAGTGAGAAGCCTGCTTGAGATTCTCTCTCCCCCTCTCTCTCTGGCGCCCCCTCAAAATAAATAAATAAATAAATAAATAAATAAATAAATAAATAAATAAATAAAGTTTAAAGAATATATATAACGCTGAGGGAAAACTATAAATGTGTATTGTCTATTACAGGTGAATTCAAATGGTTTCTGGTCCTTCTTTTCTGATTGGGATAGAAAAAAACACATTTGCAAAATCAATTTCCATTGTCTCAACCAATGAAATTATTTAAAATAACTTACATAGAAATATTTTCAGAGTGCTTTAAGAGCAGTGATTGTTGTCAGGGATATTTACAAATGATATTTACAAATGGTCTATACAACATATGTACAAGTGGTATACACCATTAGCACAAGTTTCGTGGTTGGAATTTAAGGGCTTTCCAGGGTAAGTGGATGTTCAGAGAGAGGGCAATGCTTTCGAGAAATTCAGGGGTTAGACCCCTGGTAACCACATTTAAAGCTGAAGTAGAATATGGACAGGAAAATTTACAAAAGTAATATAAAAATGAACAAGTGTACAAGCTTGATTTATCGAAAGATATCTTTTTATCCACGTTAATTGGCATATAGTGCAATAATAATTTCAGGAGTAGATGCCACTGATTCATCCCCTACGTATAACACCCAGTGCACATCCAAACAAGTGTCTTCCTTAATGCGTCTTGCCCATTTAGCTCATCCCCTCCCACAGCCCTCAGTTTGTTCTCTATATTTAAGAGTCTCTTATGTTTTGTCTCCCTCCCAGTTTTTATATTATTTTTGCTTCCCTTCCCTTATGTTCATCTGTTTGGAATCTTAATTTCTACATATGAGTGAAGTCCTATGATATTTGTCTTTCTCTGATTGACTAAGTTAGCATAATACACTCTAGTTCCATCCACATAGCTGCAAATGACAAGATTTCATTATTTTTGATTGCCGAGTAATATTCCATTGTATATATACCACATCTTCCTTATCCATTCATCTGTTGATGGACGTTTGGGCTCTTATTTCCATACTTTGGCTATTGTCAATAAAACTGCCGGAAACATTGAGGTGCATGTGCCCCTTCGAAACAGCACACCTGTATCCCTCGGATAAATACCTAGTAGTGCAATTGCTGGGTCGTAGGGTAGTTCTATTTTTAATTTTTTGAGGAGCCTCCATACTGTTTTCCATAGTGGCTGCGCCAGTTTGCATTCCCATCATCAGTGCAAGAGAGATCCCCTTTCTCTGCATCGTCACCAACATCTGCTGTTGCCTGAGTTGTTCATGTTAGCCATTCTGACTGGCGTGAGGTGGTGTCTCGTTGTGGTTTTGATGTAGTTCCCTGATGAAAAGACGTCTTGATACTTACAGACTGGAAGAAGGAAGAGACTTCTGGTGTTGTCTCAGTTACCTTTTCAAAATGGCATATTATAGGTTTAGGCCTCTAGTCAAGATATGTCTCAGAAGTCAAGCTAGATTATCATCTGTGCAACTGACACTGCTGGATACACGTGTCTACCAGAAGCACTGTGTCTACGAATGTCTACTGACGGGTCCTCTCCAGTCTCTGTGCCTGACGCCATGTTAATATCCTTTGTCTAAGACATTGCCTCCCGCCTGGCGGCCATGATCAGGCTACCACTTGGGTCAGTTCACAATAGTCTCCACCATCCTTCCAGATTCATTCTACAGGGGCCAGATGGGTGAATTAATGGAAATACGATGGAGGCCATGATTCCTAAATCCTTTAAATGTTAGAATGCGATATTGTTTGTTTTTTAACAAGGAGGTATGGGTCACATCTGCCGCCTCACCTACCACCAGGCAATTCCCAGATACCAGCTGTGTGTCCTACAATTCAATTCAATTCAATTCTGACACAGACTACGTGGAGATGGTATCATATTCCACAGGTGAAGGGCTCAGTCCTGCACGACTATCCCCTACCTCCCCACATCAGATTCCAATCACAAGTCAGTTTGTCACCTGGGCCTCAGACTGGACAGCTGTAGACTGGAGATTCCCAAGCCCCTCAACTTGGATTTGACTAATTTACAAATTAGTCTCACGGGGCTGTGAGAAGGGGTCACAGAACCCAAAGAAACACTTTGCTTACTAGATTACTGGTTTATTATAAAAGAACATAACTAGGAGCAGTCAGATGCAAGAAATACACAGGGCAAGATACAGGGCAAGGGAGGATGTGGCATTTCCATGATCTCTCTAGAGCAGACCACTCTCCCTGAATCCTATGTGTTCACCAGACCGGAAGTTCTTTGAACACTGTCCTTTTGGGTTTTCTTGGAGACTTGATTACAAAGGAATGGTTGATTAAATTACCAGCCTTTGGAGGGGCGCCCAGGTGGTTCAGTCAGTCAAGGCTTCAAGTCTTGATTTCGGCTCAGGTCATGATCTCATGATTTGTGAGATCAAGCCCCACGTCAGGGTCTGTGCTGACAGCATGGAGCTTGCTTTGTGTTTTGACTCCCTCTCTCTGCCCCTCCCCTGCTTGGGATTCTCTCTCTCCCTCTCTGTTTGCTCCTAACACATACACTCTCTCTCTCTCAAAATAAATAAATAAACTTAAAAATTTTTATTCTTAGATTACTGACCAATGGAGATGGATTCAATCTGTAAGCCGTCTCCTTTGTCCAGAGGTCAGGCTGGGTGGGGACCGAAAGTTCCAAGGCTCTGGTCACATGGTTGGCTCCCCAGGTAACCAGCCCACATCCTTAGGTTAAGTCCTGAAGACACTGTTAAAAACCAAAGATACTGCTGTCACCCTCATTAACCAGGAAATTCCAAGGGATTTAGAAGCTCTGTGCCAGAAGTGGGGACAAAGACCAAATATATATTATTACAAATCACAATATCCCAGCTAACATTTGGTGGGTGATTGCTGTTTCATTTCCAGGATGTTGGTGACATACAGTAGGACTGGTCTAAAGGACTTAGTTTGATCCAATAATCTTTATATCTATGTCCTCTTCCCCAGGGCCACCAAAAATCACTGGTGTCATGTGAAACGGGACAAATAAGCATTTGCTTTTCTCTTCTCTGCTTTCCCTCTCACAGTCCTACTGTCTCCTCTCTGTTTTTTTTCTTAATGTTCGTTTTTGAGAGAGAGACAGAGTGTGAGAGGGGGAGGGGCAGAGAAAGAGGGAGACACAGAATCCGAAACTGTCGGCACAGAGCCTGATGTGGGGCTCGAACTCACAAACTGTGCAGTCATGACCTGAGTCAAAGCCGGACACTTCACCGACTGAGCCACCCAGGCGCCCGGTGCTGTCTCTTTTCAACACAGCAGCTAGAGTGACCGGTCATAAAATACAAGTCAGATCGTGATACTGCCCTTCTGAAAAGCCTCCTAACAGTGGCTCCATGACTCTTAGGAGACAATCCGAAGGCCCTCCTGTGGCCTCCAAGCCTTTACTTGGTTTGCCTCCAGGGCACCTCCTAGACTTCATTCACTGTCTCCCCTGCTCCCCTCCCTCCAGCCACAGTGGCCCCTAGCTGTTCCTCACACATGGCGCACATTCCCTCTCCAGGGCTTTTGCATTTCCTGTTCTGTTTTCCTGGAAAACTCTTTCCCCAGATGCTCGCATGGCTGGCTCCTTCGTTCCGTCCCGGCATCTGTTCAAGCGCCTTTTTCTCAGCCAAGTCTTCCCTCACTCTCCCGGGTCATAAAACCTTCCCCTTGCTCTTGTTCTCTTTCCCCTGCTCCATTTCTCTTTCTGGCACTTCTTACATTGTGGCATTATATCATATAATTGCTTGTTTACTTGTTTATTGTCTTCCTCCCCCATCGCAACAAGGAAGCAAGTTCCATATGGCAGGCACTTGAGCTGTTTTGTTCCTTGTTACGTGTCTAGCTCCTGGTACATAGTGGAAACAGTATAAATTTGTTGAATAAATACACGCATGCTCAGTTGTCTTTTTTTTTTTCTTTGTAAGGAATCATGGACTCTTGTCCTTAATTCACCACTTGGGACTGTGGTAAATTATTTATTTTGAAAGGCATTGTTTTAACTTGAAGTATTAACCAGAAAAATATACTAACTTTTATGCCCTTTCTTCCTAATTCTACATGTCTGTTTGCTGCAGCTACATTCAGGGCAGCAAGACCCCCTGCGTCGAATAGAAATGCAAGGGCTTGGACTCTAAAGTATTTATGGTCAGTTCTGCCTGTCACTGCCAGGTCCAGTCATCTCTTGTTAGCTCGGGAGTTTTTAACGTGGACTTGAACCTCAGTGAAATTAATGGGTAAGATTCTGGAGGCTCAGCAGTCTCCTGGAATTGAGCCAGAAGTGGGTATGCATTTTTCTGGATTTTGCGGGGCCCCCAACATCTCCCCCAGAGGTTAAGAATTCCTCAAATGGTGGTGGTTGCACTCTGCCAGCCCTTCATTGATTCCTTGTTGCCAACATAGAGCTATTGCTCTTTCTTAGAAGAGTGTAATAACTTGAAATATGTACAGTTACTGTGAAAGTTGAGTGTAAATACTAAAGCTTGAAAACCTAGGATCAATCTAGCAGACCCACCTCAGGTTCTTTACAGAATGGGGTGTCATGCATATTCACACATATTTAAGTCTATCTGTACATCCGTCTGTCTGTCCTTCTATCCATCTATCCATCCACAATCCATCCACTCACCCACCCACCCGTCCATTCATCCATTTATCCATCCATCTATCCTTCCATCTATCCATCCACCCATCCATCTATCCACCCACCCACCCACCCGTCCATTCATCCATCTATCCATCCACCATCCATCCACCCACCCACCCACCTGTGCATTCATCCATTTATCCATCCATCTATCCATCCATCTATCCATCCACCCACCCATCCATCCATTCACTCACCCATCTACATATGCATGCATTCATCCATGCATCTATCCATCCATCTTCTACCCATCCATCTATCCATCCATCCATCCATCCATCCATCTATCCATCTGTCCCTCCATCCATCCAAAAAATTTCCCACAGCATGCCATTCTCAAATGAATGAGCCAGACCCTGTTTTATTTTTCGGATTCTTTTTCTAATATTTATTTATTTATTAATTTTCAGCATGAGAGAGAGAAAAGTGCAGAGCCATGGGCACAGATCCTGATGCAGGCTCAGTTTCACTAACTGCAAGATCATGACTTGAGCCAAAATCAAGAGTGGGACACCTAACCGATTGAGGCCCCTCAGCACCCTCTTTTCAGATTCTAACCCCAGTGACATAATTCCACTTTCAAACACACTGATGGTATGGCTTTCTTCCCTATTATCTTTAGTGAAATTCTGATCTTGGATATTATGAATAATGTCTCCAATAACAATATCATATCATTGTTCCACACATTTTTGCCAGTGGTTAATATTCACTGGTAAAAGTGAAAATGAAAAGAAGATATTTACTTCCTCTTGCAATGAAAATAGCTTTATTTTTCCTGTTTAATGAAGTGATAATTGATATAAAAATTCACAATTCTAGTTTTGCCTGGAGGCCATCCATCACTAGTGATATTTCAGTATATTTATTTTCAGATTTTTTCAACTGCCACACACACCTATATGCATTTATTTAAAAGGTGGGGGGATTGTAGGGGCACCTGGGTGACTCAGTCATTTAAGCATCTGCTTCAGCTCAGGTCATGATCTATGGTTCGTGAGTTCGAGCCTCATATCAGGCTCTCTGCTGTCAGTGCAAAGCCTGCTTCAGATCCTCTGTCTCCCTGACCCTCCCCTGCTCTCTCTCTAGCTCTCTCTCTCAAAAATAAATAAACATTTTAAAAGGGGGGGATTATACTATACAAGATATTTTAGAGTTTGTTTTGCCATTTCATATATAATGGACATATTCCATTAAATATACATTTGCATTATTATTTAACAGCTATAGAGAATCTGTTGACAATTTTTAAAACTTCTCATGATAAAAGATTATTTTTATTTATTTATACAAAAAAATTTTTTTAAGTAGGCTCCACGCCAACGTGGGGCTTGAACTCACGACACTGAGATCAAGAGTCACATGCTTGAGCCAGCTAGGTGCTATTTTTTAAAGTAGAAAAAAATTAATTAAAAGAAAACCAAACTTAGAGATCACTAAAGATTCCCTTAGTACTATGTTTTGATGCTAAATTAATATAGTCACGAGTTCTCTTTTTGCCTAGCTTAAACCTGATCCTGTCATGTGAATTCGTGTAACTAATTTCATCCACCAGTGAACCCCCTCTGCATCTTCTCTGAGAGAATAATGTTCTTAACATGTTCTTTCAAGGCTAAACATTTCAATTTTTTTCTTTTCCTATAAATGTAATTCTAGTTCCTGAAGACAAGAGAGATTGAACTGGTAAAATCCTTGGAATTGTAGTTAAAGAGTATTACTAGCTTTTCTGTCTAAATTAAGGGAAATTATACACAACAACTGGACTGTGCTCTTGATCGCTCATTTGTGAGAGAGAGAAAGGCTAACAGGTTGTTTCAGATTGAGAGCTGAAGAGAGGCACTTACCCAACGCAACGCATGATGGTGGGTTTGGTTCCGAGTTCCGGATTTGGCTGAAATACTATAAAGGACTTTGTTAGGCCAGTTGGCAAAGTTTGAATCGGGACCATATATGGTAAAATTTCTGAATCTGATAGTAATTATATTGTTAAAGAAAAAAGTCCCCATTCCCATGAAATCCACCCTGAAGTATGTAGGGGTGAAAGGAAGGACAGCTGCCATTTATTTTCAGGTGGCCCAGAAAAAATACATATAACTGTATAGATAGGAAGAGAGGTGGGGTGCCTGAGTGCCTCAGTGGGTTAAGCTCTGACCTTGGCTCAGGTCATGAACTCTCAGTTTGTGGGTTCAAGCCCCATGTCGGGCTCTGTGCTGACAGCTCAGAGCCTGGAGTCTGCTTCAGATTCTGTGTCTCCCTCTCTCTCTGCCCCTCCCCAAAATAAACATTTAAAAAACAACGAAAACATTAAGGGAATGTGGGAGAGCATTAACAATTGATGAATATGGGGAAGGATACACAGGAGTTCTCATACTATTCTTGCAACCCCTGTAAGTCTGACGTGATTTCCAAATGAAAACCAAAAAGGAAAAGAAAAAGCATCCTTCAGAGCACCATTTTCTTATCCGGGGAATTTTTTTCACATCCTGTGTATTTGGCTCCCATTTGTAATCTGGAGCGTGTGATCAAACACAGTTGTAGTTGTGAAATTACAGTCACATGAGGCCTTTTCCTGCATTTCTGTTTTAGACCAAATTTTCTTTAAAAACAAAAAATGTTTATTTATTCAAGTAATCTCTACTCCCAAAGTGGGGCTGGAACTCACAACCCTGAGATCCAGGGTCACACACCCCTCCCACCGAGCTAGCCAGGCGCCCCACACACCAAATTTTCTACATACTGAAAGGGAGTCCAGGGAAATGTCAAAATACAAAAAAATTAAAAAGACAGAGACATTTAACTGTAAAAGGAAGAATGAGTCACTGTTTTTCTCGACAGTAGTTTTTTTAGCTTATGAAAAATTTAAACCTCAAGAAAAACAGGATAGTAAAATAAATACCTATATGTATGACCATAACTTTGAGTTAACAGTTGTCAGTGTATTGTCACATATGATTCATTATTATTTTTTGCTAACATTTTTATTTAATTTATTATATATATATATATATATATATTTTTTTTTTTTTTTTGCTAACATATTTTAAATGTTGCAAAGCCCTTCAGTGGGAAGCTCTAAAACAAGAACAATTTTCTTTATAAGGACAACAGTATCTGATGCCAAGATCAGAAATGATTCTTAATCCTGCCTCATTCCTAGTCTGTATTCAAAATTTCCCATTTGAGCAAGGGCACCTGGGTGGCTCAGTCAGTTAAGTGTCTGACTTCAGCTCAGGTCATGATCTCACAGTTTCCGGAGTTCGAGCTGCCCGTCAATCTCTGTGCACTGATTGTGCAGACCTGCTTGGGATTCTCTACCCCCGCCCCCCCCCGCCCCTTCCCCGCTCACACACACACACACACACACACACACACACACACACACACTCTCTCTCTCAAAATAAATAATTAAAATTAAAAAAAAATTCCCATTTGATCCCAAATGTCGCTTTCACCAGTTTATCCAAATCAGGGTCTGATCAGGGACCACACCTTGAGCTTAGTGTGTATTTTAGGTCTCTTTTCATCTGCAGCTGTCTTCTTTCTTGCTCTGGGCTGTAACTTTTCCCCCTTGTGATCAGCATATATAATGGGAGGGAGGAGAGTGTAATGATGAATAAGGAGTTTAAATAACGCCAAGTCTTCATATGTAACGGGGACTACTCATACAGAAGTATTTAAAGAAACAGGGATGTTTTTATCTTCCAAGACAACGCGAATCCCTTTGAGTACTGTTTACCATCTCCTCGCACCTCACTGCTCTCATCTGTATAATGGGGATGATCGTCCTTGTCCGGTCAAATCCCACAGGTATGTTAGGAGGCGCTTCCCCCAGCCAGACCCTAGGTCCCCCACCATGACAGCTTGTGAAAGCATGCTGTTCACTAGTATGCCCTCCTGTTTGAGGATTTTCTCCGGCAGATAGAGTGCGCCTGAGCCGTCAAATCTCAACGCAGTTCAAGGCAGAGGGGAACAAAGGACAGTTCTGTGATGGCCCGTTAATCCTCTGTTCCCGCTTTGCCCTCCGAGTTCAAACCCCACACCTCAATCCACCGTGAGAACGTTTGAAACCGGAGCTGGAACCGTGTGCTGTGGGTTTCCCGCGCGCCCCCGCCCCCGGAACAGCGCGACCCTCGTCGCGGCCGCTGCCGGGCACGGAAGCAGGGGCGCGGGGCTGGGGGCGCCCGCACCCACGCCCTTTCCGCCCTCCGTGCGTCAGCGCCGCCCCTGCCGTTGTTTCCTGTGCCGCCCCAGCGCGGAGGTTGGACGGGGGGCCGGCCGCGCCGGCAACGCTGGCGACACCTAGGGTCTGGCTGGGGGAAGCGCCTCCCGTTGTCGCCCGCCGGTCGCGCCCGGGGTTCCGAGCAGTGATCTGCGGGTGGCGCTCCCCAGCGTGGGGGTGGCTGCGCCCCCGGGCGCCCCACGTGTGCGTCTCCGCTGCTCCTCCTTTAAAAATGTTTTTAAGGTTTATATATTTTAAGAGATACAGACAGTGAGCGGGGGAGGGGCAGGAGAGAGATGGTCACACAATCCGAAGCAGGCTCCAGGCTCGGAGCTGTCAGCACAGAGCTGATGCCAGTCTTGAACCCATGAACCGCACGGCCTGAGCGGAAATCAAGTCAGACACTTAAGGACTGAGCCACCCAGGTGCCCCTTGCTTCTCCTTCTAAACTGGCTTCTTCTGGGGCGCCTGGGTGGCTTAGTTGGTTAAGCGTCCGCCTTCAGCTCAGGTCATGATCTCACATTCGTGGGTTCGAGCCCCGCGTCGGGCTCTGCGCTGACAGCTCAGAGCCTGGAGTCTCTCTTCAGATTCTGTGTCTCCCTCTCTCTGATTCTCCCCTGCTCATGCTCGCTCGCTCGCTCTCTCTCTCTCTCTCTCTCTCAAAAAAAAAAAAAAAAATTTAAAAAAAAAATTAAATAAACTGACTTCTTCTGTCTGTCCTGGTCCAAACTCTTCAGCTATCCACATGAGGGCCGTTATGGGCCCAGGGGATCTCTGTGCTGGGAGGAATGTCAAGGTCATGGACTCCAGCACTCTGCCAGTAATAGCGAAAGGTCCTTCACACCTCGGCTTACATGCAGTTAGGGAGGTGGTTAAGAGCAACACTTTGAGGTTCCAATTTCTGGCACCTGCGAGTGGTGTAATTTCACACAAGCTACTTGGCTCCCTCATCTGTAAAATGTGGCTAACGGTAGTGTTTCCCTCCTAGGTGGGGAGGATGAGCAGAATTAGCACACATCTATACCTGTAAAGCACACGCGGGTGGTTCCTGTCACAGATGACGCAAATGTCAGTGTTGCTATTTGCAGGGCGCTGGGTAGCCTCTGCAGAAACACCTCTAGAGATGGAGATCTCTCTAGCTCATAAAACAGGCCATTTAATCTCTGGTCAGCTATTACAGGCGGTTCCTTGTATTGTGCAGATTTGGGGGAGAGTAAAGGCAGCGTCAAAATATACGGGGTCCTCTGTGAGATTGTTTTGCATACAGTGTGTTGTAACCTCGTGGACTTCTGTATCTCCAATTTTGTTGATTTACATGTGACAAGACTAAAGACCAGAGGATTTGAGAAGCTTCTCCAGGATCAAACAATGATAAAATATCCCAGTCAGAATTTGAATCTGGTCCTCTCGGGCTTCGGTAGCTTCAAAAATGGGCAGATGACTCATTTTTCTATTGAGACTTTGGGTTCCCACAATTGTTGGCACATTGTGAGTCCTCAAATGATAGGAATTATTATTGATTTCTTTTTTCTTTTAAAGAGTTTATTTTGGGGGGGCGTCTGGGTGGCTCAGTCCATTAAGTGTCTGACTTTGGCTCAGGTCATGATCTCATGGTTCGTGGGTTCAAGCCCCGTGTTGGGCTCGGTGCTGACAGCTCAGAGCCTGGAGCCTGCTTCGGATTCTGTGTCTCCCTCTCTCTGCCCCTCCCCTGCTCATGCTCTATTTCTCTCTGTCTCAATAATAAATATTTTTAAAATGTAAAAAAAAAAAAGATTTTATTTTGGAGTACATCCAAAGTGGGGTTTGAACTCCCAACCCTGAGATCAAGAGTCACATGCTCTACCCGCTGAGCCAGTCAGGTGCCCCAGAATTATTATTAATTTCTATGAATACTCTATGTGTTGCCAGTGCTCTTTCGAACCATCCCTTCCTTCTCCCCCCCTTTTTTTTCTCACCATGGCAGGCTGCTTACAACCTTCTTCCTTTACTTGATTTTACCTGTATGAAATACCAGTAGATTGGGCTTGCCTCTGGATACCTGTGTCCTATAAAAACAAATGAGAAGCATTTGATGCAGGTTCCCTTTGAAATTATTTGCACTTATAGTACAGAAGCTTTTTTTTTTAAATGTTTATTCATTTTTTGACACAGAGAGACAGAGCGTGAGGAGGGCAGAGAGAGGCTGAGACACAGAATCTGAAGCAGGCTCCAGGCTCTGAGCTGTCAGCACAGAGCCTGATGCGGGGCTCAAACTCAGGAGCCACGAGATCATGACCTGAGCCAAAGTCGGACGCTTAACTGACTTAGGCACCTAGGCGTCCTCTACTCCAGAAACTTTTAAAGCCAGGATTCAGTCCCTAGTGTTTCTGAGAAGAACTTGTCTTACTGCATATCCTCTAGGATCATTTTTCTTCCTAAAGACTCAGAAGAATTATATGTCAATAGCATTTATTCTAACCCTTCATCGGGGGCTTAGCTGTCGCCTCTCACACATGCCAGATGGAGAACTCCTGAGGCAGCCAGGACCATTTTGGAAAGCTCTTATTATTCATTCATCCAACAAATATTTATTGAGAGCTGAGAGCTGTTGCCAAGCGCTGAGCTAGGAACTAGAGATTCACTGGACAGTAAAAACAGCGACTTCTTCATAAGGCTGAACCACATTCTACATCCCTTGATTTTCTACCTATGATAGCACTTCTGCCCCCTGCAGCAACAGAACAACATTAATTTCTGGTCCTCACCGTAACCCCTCCTGTACTTGAAGATGGTTTCCAGTTGCCTGTGTAACTAAGATTTTATTTCTTTAAGTTTTCCTTGTAAAGGTTTTTTTTTTTTTTTAATATTGGGAGATGACGCAAAGTTGATAAAAAATAGTGGGTCTTATACACTTTCTGAGCCTCAGTTTCTTTACTGTGAAATGGGGATAATTAGAGACAAGTGGTTGAAAATTTGAGATAGTGTATTGCTTGTCTGGAATAGATGAGGTATATGTGTGTATTAAGAACATTAACTCACGTTAACTGTGTGCATTTATGTACCAAGTCCTCTTCTAAATGCTTCACATTTATGAACTCATTTACTGTCATAACAACTCTGCGGGGTGGGGACTATGATCAGTCCCACTCTAAAGATAAGGAAATGGAGGCACAGAGAACGGAAGTACCTCCCCCAAAGTCACACGGCTCGTAGGTAGTATTGCTGAGACGTGATCCAAAACCGTGTGGCTCAAGAACCCGCCATTTTTAATCAGAGAACCTGAGAGACGGGACAAGACTTGAAAGTTTCAGAAGGCGAAGTGGTGTCTGCTGCTTTAAATAATTTCCTACAGTTTGAAAATCAGTCTCTCAGGTTCACAGTCTGGGCTCAGAGGGGCCTTCCTCTTCTCCCACGGCAGCGGCAGCGCCTGGTCCATTCTGCCCCCTGCTCACACCTGCTGCTTCTCTCGGTCCCTCGCTGGGTGGTTCTTAGCAACAGATACTAGTTTTCTTTCCTCAGCACATCATTTGTTAGCTTCTTACACGGGTTCAAGTTGTAGCTTACAAACTTTTTTTTTCACTTAAGTGTGGTTCTCTTGATATAGTTTGGCTTCTAGCTATTGACCACCCGAAGTCAGTCTGCTAAACTGGGAAATCATACTTTCAACTCAAATCATAAACAAAGGGGCTAATTTCCTTAACACGTATAGAGCTTTTACGAATCGATAAGAAATAAGGACAAGAGCCTGGAAGACAAATGAGCAAAGGATATAAACAGACAAATCACAGAAGAAGAACTACAAACAGCCCCTGTGTATGTGAAAAGACACTCATCCTGGATTATGATTAGACAATACACACTACAGTGATGGGGTTTCTTCCCCGTGGCAAAGACATATCTGTGCCTATATTTTTACCTACATATCTATGTATATGGTGACATATGCTACTGGTGAGACATAGTCTCTTATTTTTTTAAAATTTTTTAGTGTTATATTTATTTTTGATACAGAGCGAGACAGAGCATGAGAGGGGGAGGGTCAGAGAGAGAAGGAGACACAGAACCGGAAGCAGGCTCCAGGCTCTGAGCTGGGTGTCAGCACAGAGCCTGATGCGGGGCTTGAACCCACGAATGTGAGATCTGACCTGAGACGAAGTCAGAGGCTTAACCGACTGAACCACCCAGGCGCCCTGAGACATATTCTCATATATTGCTTTTGGGAGAATACACGGGCATAGGCTCTATGAAAGACTGTTGGATAATCACTTATCAAAATCATAAAAACATGTACCCTTTGTATAGATCAGAGTTTCTGAGGGACATGCATCCACCCCAAATTTAGTGGCTTAAAATAACAACTATGTCATTGGCTCCTGACTCTGAAATGTGGTTTGGGCTCAGCTGGGCAGTTGCTCCGCTCTCCTTGCCAGGGGTCACTCCGATGCCTTCATTGACTTGGTGGGGCCGGAGGGGCTGAACTCAGCTGGGACCCTGAGATGCGGGGTCTTCTTCCTCACTGTGTCTCGGGTCCTCTTTCCCCACACACGGTCTCTCAGGTTCGAGAAAGTGAAGGCACAACTCTCTCTACATGTGGTTTCTCCAGCAGGGTAGCCAGATCTTACCATGGTGACTGAAGGCTTCCAAAGACATAAAAGTGAAAGCTGCCTGGCCTTCTTACAACTTTTGGTTATTTTCAGCTCTGCAACTTTTTAATATTTCTGTATAAAGCAAGGACTCTGTCTAGGAAATTCTTGAACCTTTATGGCTGCTTCTTATGATTTATTTAGTATCTGGATAAGGCCAATCCAAGCCAAAACTATGCCCAAAGTTCACCATTGGCCTCTCCTGGAGCCACAATATTCCTAGCCTGGATTCCCCAGTCCTCAGAGCTTCACCTACCTTGGTCCTTTCTTCTTTTGCCATCATAATTTATTTTCCTTTTCAGATTTTTGTTCTCAGGGTTAACATCCTTTAGATCCTAACTACCACTATCGTTGCATTCCCTGACCATATTGTCTTAAATTCCCCGTCTTCCACCTCAACCCCAACAACTCGTGCAAACGCTTCTGAAGCCTCTGCTTCCATCATTTCCCCCTCGTTGCATCGGCCAGAGCAAGTGTCGTGACCACATCCAGAGTCAGTGTGGGAGGGGCCCTCCTAAGGACGTGAGTCCTGGGAATGTGGCTCCTGGCGGGCCATCAGTGCCTTCTCTCTCACTCACTACTCATAATTTTGTTTATGTCTTTTAGGGAGTTTATCACAGTCTGTTTTTACTTTATTTTTGAGAGAGAGAGAGAGAGAGAGAGAGAGAGAGAGAGACAAAGTGTGAGCAGGGGCGGGGCAGAGAGGAGGGAGACAGACTCTGAAGCAGGCTCCAGGCTCTGAGCTGTCAGCACAGAGCCCGACGTGGGACTCAAACTACCAGACTGTGAAATCATAACCTGAGACAGAGTCAGGTGCTTCACCAACTGAGCCACCCAGGCACCCCACGATTTGTATTATTATTTGCATCCTGGTTAATTTGTCAGTTTCCTTCTGTGAGAGAGAGGATCTCCTACGAAGTACGTTGGCTGTGCTCTTACTTCCAGTATCCGTCAGTGTTTGGTGTGCTGGCCAACAATAAATATTTGTGAAATAAATAACTGAGCTTCGATTTTCCTAAGCTGTGTTCAGTTCATTTAGAAAAGAAAGCTTGGGTTGATGAGATCATGGAAACGGTTGAAATTCTGCCCTCCATTTTTAAGCACCTTGTAGTACATTATTCATTCATTCGTTTATTCATTCATGTTTGAAATAATCTCTATACCCAATGTGGGGCTCAAACTCATGACCCTGAGGTCAAGAGCCGTGGGCACTGCCCATCCAGCCAGCCAGGCACCCCCGCCTTGTAGTGCATTTTAACAGTTGTTTTCTGAAAGCAATGCTCAGTTTAAAGGTGCGGTAAATTCTTACATCCAAATGAAACATAAAATCAGGTTTTTCTACTTTTGTCATTTCTCCATTGTCCTCTTGCCAACCTTGGAAATGCTGATGATTTTTGTTAGTCTATAATATTTCGAGTATTTTTTTCTCTGTGGCAACATACAATTTACCATTTTAGTTATTTTAAAGTGTAAAGTTCAGGTGCCCCTGGGTGGCTTGGTTGGTTAAGCCTCTGTCTTTGGCTCAGGTCAGATGTCAGGTTGGTGGGTTCGAGCCCCGCATCAGGCTCTGTGCTGACAGCTCAGAGCCTGGAGCCTGCTTCCGGTTCTGTGTCTCCTTCTCTCTCTGCCCTTCCCCTCTCATGCTCTGTCTCTCTCTATATCAAAAAGAAACAAAACATTAAAAAATAAATAAATAAATAAATAAAGTGTAAGGTCCAGTGGCTTTAATTAAGTACATTCACATTCACATTGTCGCACCACCACGACCACTTTTTCATCTTCCCAAACTGAAACTCTGTGTCCGTCAAAGGGCAACAACCAGTCTACTTTCTGTCTCTATGGATTTGATCACTCTGGGCTCCTCATATAAGTGGAATCATACAGTATTTGTCCTTCGTCTCAGTAATCTTTTTATTTTCTTCAGCTCCTGTTGGCAATGTGCATCTAGAGATTTTTTTAATTTTTAATTTTTTAGGTGCGCCTGGGTGGCTCAGTCGGTGAAGTGTCTGACTTCAGCTCAGGTCATGGTCTTACAGTTGGTGAGTTTGAGCCCCGTGTCCGGCTCAGTGCTGACAGCTCAGAGCTTGGAGCCTGTTTCAGATTCTGTGTCTGCCTTTCCCCTGCTCGTGCACTGTCTCTCTCTCAAAATTAAATAAACATTAAAAAAAATTTTTTTTTAAGTTTTTAAATTTTTTAAAGTTTATTTACTTCTGAGAGAGAGAGGGGGCGGGGAGTGAGACAGAATCTCAAGCAGACTCTGCACTGTCAGCAACGTGGAGCCTGATGTGGGGCTTAAACTCACGAACCGCGAGATTATGATCTGAGCCTAAGTCAACAGTGTGATGTTTAACCAAATGAGCCACCCAGGCACTCCTGCCTGGAGTAATCTGGATTATCTTTCACAGTAGTTTCATGTTCATTTCTTTAGAAAGGAATGTGGAAATGTCACAAAAGGGATTTGTAGAATTGAGGTAGACTGATAGTAACTTCTGACGAGTTGTTAACTGTGGATTTTCAAATCATTGGTGACTTCAAGTTTCCTGAAGAGCTATTGTGTCATCCAGATGGCCCTGACTTCAGAGATCTGTTAGTTTTTTTCTTATATATTAGTTTTTAATTATAAATACAGAAAATGCAGGGAGCTTTTATTTATTTATTTATTTAAGGTGTTTTTTTTTTTGACGTTTATTTATTTTTGAGAGACAGAGAGACAGCACGAGCTGGGGAGGATCAGAGAGAGAGGGAGACACAGAATCCGAAGCAGGCTCCAGGCTCTGAGCTGTCGGCACAGAGCCTGACACAGGGCTCGAACCCACGAACTGTGAGATCATGACCTGAGCTGAAGTCGGCCGCTTAACTGACTGAGCCCCCCAGGCGCCCCAGGGAGCTTTTATACAATATATTTTGGGAGCTTGGCAGCTATGAGTTTATGCAGGTAAAGTGTTCCCAATCTTGCTTCTCCTTTCTAATTATGATTCTTTGAAGAATACACAGGATTCTTAATCTTTCAGGGTACAGTGGGCTTATATTTCTGATTGCCTGGAAGGGAGGAACAGGAAGGAAGGGATAGTGCATGATTTCAGGACTTTGGTATTATTTATTTTTTAAATTGAAGACAATTTTTATTTTTTATTTCTTAGTAGGCTCTATGCCGAACATGGGGCTTGAACTCACAATCCTTAGATCAAGAGTCACATATTCTACTGACTGAGCCAGTCAGGTGCCCCAGGATGTTGGTATTATTTTAAATTACTTACTTTATACATAATCAGCTTTCTCAATTGTTATACTAATTGGCTATTTATAATCTTTCAGTATACATCCATTTGTGTATATAACAAAACGATGGTACATCTCTCATGTATATTTCTTCCATTTACATATATGATGTAATCCTCCTCCAGCAAACTTATGAGACAGCGGCAGCAATACTGCATGTATCTTAGACGTGGTAAAAGAAAATCTTAACAAGAAAGACATTACAGTAGCAACTTTATTCTATCTGAGTGACCTCAGACAACTCATTTCTCTTCTCCAGGACAGCGTCTTCACCTGTGAAGTGAGAGGTCTCTTCTAGATGTTGGGTCTGGGTACCAACAGCAAAGCAAAACACTTATATAGAGACGGTATATAACTTAAAAGGATTTTGTGCACAGTTTGAATATATTGCATGAGAATCAAGATGGAACATCACTTTTTTTCAGAGGGGAAGACTATGTTTTTGAATAAGAAAAAGGAAAAGAGTTTCATTCCTACCTACCTAATAGATTTTAGAGGCTGACAATTAATTAAGCAAATACATGTTTCTCCTCTCTCTGAAAAGATTGTGTCAGATTTTAGCTATATCAGAATTGCTTACATCATACTTTAAAGGAAGTATCCAGAGGGTTTAACTGGGAACATACTGTCTTCATGGCAAGCTGATGAAGTGTGAGAATGAGCTTAGTTGGACGCAAGGACATAAAGAAAGAAAAGATGGTTTTGTGGACAGTCAGCTGTTGCCCAGCGGAGAAAGGTCACACTAACATTCCGTAATGTTATTGCACTTGGTCAATGGGGGAAAATTCTTCTAAGACTTTTAATTAAGGTGAAGGTGGTAAACAGCATATCAACACCTTTCCAGAGAAGCATTAGTCACCTGGAGGATAATTTCCTGCACGCTAACTGCAGCAGGGATCAAGTCTGAACAGAAAAATGAGATCTAAAGATCATCTGTTCAGCCCCTCACAGAAAGAAACACTGTGGGAATTAACTGCCAACAGACTGAGGGGGAAACAGAAAGAGGAAGAGTGACTGGCAGTCAAGTGAGGTTCTGCCTTAAAAGGGTTTGGAGACAGAACATACAAACCACCACGCAGAGGCACTAAAATGCCGAAGGCAGAGGTGTGCAGGTGATTTCCGGATCCTGGCATTTGACCCTCTCCCCTCTCCTGAAGCCTCTGTGGACTCCTTTGTCATCCAGACAGCGGGCAGCGTCACTCTGCAAACACTGTGCTAGACCCTGAGGATTTAAAAACAAATGAGGTTTGGGGTGCCTGTCTGGCTCAGTCAGAATAAGGTGTGTGACTCTTGATCTGGGGGAGGGTGAGTTCGAGCCCCATGTTGGGTGTAGAGATTACCACAAAAGATAAATAAATCAACGTAAATAAATAAATAAATAAAGGTGAGGTTCTGTCTTGAATTTCTGAATCTTCAGGTGCCCAGTTTACCAGCTTCAGGGAAGGGGGCAGGATGGGGTATGGCCGGGGGTTAGGGTGTACTTAAATAATCAAGGCGCAGTGCTGATAGAGTTGTCGCAGATGTGTGTACAGAGCCGTCAGAGGTGAGCAGAGGCTCGGACTGACCCGAGAGTGTTCATGAAGAGGGTCACCTTTGATCTCATTCTCTAAATGAAAAGGAGAGTGGTGTGTGTGAGAAGGGATGGGCCAGCCCGGGTTCGGATCGGGAGAACCAGCATTTCAGAGGCGGGGAAAGGAAGGCGCGTCCAGAGCCAGAGACTGGGAAAGAATGAGGCATGTTTGAAGGGTGGCTGTTGTTTCTCACCATGAGAAAAAAAGCTTGCGCTTCCGCCAGGTAATGATGCTTGTCTGTTTCTCCTGATCTTCACCTCCAGCTCGGATCTTAAGAACACTCAGTTTCCAATCCCCACTGAGAATGTCATTGTGAGTTTCTTGATAGAAGATTCTAATTTAGCCACTCGTGGAAGGCTAAGAAAGAGGTGCTCAGACACTGATGGCACAGTGTGCTAAGCACTTCCGAGGGGTGCAGCTGAGCCCCTTGTACCATTATCATATAAAGTCTCATGACAACTGCATGAGCTTGGCACGGTTAGTCATTCATTCATTCACTCAAAGTAAGTTCTGTGCCCAATATGAGCCTCAAACTTAACAACCCTAAGATCAAGAGTCACATGCTCTATTAACTGAGCCAGTCAGGTTCCCCTATTCCCATTTTTGGGAATGAAGATAGGGGCACCTGGCTGGCTCAGTAGGTTAGGCGTCCGACTTGGGGTCAGGTCATGATCTCACAGTTCGTGGGTTTGAGCCCCGCGTCGGGCTCTGTGCTGACAGCTCAGAGCCTGGAGCCTGCTTCAGATGCTGTCTCTCCTTCTCTCTCTGCCCCTCCCCTGCTAGCACACACACACACTCTCTCACACACAAATAAATGAACATTTAAATGATGATACGGGCACAGAGATGCTGGGCATCTTGTCCGAAGTTATCCTGCCAGTGAGCTCTGGACCAGGGATCTAACCCGGGCAGTCTGGCCGAGGGGCCTCCACCCTGAGTCAGTGCGCTCTCCTGCCTCAGCATGTGAGCACTGCCACCATGAGGAGCACAGACAAAAAGACATCATAGGATCATCTCACTCATCCAGGGGCTTCCCCACCCCTACCCCCCCCCATTTGGAAAGGACAGAACAACACGGAGGGTGTCACATCCTGAGGGAGTAGGTGACACGGAGAGATGACCACCTGATCTGCCTTCACGGGAGGATGTGCTCCCCCGTAATGAGGGTTATTGACGGCGATGCTCCTCCAGGACCGCCTCAGCTGCTGAGCGGCCTTGCCCGAGGTCATGCAACTTCCCAGGATGCACCACATCCAATGACTAATTCAGGAGGCTATATAAAGGTCCGGCCATCTGGGTGCAATAATTCGGAAGGGCCAGGCGGGCGCCAGGGCCCCCAGGGGAGGTTGGCTGAGCCTGTTGCTGGGTTCCCAGCGAAGCTCAACTTTTCCTTCTGTCCCTTCCTGTTTCCTGTCCCTCCCTCCAAAGGTGTTGACCTCATGGACATTTTTAAATGAACAGCTTGCTACTCTGTCTCAGAGCCTACTTCCTTGGGAACCCGATCCGGGCCAACATCAATTCCGTTGACCAGAGAAGTCTGTGCCTCTCACGTTGTTTGGTCTCCAGTGTAACTTCCTTTCACATTACAGATCTCCCTCAACTCATGATGGGGTTACATCTGGATAAACCTCCTGTAGGTTGAAACTATCTTAAGTCAAAAATGCATTTAGTACACGTTAGCCTACCACACCTTAAACGTGCTTAGAACACTCACATTAGGGGCGCCTGAGTGGCTCAGTTGGTTAAGCCTCCGACTTCGGCTCAGGTCAGATCTCACGTTTGTGGGTTCGAGCCCTGCATCAGGCTCTGGGCTAACAGCTAGTTTAGAGCCTGTTTCTGGTTCTGTGTCTCCTTCTCTCTCTGGCCCTCCCCCTCACATGCTCTGTCTCTCTCTGTATCAAAAATAAATAAAACATTAAAAAAAAAAGAACACTCACATTAGCCTATAGTTGGTCAAAATCATCTTGCAGAAAGCCTATTTTATAATAAAGTGTTGAATCGCTCATGTAGTAGTAAACACTGTACTGAAAGTGAAAAACAGAATGACTGTCTGGGTGCAGAATGGTTGTAAGTGAATTGGTTCTTTTTTTTTTTTTAATGTTTTATTTATTTCTAAGAGATGGAGAGCAAGAGTAGGGGAGGGCCAGAGAAAGAGGGAGACACAGAATCCGAAGACAGGCTCCAGGCTCTGACCTAGCTGTCAGCCCAGAGCCCAATGCAGGGCTTGAACCCACAAGTTGTGAAATCATGACCTGAGTCGAAGTCAGACGCTTAACCGACTGAGCCACCCAGGTGCCCTGTGAATCGATTCTTGACCCTCGTGATCGCTGGGCCGACAGGGAGCTACAGCTCCCTGTCACTGCCTGACATCATGAATGTGTCTCATACCACTTATGACCGGACGAGGAAGAGATCTAACTTGGAAATCTGAAGTATGTTTTCTACTGAATGCATTTCACGTTCACACCGTCGTAAAGATGAACAATCAAGTCAAACCCCTGTAAGCTGGGGACTGTCTGTAGTTTCAAAACCATCTGCTTCATTTCAAGAACCTTTGATCTTTCATGTTCCTGATAAATATCCAAGAACAAAAGTGTATAAAATTCCGAATGGTCAGTTACACAAAGATTCAGTGCCCTCTTTTTTTTTTTTGTCAATATACTTTTTAATTTTCATATTAAAAAATTTATTTTTAAGTAATCTCTACACCCAACGTGGGGCTCAAACCTAGAACCCTGAGGTCAAGAGTCATGTGCTCTATTGACTAGACCAGCCAGGTGCCCCCTCAATAGCCTTTATTAAAAGTAAAAGCAGTTTTACTTTTCTTAAGTTTTTAAATTTTTATTTATTTATTTTAAATTTATTTTATTTTTTTTACATTTATTTATTTTTGAGAGATGGAGACAGAGAGTGAACAAAGGAGGGGCATAGAGAGAAAGAGACACAGAACCTGAAGCAGGCTCCAGGCTCTGAGCTAAAGGTCTGCACAGAGCCTGATGTGGGGCTCGAACCCACAAACCGTAAGATCATGCCCTGAGCCGAAGTTCGACGCTCAACTGACTGAGCCACCCAGGCGCCTCTAAATTTTTAAATGTTTATCCATTTTTGAGAGCGAGAATGTGAGCAGGGGAGGGGCAGAGAGAGAGAGGTGGACAGAGGATCCAAAGCAGGATTAAATTAAGTAACATATTCAGACTCCACGCAAAGTGTCTGGCACTTAATAAACATTCAGAGAATGGGCATATTTTTAAATTTAATTTTTTTAATGTTTATGTATTTTTGAGAGGAGAGAGTATGAGCAGGGGAGGGGCAGAGAGTGAGGGAGACACAGAATCTGAAACAGGCTCCAGGCTCTGAGCTGTCAGCACAGAGCCCGATGCAGGGCTCTAACTCAGGAACCGTGAAATCATGACCTGAGCAGAGTCAGAAGTTTAACCTACTGAGCCACCCAGGTGCCCCAGAAAATGGACGTTTAAATGTAAAGTTGGTACTGTGTGCAGGTCATAGGATGTATTTGTTTCCTGTGGCTCCTCTAACACCTTACCACACACCTGGTGACTTAAAACAACAGAAACTTACTCTCTCATCCTACTGGAGTCTGAAATCATGGAGTGGGCAAGACTCCCCTCCCCGGGGAGACTGGAGGCCAGACTCCTTCCTTGCCTCTTTCTTCTCCTGGTGGCTCCTGGCACTCCTCCACTGCGGTTCATACGCTTTTACGCTCACATTGTCTCCTGTCTGCCTTCCGTTCATAAGGATACAAGTGATTGGGCTTAGAGCTCGCCCTGATAACCCAGGATTATCCCCCAACTCAAGATCTTTCATTTAATCCGATCTGCAAAAACCCTGTTTCGATATAAAGGAACACTTCCAGGTTCTAGTGAAATCGGGGGGGGGGGGGGGGGGGAGGGGGCGTATTTTTCAGTTCACCGCACAGGGTGATACATTTCCTATCCTGTCTTTATAAGGCATCGTCCCAAACATTTCACCTTTGGTCACTAAACAGCCCTTCCTCCCTCCCAGTCTGTCCCTTAAAACCATCTTCCAAAATTTTACCTGATTCGAGGATACCCTGTAGGGGATCCGAATTTTTTAAAGTGCCCCAGGAGAATTATTTCAGCCAAGATTTGGAACCTTTGATTTCTAGAACTCCTGAGCCTAACTCATCGAAATAGGGAAATTCCCTTTCCCGCCTGCTGGGTGTGCCCGGTTACATGACTACTGTCTTATTAAAAGGGTGGAGGTGGGGCGGGGGGGGGGAGGGCAATCCCGAAAACCGAACACTCCTATCCGTACAGTATTCCCTGAAAGAGTTCCCAATCGGGACAACTTCCAATTCCGAATTAAACAGAGGATGACGACTGCCTGGATTGGGCGGTCCCGCTGCTGTCACTAGCTGGGGACCTCGTGGGTCTGACTGATCAAGGCCCGGTGGCGCCCTCAGCCGGAGACCCAGCTTTCCGTCGGTGGGAGCAGCTCCAGCGAGGGGCGGGGAGGTGGCGGCCGGGGCCACGGCAGCTCGGGCGCCGGAGTCCGTGCAGAGAGGTCCAGGGGCGCTGCGGGGAGCGGGGGGGTGAGGGGGGACAAGGGGGAGTGGCTAGTTCGGCGCCCCTCCCGCCAGATGCAGCCACTCCAGAGCGCCGCGGGCTGGGGGGCGTGGGGAAACCCAGTTCTATTTATTCTGGCTGGAGAGCGGGTGGCCGGGGCGGCTCTGAGCTGCCGGAGGCGCTGTCCTGAGTCCGAGAGAGCGGGCGGTTTCTTCGCAAAGCGCTAAGAACCCAGCGCGCGTGGCTGGCCAGGTGGGGGCGGCCGTGGAGCGCCGGCGGAGCGCACAGAACATTTTCGGGAGTTCTGCAAGTCCCTTTGGGCATGATGAGGCTCAGAGTCTGGCTCAGCTGGAACGATGAAAGCGCTCGGATTCCAGCTCAGCCGTGGGGGGCACCATCAAGGCTCAGCCGGGAGACGGTGGGGGTGTAGTGTCCAGCTTAGCCGCGGAGCGATGGGGGCGCAGTGTCAGGCTCAGCCAGGACCAGACGCGGGAGCAGGTTCCGCCGGGGGTGATGGGAGCCCATTGTCAGGTTCGTGGTCAGGCTCAGGCGCGAGTTGGCGGGGGCGCCGGCTCAAGTTCCGCCGAGCCCGGCAGGAGCTGGCAGCCTCAGCGGGAGGCGCGGGGCGCCGGGGTCCCGGGCTCCCGCGGAGCCGGGCGGCGGGAGGAGCCCAGCGCGGCCACCGCCTCCTCCGGCCGCAGGCCCCGCCTCTCCCCCCGCCTCCTGCGTCCCGCCCAATCCGCCGCGCTCGGCCCCGCGGAGCCGGGCAGCTTGTCTGGCCGGCGGAGGCTGAGCGCGACCCTCGCGAGCCGCGGCGCCCGCCGACCAGGGACAAGCGCGACTCCCGGGACCCCGCTCTGCTCCGCGCAGCCGCCTCCTCCCATCGTCGCGGGGACGATCCGGCCCGCGCCGCCGGGGCCGAGGTTCTCTTCCTCCCGGCGGAGAAGGAGCGGAGAGAGCCGAGCGGCTGCTCCGGGAGCGAGCGAGCCGAGGCCCCTGCCCCCGAGTGTCGGGGCTGGAGGAGGAGGAGGCGGAGGCGGAGGGAAGTGCGCGTCATTCCCGGGAGGAGAGTTTCACCTCCAGGCGGAGGCTGCGGCTGCCAGTTGCATAAAAGCAGCGGCGGCGGTGGCGGCGGCGGGCGCGGGGCTCCCCGGACGCCCTGGCCATGGAGAGAAGATCCGGACCCGGGGACGCTAGGAGCTCGGCTCCGTCTCTTTGGACCGCGGTGTAGGCACCTGAAGTAGCCGACGCTAAGCGGGGGAGGGGAAGGTAAGAAGCCAAGGGTCCCCCGCCCCCCGCCCCCGCCCCGCCTCCCCAGCTGCCGGCTGGGGCCACCGCGAGGTCGCCGACGGCGGCCCCGCGCACCGCCGCGGCTCCCGGCGGCCTGGCATTTCGGCATCTGCTGCTGAAATGGAAAACATCCTCCCGCCCCCCGAGGCACCCTCCCAGCCTCCCCCCCGCGCTCCGCCTTTCCCGGTCTCTCTCCTCTGGGGATCGGGAGTAACCGGACTGCCCCGGAGTAAATCCTCTCCATAAGAAAGGGTCTGGGGAACCGCGTCTTGATTTTCTTTCTTTCCGTCTCTCTTTTCTTTACGTTGACGGGGGAGGAAACAATGGACCTTTGAAAGCCGGTGTGAACAGCCGCAAACTTTCCGGAGAGGGTTGGGATGGGGGTGGGGGGTGGGGGGGATAAACCCCACAGGAAACTGACCACGCTGGAAGGTTGCTAGAATGTGCATTGCAGAGTCTGGGCTTCAGCGCGCGCGCGGGCGCGTTTGGGTGACCTTTGTCTCTTCACGGTTCCCCTGGTGCACCCCACACTCCTTACCCGCTTTGTGTTAGTTAAAGTAAAGGGAGGCTTTAAAAATCGCTTGCAGCTTTCTTTACAGCTGGGGAGTATAGCGTGAGCACTGGACCCCACGCCCAGCTTTCCTCTGCAGAGGTGCGAGGTCTTGGCAAAGGAGGGGGTTCCGCTCTGAGGATCCCAGAGTTCAGTAGTTGGTGCCAGTTGCTACATCCGTTGCAATAAAACCAGGGTCCTGATGTCCCTGGACGCTCTCTGCTGAGGGTTGTCTCCAGACCTCGCTGTGGAGCGGAAACTACTCACTTAAATTCTCGGCTTAAGGTTAGGAAAACACGCTTTGATATATGTCTCCTTTCATCAGGAGCTGGGGTTAAGGATGGAGTGCTTAATAATTTTAAGAACTTTCATTCCGCCCAGGAGCCGCTCACTGGTTTGTGTCCACTCTCCTGGTTTCATTTCAACCGGGCGATGCGCGCTGTTGCATAATTGCAGGATGTGCAGATGTTTTCTGGAGCGAAATAAGAATTTGGAGGAAATGGGATGGAAGGAGGTTTCACCTGAGCAGAGGGAGGCCTCAGGCTTCCGGGCGGCCAGACACACCTGTTGGAAATGGCTCTGTTAGAAATGCGCCTAAAGTAGTGAGCCTTGCGGTTCTCTGGCTGGGAAACATGGAGCTATTAATCTTTGACCCTTGAAGGAAGCTTCCTATTTGCCAAATGGGTCTAGGCACCATGCTCTGGTTGTGTGCCTTTGATTAGCTTTTCACAGGGCTCCTTGGGGTTTGCATTTCTGGGCAAAGCCCAAGACAGGGGACTAGGCACTTTGCTTAGTCAAGGCTGGGCAGTACCTTATGGTGTTGTATTCTTTACATTAAAGTTCTTCCCCTCAGCTTTTTGTGAACCTGCATTGCAGGGTCAGAGGTGTGTGGGTGGAAGTCTGCTTCTGGCTTTCAGTTCAATCCTCCTGAAGCTGTTTTATCTGATGAATATGTGTGTACTGGCTCAGAAAATTAAGGTGAGAAGTGAATTTTGAATCCTTACCTACCTGTTCTGGTTCAACTGCCAGCGAAGGAAGGCTGTGTGGACAGGGAGGTTGAATCAGTAAACCCTTACCCTGCTTGTTTAGATTTCCTTTGTCACGGTGAATTGTTTGAGTAAAGTCCCCTTTGTTGATGTAACCTGTAGCCTGCCGATTTTCAGGAGTCTCAGATTTCACAGCAGAAAACTAGGGAAGGACACCTCTTTCCTGGTCTAATGGATCTCATCTAGCCTGTTTCCAAGCTACCTTTGGAATGGTGAGAAGACAAACAAGGAAGTCAAGTAGTTGTGGGCCGTTTCTGAAGTTGATAGGCTACTGTTTACCAGCTCTGCCCCTCTGGACACGGTTCTGAAATTACAAATGATGATATGATGAACCACAGTGCAGAAAGAGAGCATTTGAAGGATTATCAAAGACACAGTTTTAGACTCATATGGGATACTGTATGTAAACGTGTGCCTTGCAAAGTGCTAGAAAAGAGTATTGCATTGCCCACCGGCCATGCATTCAACTAACAATTCTCATTCACCCATTGTGTGTCGGGCCCTCCGGAAGCAATCTGAGTGCCCACCTTGTCCATAGGCAGGCAGAGGGAGTTGGATGGGGTGGTTAAAGTTTGGGAAGTTCAAGGGAGACAAGATCATCTGTGTGTGGCTTCCATCTGTAAAGGAAGATGAGCCAGTTGCTGCTGCTGAAAGGAAGGAGCCTAGGCTGAGAGGAAAGGAAAGAGGCCGGGGAAGTGAGTAAGTGTGGGGAGCATTATGCATAGAATCCTTTAAGAATCCTGAGGAGGACCAGATTGGGAGCAGGGGAGAAGGAAGCAATTCGGTGAAGAATAACATTTTCGAAAATCAGACAGAAATAGTAGGGACTGAACACTGGTGTCAGTGGTACCATTTTGAAGTGTAAAGACTGGAGGACTTGAAGTCAGAATTGAGTTTACAGCGAGGCTCTCACATATGTGAACCATTTCGTGCCGGCCAGGTCCTCCAGCTCTTCACACGTTGTTCCTCTGTAGGAGGAGTCCAAGCGTATTTTACTGAATTCTTTCAGGATTCACTTTGATTTAACTTGCTGTGTATGTAATAAAGGACCATACAAGTTAGTGCTGTCTGCTATCAGAAGGCACTTTCAGAGTACGTTCCTTTTAGGGGCACCTGGGTGGCTCAGCTGGTTGAGCGCTGAACTCTTGATTTCAGCTCAGGACATGATCTCACAGTTCGTAGGATTGAGCTCCGCATTGGGCTCTACTCTGACAGCACAGAGCCTGCTTGTGGTTCTCTCTCTGGCTCTCTCTCTCTCAAAACAAGAACAAAAACAAAAGACAAAAAACTTTAAAACAAACAAACAAAAATATCTTCTTTTTAGAGCTGTAAAGAGATCCAAATCATACCTCAGTCCCACTGGCCTCCGTGACGGATTTTCTATTTTGTGGGCCCTTTCCAGAGGGTTCGGAATCCCATCTTGAGTCTAGTGTTTCAGACTTTGCGTTGCTTCTTGTCGTGTGGCATTCCTCAGCTTGTCCAGGCAGCTTCCCATGTCGGCCACAGGAAACCTTCCGGTCACATTTGGGGGGTGGGCACTAATCAGGATGGGCGGGCGGGGCTTGTCTAGGGCTGAGCCCTAATGCCCTATTCCTCCCCCATCTCCCAAGGCAAGCTCACCCTCTGCGTTCCTCGATCCTAACTAGATGAAGATGGAAAAGGAAGGAAAAGCCATGCATCTGCATTTTTGAGATGCTGAAAATGAGTTTTGTCCATTTATCAAGAGGTGTAATTTTCAACGATGATGTTTAAACAAAGGCTGTTTTCTTGTCACAACAGTTGCTGTCGAGGTGAAACTTGAATCTGTGAGCCCGGCTTGCTTTAATGTACTTGCCTTGCTCCCCACTTGAAATGAACTTAAGCTCATCCGGCATGATAGTAAATTGCCTTTGATAGAAATCCATACATGTTAACTATCAATTCAGTGTGATGGGGGGTGGGGCACAGTACAAACGTAAATCAGTTTTCAGGACATATTGAATCTTAGTCTGTAGTTTTTTTTTAATTTAATTTTTTATGTTTTTAAATTTATTTTTGAGAGACAGAGAGAGACAGCATGAGCAGGGGAGAGTCAGAGAGAGAGGGAGACACAGAATCTGAAGCAGGCTCCAGACTCTGAGCTAGCTGTCAGCACAGAGCCCGACGTGGGGCTCGAACCCACGAACTGTGAGATCATGACCTGAGCCAAAGTCAGACGCTTAACTGACTGATGCACCCAGGCACCCTTCTTAGCCTGTAGTTTGAAAGGGTCTTAAAAATAATATTAAAGTGAGGAAGTTGAGACTCAGAGAGGCTAACTAATTAGGTAAGATCGTATAGTAAATTAACGGCTGAGCAAGGACAGGAACCCCTTTGTCCCTATTTCCGGTCAGCATTTCCTGCCCCACCCCCAACGTACTCTAACTTGTTGCTGTTTGGTTCTGTTAGCAATTTCGTTATTTTAAGGTTTTAATGGGGAAATCATTTGCATTTGGGCTGAGAAACCCATTGCACCCTTTTGTGTTTGGGAGGACTTACACATGGCATGATGCACACAGTGGGGGTGACGTCACATGTGATGCATTTCTGGCAAATAGGGAACTGGGTGTAAACATAATGTTAGCTTTACTTGCATTTTCCATTAATAGGCCACAAATTTAAAATTTGTAGAAGTGCGCATTTTTTAAAAGAAATAAGTTCCTAGAAACGTTACTCAGATTTGTGTTGTGAATGATAGGTTAAAAGTATGTTAGAAATATATTGGCATGTTCTTTTGTTTTCCCCGTATTCGCTTGCTTTGGGAAGCCATTAATGTTGGTTGTTGGGAACTATGTTCAGCAAATGTTTTATTGCATTCCTAAGATGTGCAAGGCTCTGTGCTCGTTGCTGTGAGCAGTACAAAGATGAATGAAGCATCAGGTCTTTACTGAACTGTCTCTCTAAGGAAAAATGGCCCACACTGAGATGTTGTGTATGACTTAAAACCCAGAATTGCTATCTCCCACCAAAGTCAGTCCTTTGATCTAGTCGGCAAATCTGCCTTGAAGTTGTTATTATTAGTCTAACCTTGTAGCCAGATTTGTAACATGACATTTATTTTCATTACATTGTAACACGTGATAAACCTTTTGTATTTATTTTATCAGGGCTCCATCTTAGTTTGGACAGTAAGTAAAAATTTGGCAACACTTAGGGATTTTCTAAGTGAAAAGTTTGCCTCGGGGATTTGTAGCAGTCTTCGCTTTAATAAAGTTTTAAAAATGGTGTTAACACTGCACAGAAGTGTGATTGGAACATTTTTGCCTGAAAAGATTGCAATTGAAGAGATTCATATTGAGCCGCCGAGAAGAAAGAATTGTCCTCATTGACTCTGAGTTTGGCGTATCTTAAGACAGACGAACATCCGCCACAAGCCAGACGTCTGGGTCATGTCGAGTAACGAAGTCCGTTGAAGGAGTACAAGTTGTTACTGATTTGAGGGCTCTTGCTTAGTTATTGGCTTGTACGTGGAGACTGTCAACCTTCTGTTGTTAGAATAGCCCCCACTACCCGTGACTCACTTCCCTGAAGAACGAATTGTTTTTTTCACATACAGTGGGATTGTAAAATTAATTATTAACATTTTAGGGAGTTGAAAGGTTAAGTTGAGTGCAAGGACAAGTGCCCGATTCCTGTTTCAGAAGGAATGAGAAAAGTGAGTCATTTTTAAAATCGTGGTTAGAAAAAAAACACATATTGTTTTTTAATATCACCAGCGCCACCTCTATAAAATCAACTTCATATGAGAATTAAAAAACACATGTTTCATTTATGCAAAAGATACCTTTAGTTGTTCAACGGGCACTTGGTGACAGCCATTCCCCAGCCACCTGAGGACATGCTCAGATAGGAAGGAAGGGCTAGGGATCTCGAGAGGCTAGCGGTTTGGTCGCAAGTCGGCTGTGTGTGAAAGTGTAGCCGGAAAGGCCAAGTGGAAGAGGAATCGTCTTTTCAGCATGGTTAATAACGTCTTTTGATTCATGGTAATAGCTGCTTTCCCAAGTGCTTATCCTGATGTAGCCACTGCCTGTCCTCTGCCTCTGGTCCCGCTTCACAATGTATGGTCAGCTCGTGGATAGCTTTCCTCGCTGCCTAGTTACCCTGTGGTCTGCGCTTGGCTTGAACCGTAAAGTATTTCTTCTTGCTCCCTGCTAGCGCTCCCGGCCGTTGGGTTCATCATGCAGCCCCTGTTTGCCTGTCCCACTGCTGCTGGCTGTTTTCTGTCCCTGCTCAGCTATGTGAAGTCTCAACACTGCTCTAGTGCTCAGTAATTGGTCATCACCGGTCCTCCTTGCTGACGCTCTGACACTGTTGAGTTTTGATGAACATTGAGGCTGCAGGAGGCAGGATGCGGTCCCTTTGGCAGGCCTAGATTTCACGTGCCCTCGGAGCCCAGGCACTGTGACGGGGAACTCCTCTGCAGGTAGCAGCCTTCCAGAGAATACAAAAGACGTCTGTTGGATCCCCCCACATCGTGGTCATTGTTGGACAGTGTGTTGTCGTTTCAGCGGTAGATTTCATTTTATACATCATACAGGAAGCTATCAGTAGTAGTCCAGTGATGTGCATTTGCGTAAGTCAGGTTGCCGAAGCTTTTAAAAACAGAACTCTATTCCATGTATAGAAATCTAATAAACATAGGCGATCACCTCTTTAGCACCCTCAGCCCAGTATCTGCTCCAACATGCATTGTAATTACGTATTTATTGGCTCATCTCCCTACCCGCCCCCCTCCCAACACTGAGCTCTGAGCTCCTTGGAGGCAGAGATTTGTTTGTTTGTTTGTGCACCGCTGGGCCCCCACCACCTAGCAGCATCCTGGTCTCCCAAGAGATGCTCAAGCCTGAATGTGTTTCCCCTTGGGCAAGCCTTTACTCTCAGTGGGGAAAATTGCATTAAAAATAGGCTCTAAGTTGTTGGTAAAAGAAACAGGACATTTGGATTCTGGTCCTGGTCCTCCCATTAATAGGAACTTTGCTTTGATGCTGGATTGAGGGGCCCCAGATCACTTCCCTCTGGGCATCTCATTATTCTTCTGAGATATTTCCTAGTCTGAAAGGCGTGTCCAAACGCACCGGTTGTAGGTTTTCTATGGTCACTGCATCTTGATGTCCGTCCATCAAGGGATCAGGGACTTGTGATGTCGGGACTGTGCTTATTTATCAAACATATCTCTCTGTTGCCTTTTCTTTTTCCCTCCCTTTCGACATTTTAACCAACATAACTTTCTTGGCTCTTTCTTCCCGAGAAGTGGTTTCAAGCTTTGTCCCCCAGCGCCCGGCGGAGAATGCAGCCCGCAGACAGTTCTGCCCTTTGCTGTAACCTTAATTAAATCAGCCTCCCCCAGGTCAGACGTTGGCTTTGGTTCTTTCTTCCGAAGGCCAGCTGCAAGGCTGATGACAGGCTTCATCTGCCATTGTGTGCCTCTGGCAGCCATCCGTCACTGTCGGCAGCGTGCGCCTCTGCTCTGTCCTCGCAGCCTGTGGGGAACGAGGGGGAAGGGGGACAGTCTAAGGGACCTTGGGAAGGAGGGGAGAACAGGGGGCAGCTTTTCAATAGAAAGGATTAAGGAGAAAAAGGAATCTGAGGACTAATCTTCAGGAAAAAGAAACAGACGTGAAGAGCAGAGGACTGGGAGGTAAAATGACCCTCTCCTTTCTCCAGATTCCCAAGTGGAAGAATCCTTCTTCTTCCTGTTGTGTTTACCCTTAGTTCTTTCCTTCCAACCAGGGGCCTACATACCTCGCTGTTTTCAGATTTATTTTTGACTGGGTAAGGAGTGTTCGAGATTCTTCAGTATCAGCCTTTTCCCTCTGTTGGTCTGAAGGTCTGTCTTTTCTTTCCTCTTTTGCTTCTCTTTTGTTGCCCATGGTAATGTTCTTCAGCCTTTTCACTCTGTCGGCCATCTTGGCTTTGGGGTCAAGCCTTGCTTTTCATGGAGATGCTTAACAGATTTGGAAAAGACAGGATTAATGAGCGTGTTTGGTGTCAGGAAAACCAGACATCTGCCTCCTGTATCTCGCATAAATGGGAGGACTGTAAGAATATAATTTAAAATGCTTCTTAAAGGTCGCCTATATAACTTGAGGACGGGGAAGTGTTCACTTGGTTCGCTTTTGGGCATTAGATATCAAAAAGACTCTTTGTTTTGAGGGACCCATGTTTAACGGAGAGTCCAGTGTAATTTGCCGAGGAGACCTCCACGTTAGGGAAATTGTAGCTGACTTTCTGTAGCTAGTATGAATTTCTTCAATGCGGACCCATAAACTCAGCATTTATTGTTTTGTTGTTTTTAACATAAGCCACCTCTTAGGATTTCTGGTTAATTTTTGTTTTCTGGGGATTTACTATTTCCTGACTATAGTTTTCTAGCAAAGAGAGCAAAGCTTAACTGAAAAGTGAATTTCTTTTTTTTTCCTGAAAAGTGAGTTTCTAAGGAAAATACAAATGTTTTCTAGCTTTATTTTTTATTTTTTGCATGTTTATAAAACTTGATAAAAAATAGGATTTCAAACTACAATCACCAGAAGTACACAGTTTAAAAATGCACACATTTCGCGTGGCATCTCCTCTTCTCACTTTAAAGAATACTTATTCTGGGGTGCCTGGGTGGCTCAGTCGGTTAAAGCCTCCGGCTTCGGCTCAGGTCAGATCTCACGTTTGTGGGTTTGAGCCCCGCGTCAGGCTCTGTGCTGACAGCTAGCTCAGAGCCTGGAGCCTGCTTTGGATTCTGTGTCTCCTTCTCTCTCTGCCCCTCCCCCTCTCATGCTCTGTCTCTGTATCAAAAATAAATAAAACATTTAAAAAAATTAAAAAAAAAAGAATACTTATTCTGACTCAAATGCTTAGTGACAAAAAATAATTTTTAGTCAACTTAGTCTTTTGAGGAGGTTTATAGGTTTAAAAGATTCTTTATCATTTCTCTGTATTATATTAATTTTTTTTTTACATTTATTTATTTTTGAGAGAGACAGAGGGAACAGGGGAAGGGCAGAGAGAGGAAGACACAGAATCCAAAGCAGGCTCCAGGCTCTGAGCTGTCAGCACAGAGCCCGATGCGGGGCTCGAACTCACAGACGGCGAGATCATGACCTGAGCCAAAGTCAGATGCGTAACCGACTCAGCCACCCAGTCGCCTCTATATTATATCTTAATAGAGTTAATCTGTGCCGGGAAAGTGATTTTTTTGTGAGGGAGATAAAGTTCATGGTGCAGAGTAGGAGTCCGGTGTGTATCGAGTTTTTTTATATACTAGTAGTAGCTCAGCTTTGGGGAGTATCATTCATCCTATTCGTCTAAATCGACCAACTGGAAAAAAAGGTAGAGGAATAAAAGTTAAGATTTCTCTGCCCCTCATCCTTTCACGGCATAGGGAAACGTTTATAACAAAGGGCTGGCTTTTCCCCTCTTCCTCTGAACATTGACCTGGGTATGATCCACTTAGTAAAAGTGAACCAGAATTAATGTAAAGAAACTAACGGTGCAAAGTATCTTATTTCTTGGGGAATGTGCCAGACATTTGCAGGTGACAGTGACTCACCCTGGTTTGGAGAGTTGAAGGAAAAGAGAAAAGGGCCACCCTTCTGTGTGAATGTGTCCTGTGTGAAGGCCTTGCCCTGGGTGGAGGTCTCTGGGCATTGGGATCCTTGGGAATATGCGTACAGAAATGAAGCAGATCTCAGAGGGAAAATGAACTTAATCTTTCCCCACCATCTGTCTGTTTTCCTGCAAGCAGCTGTATGTATAGACCTAGCATGTATATTGGATTCTTTAGCAGGGATCATTGTTTAAAAATGTACTTTATCCTGTGTGCTCTGGGAATAAGATAGGCACTAAAACATATTCCTGTAAGCTATGGAGAAGGATTTTCCCCCCAGAGACTTTTTCAACCGTGGTTTTCTGGAAATCTTTATAATATGTGTTTAAATACACAATCTTCATGAAAATATTGATCTCATTTCAGCATTTATTTGACAGTTTGAGAAACTAAAGAGCCTACAAGTCACTTGTGCTAAGTTTATTTTTTACCGAACAGTTTTATACAACTGAAGTATTGAGCTCCTTGTTTATCAACTATAGATGTAGTCCGAAACTACCACAAAACTCAAGAAACCTCCTGCTGCCCCCACCCAAGAAAATCCTAAACCCAATTCTTTGTTATTCTCTATTATCTTTCTCCTAAAAATGGGAGATTGGAAGTTGAAACCATTAATTGGAAGTTCAAAGCCATTCGGAGCTATTTAAAATTTTAACTAGGTCATAATTACTAATAATTATAAACATCTATCATTTATTTTCAAGATAATCCACAAATCACCTCTCGTTCCTGGCATATTTTACTTTTTGTTGTGACTGAGCATACTAGTGAGTGTGTTGTAAAGACCTACCAAAATCTTAATAAAAGGAAGTTTCCTCAACCAGTTTTTGGCCGGTTGCACCGAAACTCTTAGAAAACTAAGACCGTAACTTGCAGAATTGACCTTTAGATTGGATACTGTTTCATAAATTATGTCCTTGACCAAAGAAGAATAAACTTGAGATCATGCCGGCTTCTTGACTATTCCTATAAGCCTAAATTTTCCATTCAAAAATAAGTTCTCACAACAAGTGCAGGCGGGATTTAAAAGGGCTCAACTGAGTCAAAAGCAGTGCGTTTTCATTAAGTGTTCAGTAGGATGGGGTCAGTATGCGTGGCTCTGGGCTACGGGAGCCCCGCTCCACCGGGTTGGAGGGGCTGGGGGGCTCGGGGGCCAAGTGTCCCCAAGCACCATGTAAGTAAGCAGCATGGGTAGTCAGCAGTTTGTCTTCTATATTAACATCTCTACACTAGAAAGAATGTGAAAACCTGGTCCTTTTAAAGAGCTCTTATTGGGGCGCCTGGGTGGCTCAGTCAATTAAGCATCTGGCTTCAGCTCAGGTCATGATCTCACGGTTCGTGGTTCGGGCCCCGCGTTGGGCTCAGTGCTGACTGCTAGCTCAGAGCCTGGAACTGCTTCGGATTCTGTATCTCCCTCTCTCTCTGACCCTCCGCTGCTCGAGCTGCCTCTCTCTCTGTCTCTCTCAAAAAAAAAAAAAAACCATAAAAAATATGAAAAACAATAATGCTCCAATAAAGACAAGAGTGCATATATCTTTAAAAAAAAAAAGAGCTCTTATTAGTTTTGAATTACTGCTACAATGTCTGTATTGAGAATTCTTTCCCTCAATACATTTTTTTCAAAAAATTTTCAATATTTTTTCCCCCATATTATTTTTCCAAATTAAACTCTGTGTCCAACGTGGAGCTTGAACTCACCACCCTGGGGTGCAGGCTCACAACCCAGAGATCAAGAGTCACATGCTTTTTCGCCTGAACCAGACAAGGGACCCAGATCATGGCATTTATTGGCCGTCAGCATCACAATAAAGAGCGGCATGGAACACTTTCCTTTCTCCCGTGTGCCTACTGCATTTCCTACTGTATTGCTAAAACTGTTACAAAGTATTGTGAGAGATTGGGCTTGTCCAGGGTGCTGCTCTTTATCTTTAGAATTCCTGTTTGCAGCTGATAATAATACCCTTAGTCACCCCCTAGACTGCACCCTAGCACTGCATGTTGTAAAAACTAATGCTTTGACTTTTTTGCTTGAGGTTGTAAATGTTCTCAGTTTTTCCTAAGATAGATTAGATGAATTTCCCAGAGCCTCAAGGATGTTAAGGAAAGATGAAGTGGGAAATACCAGTCTGTGTGTGTGTGTGTGTGTGTGTGTGTGATCTGTCAAGGAATATTGTGATCAAGGTTCAGCAAGCCCCTAGCGAGTACCTATTATGTGTAAGATCCTGTGAGAATATGAAGATGAGTAAGACATAGTCCCTGTTCTCAAGAGGCTTATTAGAGTCGACTGAGGGATGGACAAGTCGACATGTTAACTGGAACTTAAGGCAGAGAGAGAACAAGATGAGCCAACAAGAGATCGATTTATTTATTTGTTTGTTTGTTTGTTTATAATCTCCACACCCAAAGTGGGGCTCAAACTCATGACCCTGAGATCAGACAGCCAGGAGCACCCCAACAAGAGCTTTAAAGAGAGGGCCGGGGAGAACTGACAGAACTTCTTGTACAATCCTGAGATGAAAGGGCTTCTCGGGTGGGATAGCACAGTGTTTGCTGACTTCAAATGAGAATATCTCAATTTTCTTGAAATCATGCTCTCTCTTTTTTTGTTAAAATTTTTAAAAAACAGTTTATTTATTTTGGAGACAAAGAGAGGCTAAGTACGAGTGGGGGAGGAACAGAGAGAGAGGGAGACACAGAATCTGAAGCAAGCTCCAGGCTCTGAGCTGTCAGCACAGAACCCTACACAGCACAGAACCCTGAGATCATGACCTGAGCCGAAGTCGGACGCTTAAGCAGCTGAGCCACCAAGGTGCCCCTCTCTCTTTTTTTTTAATGTTTATTTTTGAGAGAGAGAGGAGAGAAAGCATGCGAGTGGAGAGGGGCGGAGAAAGAGAGAGGGAGACAGAGAATTCCAAGAAGGCTCTGTGCTGCTTGAACTCATGACCCATGATACCATGACCTGAGCCAAAGTCAATGGCCCGTCACTCTTCCAACTGAGCCACCCAAGTGCCCCATGCTCTCTCTCTTTTTTTAATTTTTAAAAAATGTTTTTATTTTAGAGAGAGAGGGAATGCACAAGTTGGGGAGGGGCAGAGAGAGAGAGGAAGACACAGAATCCGAAGCAGGCTCCAGGCTCTGAGCTGTCAGCACAGAGCCCGACGTGGTGCTTAAATTCATGATCTGTGAGATCATGACCTGAGCCGAAGTTGGATGCTCAATTGACTGAGCCACCCAGGTGCTCCAATTTTTTTTTTTTTATAAGCTCAAGAAACCCTTACCAACCTGATCTCTTTTAATGTTCCTGAAATTTCCAAACAAACTATTTTCTGGGATTACTTTTTGTAATTGAGTGCTCTTACCAAATGTACAGGCCCCTTCCACCTTGAGTTGCTGTTGGAGGCATTTATGCAGTCATTTTATCCAAGAGAAGAATTTTGTTTCAAATAACAACAAGTTTTAATGGTGTTTTTTGTGAGCTTTGTTTTTAAAGACAAAAGTAATAGTTGTTTTTGTTTTAACTTTTTTTAATATTTATTTTTGAGAGAGAGACAGCACAAGCTGGGAAGGGGCAGAGAGAGAGAGAGACACAGAATCCAAAGCAGGCTCCCAGCTCTTCGCCACCCAGGTGCCCCCAAAGTAGTAGGTTTGAATGCTTCCCCCCTTTTCAGCATTTGCATTTATATCTTTTAAGTTGATATAGTTTCAGACTCTTAGTACACCTGTTTTAGAGGCAAAAGGAGAAAGAGTCAACTCTTCATTATAAACTTTTCCCTAAGCACTGAAAGGATAAGTGGCCAAGAAATCTTAATTTTTATTCCTCTGTCTTCTTTTTGCAGTTGGTCGATTTAGACAAATATGATGAATGATACTCCTCAAAGCCGAGTTACTACTAGTATATATAAACCCCATTACACACCAGACTTCTAGTCTGGCACCATGAACTCTTCTGTTTTAAATATTTGCCCAAATTCCCCATGAAGATTTTTAAAGGCATGATTCTATTTATTTGTTTATTTATTTATTTAGTGATTTAACTTTTTAATTAGTGCTCGCTGTGGTAGCACAATACTAATTAATTAGTTAATTAATTATTACTAAGCCTTTTGGGCTATCATCCAGTAAATAAATACGAGATCATTCAAATACCAAAAGTTATGCTTCAAAAGCCTCGGGGAGTGCATTTCCAAACGCAGTACGAGTTTCCCCCCCACTTTGGATTATCTGTCTGTGTTTGGGGATTTAGCTCTTCAACTACATCATGAAGTGCTCACATGTTCCTTTCATACAGCACTGCGTGCTTTCCACTAGAAAGCCCGCCCTCTGCCCAACGACATGTACTGGCAACAAGTGACCAGGGTATGGAGTAAAAAACATTGGTCTGTCGTCAGCACTTCACAATGACAGCCAAGACTCACCTTGGAGTCTTGAAAGCCAGAGGGAAGCCTCCATCCTCTGTCTTCTGCTGAGGGGCCTCTTTGCTCTCAGAACCCCAACTCACGCTGATGCCGCAAGGGCTGCACTAAGGATCTCGTGGATGAAATGGCCGTCAAGAGGTGCCTGCTCCTGTGACTGAGCTGGTCAGGCACCCCTGGTTGTAATTTTAAGATGGTTTCAACAGTATGTCCTTCTTAGGAAAAGAATGATTGTATTTGCTGCTTATGCATTTACATGTTTTTCAACAGAGTGGAGCTAATGGACTCAATATATGAATAGAAACCTATTTAGTTTTGGGGTACCTGACTGACTTAATTTGGTAAGCATGAAACCCTTTGCCTTGGGAGTCGTGACTTCGAGCTCCATGTTGGGCATAGAGTTTCCTTAAAAAAATAATAAAAATGAATATTATGTATATAGTTTTACAAAAGAGTTATGGGGCAAACACACCACAGTGATTTTTCATTTCTTGACCATTTTAGTTGGTGGCCGACGCCCTCTGAATTTTCCGTGTGAGGCTATCATTTTGTGAATGTGAAGACACAATTATTCCCAGTGGCTTGGTGGCTTCATTTAGCCCCTTACTGCCTGTTATTATATTGTGGGTACATCTGGAGACACATCATCTCCCACTAAAGGGCCCTCCAGCCTGTTAAGTAATAACAACCTTTCTCACCCTGAAACAATGAAGTATCAGTTGATTGCAGCCTCAGACAAAAGATCCCCACTCCCTTTCAGAGCAGATTATACTCATGACTCCCCTCTCCTCCTGGAGAGCCTGGCACTCGAGAATATCTAGTTTAGCTCTTTCTTTGTTAATAGAGGATCATAAAGGGCTCTTTGTTAGGCTCTCCCATTTGTTCCGCCAGGATGTCTCCATTATTGCGTTCTGCTGTTTGGCACATGCGGTAGGATCTTCAATAGCACCTTGAATCGTGTTCTCCCTCCTTCGTCACGGAGCTTAAGCTTCATCTCAATAATTACTTTTGTTCAGAAATCAAACCCTGCTAACCAAGTGTTTCTGACAGAGGCACTGACTCCGAGAATGTTCTTTGCCCCATGTAAAATCAGCATCAATTCCTGATTAGATTCCCTTTCTGTCCCCATGAATTTGCAGGTCATTTGGGTCCTGGGAATGCTTAGTGATGGCTTTTCTAATGACCGCATTTTATGTTTAATGGGTTTGGTGTAGTTTAGAGCAATTTGGGGGTACCCTTAGGACTGGGATCTCATTCATTATTTTGGCAAAAGATGAGGGGACTTAATTACAAGGGTATTGAATGAAATCAGGTGACTCTGAGATGCTCTAGTTATTACGGAATGGGAGAGGTTGAACACCATGTTTCTGAAACCATTGAGCACATCTTATTTATCCATAATCATTGCAATAAGAACATTATATAGCATAGGATTGCTTTCTTTCTCTCTCTCTCTCTTTCTTTCAAATATTATATAGCACGGCATAGGATTTCTTGCTTGCTTGCTTGCTTGCTTTTTTTTTTTTTTTAACATTTTATTATTTATTTTTGAGAGAGAAACACAAGAGTGTGAGCAGGGGAGGGGTCAGAGAGAGAGAGGGAGACACAGAATCAGAAGCAGGTTCCAGGCTCTGAGCTGTCAGCACAGAGCCCGACGTGGGGCTCGAACCCACATACTGTGAGAGATCATGACCTGAGCCGAAGTTGGCCGCCCAATCCACTGAGCCATCCAGGCACCCCTCTTTTTCCTTTCTAAGAATATTATGTAGTGTAGCATAGGACTTCTTCCTCTCTTCCCTCCCCTCCCCTCCCCTTCCCTGTCACTTTGCAAAGTAACAGAATAGACTTGCTTTTAAAACTTACCCTTTTATTAAAAAACTTGCAAGTGCTTACTATAAAAAATTAAAAGGACTGACGTGTGTGTGTATGTGAGCTTCTTTTAGATAAGAATCATTTGTAGGGAACTTCTGTGTGAAAATTTTCTGAAAATATTAATGTGCTCTTCTTTTTCAGACTCAGCTCAGTTCGAATTCCTCCCTTGCAAATCAGAAAACTGATTTCTTTGGAATTATTGCCTCTCAATTGTTTTTGAGAGACACATTAGTATAACGGTTAAGAGCCAGAACTGTAGCATCTTGGTCTTCCCATATAATAGCTAATTAACCTTTCTCATGTGCAAATTAGGGATAATGGGAGCTACTCAGATTTGCTGTATTAAATGTATTAGATGAGTGGGGCCCCTTTGTGGCTTAGTCGGTGGAACATCCAACTCATGATTATGGCTCAGGTCATGATTTCATGGTTTGTGAGATTGAGCCTGGGGTCAGGCTTCATACTGATGGTGCGGAGCCTGCTTGGGATTCTCTCCCTGCCCCTCTCCGGCTCTCTCTCTCAAAATAAATAAATAAACATTTAAAACAATGTATTAGGTGAGTAGTACATGTAAGATGTTTAGAACAGTGCCTGGTGGTAATATTTAAATGCCTATCTTTTAAACAAATTTTGGTGATTTAAAGAGATATTTAAAAACGACATTCGGTTGAGCGAGTTTGAAGATCTAATTGGCTTTACTTAATGATTTATGAATCAGACAGCGTCTCATGTTAGCAGATAGAGAGGGCCCCTGAGAAGCTGTACCAAATGGAAGGCTTTCACAGGCAGAGGGAGCAGAAAAAGGTTTTAGCAAAGAGTGGATTGTTTCAGGCAATGGTCCTCTTCCTTTGAGGGAAGGCAGTGGTCTGTCAGGCAGATTACCTTGCCAGTGCTGACCCAGTAATTCCGACTGGGAAAAGGTTCCATTCCTGAGAGATGGTGAAACCGCGACTGGGTGAGGTGTTGCGTCTTGGTTTGGTGATGTGGCCTTAGCACAAGTGACTCTGTTTTGGGCCTGTTCTCTCTCACTCTTGCTCTTTTTAAAATTTTAATGTTTATTTTTATTATAATTATAATTATATATAATTATAATATTTATAATATTTATTTTATTGTTTATAATAATTATTTATTTTATTGTTTATAAAGAAAGAGAGAGAGAGTGTGGGAGGTGCAGGGTGGGGGCGGGGGCACAGAGGATTTGAAGCAGGCTCCGAGCTGGCAGTGGAGAGCCTGATATGGGGCTCAAACTCATAAATCATGAGATCATGATCTTAGCCAAAGTCAGACTTGGCTACCCAGATGCCCCAAAGGACCTGTTGTCTCTTTTTATTTTTTAAAGAAATGTCTTTTTTTTAATGTTTTATTTTTTTTATTTTTGAGAGACAGAGAGAGAGAGACAGCACAAGCAGAGGAGGGTCAGAGAGAGGGGGAGACACAGAATCTGAAGCAGGCTCCAGGCTCTGAGCTGTCAGCACAGAGCCCGACGTGGGGCTCGAACCCATGAACCATGAGATCATGACCTGAGCTGAAGTCGGATGCTTAACCAACTGAGCCACCCAGGCGCCCCTCTTGTCTCTTTTTAAACCAACTAATGTAGACTTTAGGTTTTCTCACTAAATGAACTCATAGTCTATAGTTAAGTGATAACACAGGTAGACATACTTCAGTTGCTTCACTGAAAGATAAATCTGGTGGGGAAATCGAATACCTAAGTATGAAAGCTTGTTTTTGGAACTCGCTAGGGCCGACTTGTGGTCTTCATATGATGCATGGACTTCAACTTCAGTTTGGAGAGCTTACAGTAATGCTACTCAGAAAGTGTGAGTGCTTGCTTTATGTCGCCAGGGTGTGCTTTAAAAATGTAAAATCCACGGCCCTCTTCGAACCGATTGAGCTGGAATCGCTGGAGTGGAGAGCCCAGCAATCTACATTTTTAACAAACATCCCTGGTGATTCTTCTGCACAATGAAAACTGAGGACAGTTGCTTTTGAAGAGCGACTCTCAACCAAGGTGCTTGTTAGAATCGCTCGAGTGGCATTTATTATTATTTTTTTATTTTTTATTTTTTTGTTTATTTTTTTGTTTGCTTTTGCTTTGGTGGCATTTAAAAGGTAAGGATGACTTGGGTCCTATCTTGATAGTTTGGGGTATGGCACTGGCCATTGATGTTAGTGGGTGATTATAACGTGCCTCTAGGGTCAAGAAGCAGGAGCATTATGGGGCGCCTGAGTGGCTTATATGGTTGAGGGTCTGACTTCGGCTCAGGTCATGATCTCGGGATTCACATGTTCAAGCCCCACATCAGGCTCTGTGCTGTCAGCCTGGAGCCTGGAGCCTGCTTCAAATTCTGTGTCTTCCTGGCTCTCTGCCCCTCCTCCCTGCACCCTCTGTTTCTGTCTCTGTCTCTCTCTCAAAAATAAATAAAACTTTAACAAAAATTTTCAAAAAGGAACAGGAGCATTAGAAAACAATTAGTGATTGTATCAGGGGTGTACGCTGACTTGATATTTTCAAAGTCATTACCAGGGACTGGCGGGGAGGGAAGGATGGGGGATTCTTGCTTAATGGCTGCAGCGTTTCTGTGTGGGATGATGTAAAGGTCGTGGAGATGGATGATGATAACGGTTGTGCAACCCTTGAAAGCACGGAATGCCACTGAACTGAAAAGTGGTTAAAATGGCATGTTTTATGTTACCTGATTTGACTGCAATAAAAGCCACTTAACGCAACCGTTGCAATCCTCGAATTTCTGAGCCATGTTTTTCTTTTCGCAGTGACGGTGTATCATGCATGCCACTGAATCCAGGGGACACCCCCCTGCTTTCCTACAGCCTCAGAACGGAAACAGCCACCGCTCGTCCGGCTATGTTCCCGGGAAGGTCGTGCCGCTGCGCCCCCCTCCTCCTCCAAAGAGCCAAGCTTCAGCCAAAGTGACGTCCGTCAGACAGGAAGCCCGGGCCACCTTCGCCTTCTCACCTGAAGAGCAGCAGGCCCAGAGAGAAAGCCGGAAGCAGAAGAGGCACAAAAATACCTTCATTTGCTTCGCCATCACTAGTTTCTCATTTTTTGTTGCACTCGCGGTCATTTTAGGAATATCCTCAAAATATGCTCCAGATGGTAAGTGCGCATGTGTGGACACACAGGTGGCCAGACGCCACAGTCTAGGAGGAGGAGGAGGGAAGGAAATAGCAGAATAAAATTAAAAAGAGAGACTTGCGTTATCTTCAGTTGGCTCTAGCTAATTAAAATATATAATTAGAGAACAGGAGTTGTACCTGCTTATGAAAACAATTGTTCAAGGAATCCGTGGAAATGATACCATGAAAGGATTGCCCTTCCTTTCATTTCTGCCACTTTGGCCCAGAGCTCAGCATCTTCTTGGAGCATTTCTTTTCAAAATGTGAATTTATAGAGTCTTTACTGAATGTTTGCGGTCGTACAATTTAGTCCTTTGTGATAGGTATGATTTTCTGACTGCCAGACGTTTTTAGTGATAAAAATTACTAAATGTAATGATAAAGCTACATTTGTTTTAAGATTTTATTTATTAAATGTTTGTTTATTTTGAGAGAGAGAGAGAGAGAAAGCTCATGTGTGTGAGTGGGGGAGGGACAGAGAGAAAGAGAAAGACAGAATCCCAAGCAGGCTCCAGGCTGTCAGCTGTCAGCAAAGAGCCCAATGCCGGGCTCCAACTCACAAACTGTGAGATCATGACCTGAGCCAAAATACAGAGTAAGACACTTAGCCAACTGAGTCACCAAGGCGCCCCTAAGATGTAACATTTGAGAAACACTTTATCACTTACAAAACTTACAAATACTATTTTATTTAGTTTCCATGGGTGCTGTAGGGGTTTTGTAGACTTGAAAGCCCTGGGAGAGATTGTGTCAATGCTTCTACAAAAACAGACCTGAAGTATGAGAAATGTTCAGGGTCACCCTGGTGGTTCATTGACAGCTCAGAGCCTGAAATCTTCATATTCTGTGTCTCCCTCTCCCCCTCCCTTGCTCATGTTCTGTCTCTCTCTGCCTCTCAAAAATAAACAAGTATTAAAAGGGAGATAGAGAGGTGTTCGTAGCAATGTTTTCGTTGACCAGACCAGTAGACCACGTAATGAATTTGTGACATGATTGTCTATTGGCTTTTGGCATTGGCTTTCTCTCCCCTTTTCTCTAGCAGAATAACCAAGGTCACTACCATTGATTTATTCTTCCCAAGTCATCTGCAGTAAAGAACTGCTAGATTCAGGGGAAATCAGAAGTTGAAATCTGTGGCTTTAAACGATCTTTTAATATTCATTCTAAGACGTTGAATCGCTGATGTGGTTCTTTTGAATCAACATTCCTTAGCTTCACATTTTGGCAGTAAAATTACAGCACTTCAGTGGAAATATGTGGTATGCTGTGGTTATTGCTGTCCCCTAACCTGGATAGTGGAACACAGCTCGACACTGGGCAGCCAGGAAGGTGGGGGCCGGATCTATTTGTCAGTCCTTTCTGCAGACCACGTATTTTCTCATTAAGTGTACTTTACTGGAAGGAAACAGATGAGAATTTCTGGTGATGGTTCCCGAGGAAGCATGTTCTCCCGGGGAATAATTTTAAAAAATGAAGAGGAATTATACAACCCTGTAGTAGGAACTACATGCCAAAAGACTGGATTTCTTTCTCAGTGGCTGCGTAGAATGCCTGTCGCATGTGGCATACGTTTGCTTGTGATAGATCATCATGGGGAGTTCTAGCTAGATGTTTTATGGGAAGAGAGTGGGGTTGAAGAGAAGTTTAAGAAACCCTTAAAGTCAGAACACATTCAAGAGATTTCTTGTTTTCTTAATGGAAAGAGACATTTAAGGATTATTTCTAGTATAATAGTGATGATGACTGATTTATCCGAATTAAATATCAGTGATTACGAAACTGCTCTGAGAAAAATTCCACAAGAAATTGCCAAGGATTTAATGGCGAATTGCCAAGGACCTAACCGGCGAGGCTAATTTTAACTGCAATAGTTGCCGTCACCTCAAAGAGAAAGCGTAAGCCTAGGGCCACACTAGTGCTTAGAAATCAGATATTTGCTCTGAATGTGACATAAGTCAGAAATAAGGCATCGGAATTTTCTTTCTATAAAAATAATATCTTTGTGCTTCACTCAGCCTCTCTACTTTTCCTCATCTTATTTCCCAGCATGCACCTTCCACTTTCATAGGATTCCCAAGCACACCTTGCCCATCTCTATTTTTAAACGTGGGCTACACCTTGCTCTTCTAACTGACTTGGATAGGGTCGGCTTTAGCTCAAGTGGTTACTTCGTGTCTGGTTCCTAACTGACTTGGATAGCAAGGGGCGCTTGGATCTCACCTTCATGCTCCTCTCATTTAAGTACTACCACCCGTTGGGGGCCCAGGCCCAGTGTCCCTCCTGTTCCATTGAAGCTGCCTCAGTTATCCCAGCGGACCCCTCTGAGCTCATTGGCACATCAAATGAGTGTCACATTGTTCAATATTTAATTATTTTTTTACCTGGTGCCTTTTCTCCCCAGCCGTCATATGAGCTTTGCATTCTATGCCTTATAAAGTTCATTCTGTGCTTTATAAATTTTATAATCTCATGCAGCATGAGCACATTGATCCTCAGTAAATACTAGGTCATTAGTTGATCAAAACCAGTGTGATTCCTGCCCCTCCCCCAGCCCCTCTTCCGAATTATAGTGGCGACCGAAGGCCTCGTGCATTAAAGAGCTGTCGCCATGCAGAGTCCTTTCATGTTTTCCTCGTCAGCCATTCGAGAGGCACATTGTAATTCTAGAAAAGGAACACTGCATGTCCAGTAAACCTCGTTTCTCCCTAAAGGGGGAACTTGAAGGGCACTCAGCTTGCTGAGTCATCTTGGATCTGGCCTCTCTGAGCTGTAGTTTCCTCATCTCTGAAAATGAGAAGTCATGGCTTTGGCCGTTTGTCTCTGGCAGTTTCGTTGGGAAAGCGCACAGGTCTGAAGACAGCTGGTATTAGCTGCTGCCTGTGAATGACAGAGGTGCTTTTCTGGCCGCCTCTGTGACTCACCGAGCACGGGGAGCTTGGAAAGACCCACTGTACCTGTTACTTAGCAGTTTCCATTTTTCACTCACCAGTGTGTTGTGAATATATCTTGCTTTCTAAAACACCTTCCTAGGGGGGGTCTGAAGGCAGTTCACAGTCTCGCTTCGTACTGTTAGTTAATTTCCAGAGTCGATGATTCCGAGGAACTCTGTGTGCACCCTGTGGGGTTTGATCCGAACCAGAGGATAGCGACTTAGTTTCACGGTGAAACTTTTTGAATGTGTCGAAGTAAAGGCTTTGACTTATCTCCTGGGTGGAATGGGATGGGGTTTCCATTCTTACGCCAGAAGTTAAAACAGCTCTGCCCATCCCTCACAGATTGCCATAAATGAGAGTAGAACTTGGGTCTGGCCAAAAAGCATTCTTGCATTTTGTTGCATTGATGGGCTGCCGATGTTGCGTTGCTTGTAGAGAATTGCCCAGATCAAAACCCACGTCTCAGGAACTGGGATCCAGGACAAGACTCTGCCAAGCAAGTTGTTATCAAGGATGGAGACATGTTCCGTCTGACGTCAGATGCCACGGTGAATTCTGTAGTCATTCAGGATGGAGGTGAGGAATGGTCCCTGCCTGGGGGAGCTGTAAGATTACCCCGCCTTTGATTGTCTCTATGCAGAACACTAGGCTTAGCCTTTAGAATGCGGCCTCTCTCTAACTGTGGGGTGGGAGTAGTTCCTAAGGCAGAACCATAGAATTCGAGAACCAAAAGGCCCTTAGAAATCATTCAGGTGAAGACCCCTGATTATTAAAAAGGAAGCAGTTCCAGAAGGGAATCTCTCATAGTGAAATCTTCATTATAACTATGGAGAGTAATTAATAAGACACTCAGCATGGGTTACGTATGTAAAAATCATTTGTAGGCTTTTCAATATTTTTCTAAACATTTAGTCCTAAGGTGAATGGATTGGGCATTTCTAGTGCGTTGAGATATGAACTCTCCATTTCTACCTTCCCTGTGTTTTGAAAACAAGCTTAATTTCTTTTTTTAAAAGTCTATTTATTTTTATTTATTTTGAGAGAGAGCAAGAGCATGAGCTTGGGAGGCCCAGGAGAGAGGGGAAGAGAGAATCCCAAGCAGGCTCCACACTGTCAGCGCAGAGCCTGATGCGGGACGTGAACTCAAAAACTGTGAGATCGTGACCTGCGCTAAAATCAGGAGTTGGGCACTAAACTGAGTGAGCCACCCAGGCACCCCAAGACAGGCTTAATTTTCTAAAGTCGACTCTTAATAAATTTTTTTCCCAACATAATTGCAGATTCACCCCCCCCCCCGCCCCCGACTAACAGGCTTAAGGTAAACTCTATTTCTCTGTATCCCAGAGCGATGTTTCAGAAGTTGGCTTACGCTAGTATCGTTCCTTGCAGGATTGCTTGTGTTTGGGGATGATAAAGATGGATCCAGAAATATTACTTTGAGGACTCGTTACATCCTGATCAAGGATGGAGGGGCGCTTCATATTGGAGCAGAAAAATGCCGCTATAAATCCAAAGCGACAATTGCCTTGTATGGCAAGTCAGATGAAGGTGAAAGTATGCCAACATTTGGCAAAAAATTTATCGGTGTGGAAGCTGGCGGGACACTGGAGATCCACGGGGCGCAGAAGGTATCATGGACGCTGTTGGCGAGAACTCTGCCCTCCTCAGGCTTGGCCTTTGGGTCCTATGCCTTCGAAAAGGACTTTTCGAGGGGCCTCAATGTGAGGATCATCGACCAAGACACGGCCCAGATTCTGGAAAGTGAGAGGTTCGATACCCACGAATACCACAATGAGAGTAGACGCCTTCAGGAGCTGCTGCGTGTCCAGGATCCGGGCCGGATTGTTGCTATCGCCGTTGGAGATTCAGCAGCCAAGAGCCTCTTACAAGGAACCATACAAATGATCCAGGACCGGCTGGGAAGTAAGCTGATCCAGGGACTGGGCTACAGGTGGGCATACCTTTTACTGTCCTTCCCCGCTCTGTGTTAGAGTCTGTTATCCGTGGGACAGGAGACAGGGATGCCGAAAGGGACATAGCACTCTGCAGACTGCCTTCAGCTGTCAGAGTGGCCTCTCCTGTTTGGAGGTCTGCTTACCTCTTGCTTTGAAATGAGGAATGGTGGGGCGCCTGGGTGGCTCAGTCGATTAAGCGTCCGACTTCGGCTCAGGTCATGATCTCACGGTACATGGGTTCGAGCCCCGCTTCGGGCTCTGTGCTGACAGCTCAGAGCCTGAGCCTGCTTCAGATTCTGTGTCTCCCTCTGTCTCTGACCCTCCCCTGCTCATGCTGTGTGTGTGTCTCTCTCTCTAAAATAAATAAAAACAGTAAAAAAAAAAAAAAACACATTTGAAATGAGGAATGGAGCGTAGTTCACAATGCTCTCTTCTTGGCTTTGGTTTACGAGGCACTTTGAGAACCGCAGCATCAGGCTTGTGAAAAGTTAGGAACAGAAACGTGGTACCGAGAAACAGGCAGGCAGTTCAAGGACGGTTTACTTCCCTCTTTCATTACCTTTTGAAAACCACATGAAACTCTGGCTAATTGGGGCCCGATTCCCACGCTAAGGTGTGAAAGTTCTCAGAAAAGCCCAAGGGGGAGTGGAACACGCACCGTTTTCGTTTTCTTTTTCTGGAATCCTCCGCGTGCTGACCTGAGTCTGCTGGCTGGATGGGCGCAGGCCTGTGGAGCCCTGACCCTCAGGGAGCAAGAAACTGGAGGGTCAGGAGGCCCATCCGGCTAGTAGGATGTCATCTGTCCTGCCGATGGCTCTTCGGCCGTGCTCTAGGTTCACGGTGACTTCCTAATGCAGCCCCGAGTGTGGGGGAAGTGGCTGGCTCCACTTTTAATTCAAAAAACGGAAGTTTTAATTCTGCTTACTGTACTTAGTAAAGTCAGGGAATATCTGCTGTGAAAAGTGAAGAGGACTTTAAAACTCACATGTCGAAGTGATCTAGTTTTCTTTCCCTTGGGTGGTCGATTGGTGTGGTTATTATTTTCCTTTGATTCGGTGTTGGCATGGGATGTTATCTATAGAAATTCTAGAGCAAGTTAAAAAAGACAAAATTAATAAAGAAAAGTGTTGGTAATGCTTCACATTTTTCTTTAATGTTTATTTTTGAGAGAGACAGAGTGAGCATGTGTACATGAGTAGCGTAGAGACAGAGAGACAGAGAATCCCAAGCAGACTCCACGCCCAGCACAGAGCCCAATGCGGGGCTGGATCCGACGACCGTGGGATTATGACCTGAGCCAATATGAAGAGTTGAATGCCCAAACCAGGCATCCCTGGGCCCCTGTAATGCTTTTTAAATCCCTTTTATTCACGCATGGAATATTGAGGAGATGCAGGGTGCTGGGCACCCACAGGTGCATAGGTGAAAGAACAGAGCCTCTGAGCCCTTGTTCAGTCCAGTAGATAAACACACTGAACGAGGCAGGGAGACACTTGCTTACAGGCTGTAATGGGAGTGTAAAATAGAGGGAGCCCCCAAATCGGCCTGGGGAATCCGTGGAGGGTTCCCAAACGTGAGACGCCTGACGGGTGGAGGAGTATGCTATGCAGGCAGTTGGAGCTGGAGGGCTTTCCGGACAGGGGAGAGCAGGTGCCAAACCTCAGAGCTGGGTATTTAAAAAAAAATCATGATTTTAAATATGATCCACATGCAGAAAAGTGCCAGAAAACAGGAAGGCAGAGTTTAATGACTTATAACAATGTGATACCTGGATAGCCACCAGCCAGGTCAAGAGAGAGTAACTGCCAGTGGCCTGGCAGCCCCCTGACTCTTTCCTCCTTTTCTCTGGTCACTCCTTCTGCTCACCAAAGGTAACCATGCATATGAATTGGTGGAGAATATGAAAGTTTAGGTTTGCCTGTTTCTGGGCTTCATATAATGTATATATTTTAAAAATTAATGTTTACTTATTTTTGAGGAAGAGAGAGAGACAGAGTATTACTGAGGGAGGGGGCAGAGAGAGAGGGAGACACAGAATTCAAAGCAGGCTCCAGGCTCCAAACTGTCAGCACAGAGTCCAACGCAGGGCTCGAACCCACGCACTGTGAGATCATGACGTGAGCCAAAGTCCGACGCCCAATCAATTGAGCCACCCAGATACCCCAATATATGTATATATTTTTAAACATTTATTTATGTTTTTTGAGAGAGGGAGCAAGCAAACGGGAGGGCAGAGAGAAGAGGAAGGGAATCCCAAGCAGGTTCCAAGCTGTCGGTGAAGAGCCCAATGCTGGGGTCAATCCGATGAACCATGAGCCCAGATCAAGAGTCAGATGCTCAATGGTCTGAGCCACCCAGGTGCCCTTGGACTTCATATAAATGCAAGCAGACAATATATCATATTCTTCATCTATCGTCTTTGCTCAACTCTATGCTCCTGAGTGTTCTGTATGTCAGTGCCTGTAGTGCGGCTCATTTTCCTTGCTGTTCATGTCCTCTTGTAAATCTGTACCGTAGTGCATTCTCTACTGGACATCTGGGAGGTTTTCCACTTCGGTCCTCTGCTGTAACAAGTGCTTCTTCTCCAAATGTTCTTCTATCCGTCTCTTGAAACCCCTGTGTCCATATTTCTGTAATGTATAGACCTAGGAGTGGAAACATGATCTTTTCTTTCTTTCTTTTTTTAAAAAATATTTTTGATGTTTATTTATTATTGAGACAGAGAGAAACAGAGCATGAATGGGGCAGGGGCAGAGGGAGAGGGAGACACAGAATTCGAAGCAGGCTCAGGCTCTGAGCTGTCAGCACAGAGCCCAACGCGGGGCTCGAACTCACAGACCGTGAGATCATGACCTGAGCTGAAGTTGGATGCTTAACCGACTGAGCCACCCAGGTGCCCCAAACATGATCTTTTCAAAGTTACATACCTACTTGTTTCATTATCCATTAATGCCAGGATGACAATTTCTGTCTCTTTACTCCGTTATTTTTCTGGGTTTGTGGGATCATTAAGCCATGAATATTTTGTTTGACCTTTCTTTGTTTCCTTTCCCTCCTGGCTTCTAAATTCCCCTTAAAATAGTGCTGCTGATTCGACAGAGGGATTTGGGTTCTGATCCTTTGCCAGTGTTCCATTGCTTTGACATTATCTCCAAGGCACATAAACATACGCCTTTGAAGATAATGTTCTGGTGCGCTGAAATTTTCCTCAAGTGGAGGAGGGAAGTAGGAGTGTTTTGGAGATAATGTCAGTAGAATAGAGCATTGTTTTATAGTTGCTGAGGCAGTTCTCGTAAATAAAGGAAGCCTCTGATATTTCTTCTCCTTTCCTCTCACATAGGAGATAATAAAACGAAACATTCTGCATTTGATTCCTTGTGCGGCGTCAAAGAATATAAATAGAGCAGTAAAGCATAGTCAGCCGAAAAGTAGCTAATCCGTGCCGGGGCAGGTGTGGAATTTATAAGGATGTAGACATGCTCTGCTTGACTTTTATCTGTGAATATCCAGCCATCTGTCTGGCATAGATTACATTTCACATGCATAGATATGGATATAGATATATAGATTTTTTTCCTTTTCCCCCCCAGAGTAGGAAATTGACATTTTTCTTTCTGTGTTTTAAACCAGGAGTCTTAAGGCAAATTTTTTGGCTTTTTGTCTTTGTTCTTTTTCTGTTTTGGCCGCAAGTCTGAGCAAGTCCCTGGAATGTTTATTACAGAAACAAAATGAAATTAAATGGCATTTTCAAACACAGTTGCTTTCAACAAAGAGATGTAAAATTTTAAATCTGTTGGAGAGTGATTATACAACCCTGACTTAAGATCGTTAAGAAACCAGTAACCCATTGGTTCTCAGGTTTGCACTCCTGAAATTTTAATTTTAATTTTTTGAATGTTTATTTGTTTTTGAAAGAGAGAGAGATAGAGTCTGAGCAGGGAAGGGGCAGAGAGAGTGGGGGACACAGAAGCCCAAGCAGGCTCCAGGCTCTGAGTTGTCAGCACAGAGCCCAACATGGGGTTCGAACCCATGAGCTGTAAGATCATGACCTGAGCCAAAGTCAGACACTTAACTGACTGAGCCACTCAGGTGCCCCCGCACTCCTGAAATTTTTAAAAATCCAATGCCCAGGGCCCCAGAAATTTTTACATCAGAATCTCTGAAGGATGGAACTCCCCTCCCCACCCCCACTGGCATTTGGTGTGCAGTCAGTGTTGTTGGCTAACTCGGGGGGTCCCAACGTGGTCCCCAGACCAGCAGCAATAGAACTACAAATTCTTAAGGGCGACTGGATGGCTCAGGCAGTTGGTCTTCTGACTTAGGTTTAGGTCATGATCTCATGGTTCATGAGTTCGAGCACGGCATCAGGCTCGCTGCTGTCAGCTCAGAGCCCGATTCAGATCCTCTCTCTTTCTCTCTGCCCCTCCCCAGCTTGCACTCTCCCCCTCTCTCAAAAATAAATGAACATAAAAAAAAAACCAGAAATGCAAATTCTCTGGCCCAACCCCAAGCAGTCCGGGAATGGGGTGGCAATCTGATTTGACACCATCCAGGTGTTCTGATGCACACCAAAGTGTGAGAACCACTCTCTAACTCAGTGCTTCTCAAGTGTGGTTGCACATCCCAATCCCCTGGGGGAACTTTAAAAACATAAGAAGGCCACGCCCCACCTGGAGGGATGATGACATCATCAGTCTGGGCTTGGTCTGATCGTGGGTGGATTCCTAAAGCTCCCATATGCCTCTGTTATGCAGCCAGGTTTGAGAACATGGCCGAGAATTCAAAAGAGAGCAGGCAATACTCATTATTTATTTTTCTCTTCTTTCTATGTTTTTGAAGTTTTTATTTAAATTCCAGTTAGTTAACATTCAGTGTAATATTAGTTTCAGGTGTACAATATTAGTGTACTAATTCCACCCACCTCCCTCTGGTAACCATCAGTTCACGCTCTCCAGTTGAGATTCTGTTTCTTAGTCTGCCTCTCTTCTTTTCCCCCGGGGTTCATGTTTTGTTTCTTAAATTCCACATATGACTGAAATCATATATTTGTCTTTCTTTGACTGACTTATTTCACTTACCATAATATTCTCTAGGAGCTCCTGGGTAGCTCAGTTGGTTGAGGGTCCAACTCTTGATTTCAACCCAGGTCATGATCCCATGGTTGTTTGATGGAACCCCGTGTTGGGCTCTGCACCGAGTGTGGAGCCTACTTAAGATTCTCTCTCTCCCTCTGCCCCTCTCCCCTGCTCACACATGTGCATGCACACTCTCTCTAAAATATAAGAATCAATAAATAAGCAAACAAAACTCGTTAAAAAACACTCTCTAGTTCCATCCATGTCATTGCAAATGGCAAGATTTCATGGTTTTCTTAATGACTGAGTAATATTCCATTTGTGTGTGTGTGTGTGTGTGTGTGTGTGTGTGTGTACACATATGTATATATACTGCATCTTTATCCATTCATCAGTCATTGGACAGTTGGTTTGTTTCTGTAATTTGACTGCTGTACATAATGCCTCTATAAACATCAAGGTTCATGTAATACACATTTTAAAAGAAAAGAAATAAGTGGGTTTGTGGCCAGAATGGTGTGTCAATGAAATGGGTGTGTATTGAGGAGGGAAGACGGTGATTAATCTTAGTGCCTGTCATCGGGGTGTCACCTGTTACAGATCTAGACAAACAAGAATTTGAAATCCAGGTGCATTTCCTTCTATGATGTCAGTCACTTCAGCCAAGGTTTAGACTTGCAACTTCATGGACAAAGAGGTAGAGGGATTGATAAAAATGAAGTACAAGAATTAAGCAGCACCTGACCTAACACGTGTGTCAGGGATCTGGTTTGGTACCGTGACCGATAAGCACATGGTGTTTTTCCTTCTAGGCAAGCGTGGGCTTTGGTTGGGGTCATTGATGGTGGGAGTGCTTCTTGCAATGAATCTGTGAGAAACTATGAAAATCACAGCAGCGGAGGGAAGGCTCTTGCCCAAAGAGAATTTTATACTGTGGATGGTCAGAAGTTCACTGTGACGGCTTATAGTGAATGGATCGAAGGTAAGCAAGTATAGTTTAGACTCCTGTAAGACATTGGTAAGTATTGTGGAAGACTGTTTTTTTTGTTTTTTTGTTTTTAGGTGGTATTGTATTCAAAGGACAGTCTGATTAGATTTATCCACTGGTTGAAGATGAAACCTATGGTTTCCATACTGTATTTTTTTTAAGACTCGGGAGTTCTTGCTGGATTGGAGAATGCCCTGTTCTAGCACTCCACTCCAAGATGGACTTTGTTCTTGATTCTTGAGTCATAAAGTGTGGTTAACCATTAGAAATGAATTTGTTGGGGCGTCTGGGTGGCTCAGTCAACTAAGCATCCAAAGTCTTGATTTCAGCTCAGGTCATGATCTCACAGTTCATGAGATCGAGCCTTGTGTTGGGCTCTGTGCTGACAGTGAGGAGCCTGCTTGGAATTCTCTCTCCTCTTCTCTCTCTGCTTCTCCCTTCCTCTCTCTCTTTCAAAATGAATAAATAAACGTTTTTTAAAAAAATGGAGAAATGGATTTGGTACCAGTTGGACCAGTCTGAATGTGACCGGGTGAGCTGCCTTGGTTGTGCTCTGTGACAGTGAACATGATTTTGTGCTTTGATCTTCTCTTTATGCAGACATGTCAGCAAATACTACTTTTAGACACAGGCTATACAAACAAACCTCCCATTTTCTTAGCAATGTTTCCTTGATGATCCAACTAATACACATCTCTTACAGATTGGAAAACACAGAAAAGTACAAAGTAAAAATTGAGCTTTCACCCTATCATTCAGGGATACTTATCTTTGTGCACATAATCAACTAACTTTTGTCTTATATATATTTTCTCCTCTAGTGTTTATTTCATTTTAACATCTTTCCCTCTCTTAAAATAACATTTTATACTGGGGCATTTGGGTGGCTCAGTCAGTTAAACATCGGATTTCGGCTGAGGTCATGATCTCATGGTTTGTGAGTTCAAGCCCACGCGTCGGGCTCTGTGCTGACAGCTCAGAGTCTGGAGCCTGCTTCGGATTGTATGTCTCCTCTCTCTCTGTCCCTCCCCAACTTGTTTCTCTCTCTCTCTCTTTGTTTATCTCTCTCTCTCTCAAAAATCTATAAACATTAAATTTTGTTTTAAACAACATTTTAGTTAACTTAGATCTTTACGTTTTCTTCAACATGATTTGGATTTGAATCCACTTTTCAGAAGAACTATAATTTGTTCAAATAATGCCCAGCACTGGGTGTTTTGGGTACTTCTGACTTGTTTCTTTAAGGATGTTTACTTACCAGGGCGCCTGGATGGCTCAGTCGGTTGAGTGTCCGACTTCTGGCTCAGGTCATGATCTCACGGTTTGTGGGTTCGAGCCGCACCTTGGACTCTGTGCTGACAGCTCAGAGCCTGGAGCCTGTCTCAGACTCTGTGTCTCCCTCTCTCTCTGCCCCTCCCCCACTTGCACTCTGTCTCTCTCTCAAAAGTAAACATAAAAAAAAAAAGGATGTTTACTTACCTATGTTGCTGCGCAGTATGGAATGGCAGCCTCCTGGACTTGCCTTCCACCTTTCTCTTCTAACCAAATATTATACCAAAATTACTGTGATATGAGTAATCCAGAAGTGCATTATTACCCACAAAGACTTATTTTAGGGCTCACACCTCTGTTTCAAGCAGCAGTTTAGCAACATGTTTACCAAGATGGATTTCTGCAGACAGAATGCTGGGGTTCATAATCCACTTCTTTCCCTTAGCGTGTGATGGTGGCCATGTGACTCTGACTTCCTAATATTTGGTTTCTTTATCTCAAAAGTGGGGATAATAAAAGAAAAGACCACATAGGGCTGCTGTGAGTACCAGATGTGAATGATGTGAGTTCTTATTACCGCATGCACAGTCAGCGCATGGTGTTAGTTTTTTAACAGCAATCCAAACATGACCTGGGTTATAATGGTGTATTTTGTATTGTTGTGATTAAAGAGAATGTCTTTTGCTCTAAAATAAACAGGTAAATAGAGTTCCTGTTATGTAACAGAGACTTTGACATGTTGCTTCTGAGCAGTCTTCTAGGTCTGGGGTGAGGAAATGGTAGCTATTATGGATGAGGAAGCTAGAATCTAAGCCTTATCTTTGTGTCTCCAAGCCTACTGCTTTCTTTTCTTTTTTTTCTTTCTTTCTTTCTTTCTTTTTTTTTTTAGTTTATTTATTCATTTCAAGAGAGAGAGAATGAGAGCAAGGAAGGGCAGAGAGAGAGGGAGAGAGACCCCAAGCAGGCTCCTCCCTGTCAGCATGGAGCCCGATGTGGGGCTTGATCCCATAAACTGAGATCATGACCTGAGCCAAAACCAAGAGTCGGACGCTTAACCCACTGAGCCACCCAGGTGCCCACGACTACTGCTTTCTACCCCATCCTGGTTGCCTCCGGCAGAAAAGCATAGTGGATGAAAAACATTTCTTAGCAAGAATTTGGACCTGCGTGAAGAGTTTAGTGGCAGACCTTCCAGTGAGAGTTCACGCAGAGGATAATTACTGACAAACCTCGAGTCAACATTTCCTCTGGAAAATTTTGTTTTCATTTCCACATTCCCAGTGACTACTCATTTCTGGAAGAGGGTACATTCTAGCTGTCGTGGGATATCGAGTCCATGTTTGCAATGACTCTTACTTTCTGGAAGAGGTGGAAATTCTCTCCAGGAAGCAAGAAGGATGAGCGTATTTCCTCTCCTCTTTCCAATTCGCTCGTGTTAATGGGAGGAAATCTTAGGCAGGATTTTCATCTAAAGCTAGGAAAAAGTGAGAAATTATTGAATAATACAGCTCTTTCCCATCGAACTTTCTGACATTTTTTTTAAAAACAGAAACAAATTCTAACGATATTTTAAGTTGAAATGGATCTATCCAGCAGTCCTCTTTCCTAAAAATTGTTTTTGAAATTTTATGTGAAAAAAAAAAAGAATGTTTCTTAATTCCTTTTTAGATAAATTTTTGGGGTAAAATATGAAAATTTGGGCAGTGATAACAATGGTGTTGAGCTTCATGATTATCTTTGTGTTTACTCTGCCTGTTGTGAGTCTTGGGAAGGCAGAATAATAAAGAAGCTAGGAAATTGGGCTCTGGAGTTAAATTAGCATTCATTTGTGGGCTGTACCATTTCTCAGCTGTTCTCCAAACTCCGTAACTTCTCGTTTCTTCATCTCTAGTGCATGTAATGGTTTCTGTCTCTCAAAGTTGTTTATTTTTATTTTTAATTTTTTTCAAGTAAGCTCTATGCCCAGTGTGAGGCTTGAACTCATGACTCTAGGATCAGGCGTCGCATGCTCTACCGACTGAGCCAGCCAGGTGCCCTTCTCTAAGTTGTTTTGATGAAAGGTTATTTAAAAAAAGTTTTTTTAAATGGTAATTTATTTTTGAGAGAGAGAAACAAAGTGTGATCAGGGGAGGGACAAAGAGAGAGGGAGACACAGAATCCTAAGCAGACTCCAGGCTCCGAGCTGTCAGCACAGAGCCTGATGCAGGGCTCGAACTCATGGACCATGAGATCCAGACCCAAGCCAAAGTCAGATGCTTGACTCACCAAGCTACCCTGGTGCCCCAATGAAAGGTTATTTATTATGCGAGTGAAGTCCCAGCAACTATTAGCTCTTGTTATTAGAGTCATTATTACTACTATTATTAGTTAGACCAAATCTCATTATAGGCTTTAGTAACTTGATGCAAGAAACCTATAAAAAAGAAAGGTACTTTACATTTTTTAAGATTCTTTTCTTTTGGTGCTTTGCAAAAACACGTGCATGGTAGGTTGGTATCTCAAGGAACAGAATCTAAGACTTGCTCAGGCTAGATGGTCTCAGGAGAGTTGGCTCAAGATTGTAAGGACATCTGTAGTATTCCTTGTGCCCTGCCTGAGTGCCCCTCTCTTTGAGTCCCCTAACTTGAGTAAATGTGTTTTTTAAATTTTTTTCATGTTTTTTATTTATTTTTGGGAGACAGAAAGACAGCATGAGCAGGGGAGGGTCAGAGAGAGAGGGAGATACAGAATCCGAAGACAAGTTCCAGGCTTTGAGCTAGCTGTCAGCACAGAGCCCGATGTGGGGCTCGAACCCACGAACTGTGAGATCATGACCTGAGCTGAAGCCAGACATTTAACCGACTGAGCCACCCGGGCGCCCTGAGTAAATGTGTTTCTGCACTGCTGTCACTGACTCATGGTGTCAGAATCTTAAAGTAGCCCCAGAATAGTGTGCCGGTTCCCTGGAAGGAGGGCTGTGGGGCACAGATACAAGTGAGCGGACACCTTTGCGATGCGGTGTTTTTCCTTCTCCGACAGTGTCAGGAAGCGGCTTCCGTCTAGTGTGTCCACATTTGCATTAAATCAGCTTTTGGTGTATGGTGGTTTATATCACAGATGTTTTAGAACCAGGAAATGTTTCTGCACTTGGTTGCACGTAAAAGAGTAAGTTAAGATGTTGGATCAACTTTTTGGGTTTTATCTGCCGAATTGGGAACCAACTTTGAGTTTTAAAAGGAGGCCTTGGGAGAGATCCATGATTAACCGTCCCTGGGTTGTATAGACTGTGTAGTTGATAAAGTCACAGAGAAGAGGCCGAGTTGGACGGGACTCTATCGTGTGGCCTCTGGGGGACATTGCATGTCATAGGCAGAGCTGTTCACCCATTGGAAAGGTATGGGTAACACCAGAGAGAACATAGAAGAAGGATTCCGGAGAAAGGGGTTGCTTCCAGCAAGGCTGTTTGGGAAATCTTTCAAGATTAGTCTGATCTTGGGGCACCTGGCTGGCTCAGTCAGTTGAGCATGCGGCTCTTGATCTTGGGGCTGTGAGTTTGAGCCCCACATTGGGTGAAGGTTACTTAAACAAATAAACTTAAAAAAAAAAAGAAAAAGGTTTGTCTGACCTTTGTAAAATGGATAATATCTTGGTTGGTGAATTAAGAGTGGAAGGACGCGGCAGCTAAAGAATGTAGCTTGAGCAAAGGCGCAGAAAAGAGAGATTGCCAAAGGCAATCTTTTATTTATTTTTTTAATGTTTGTTTATTTTGGGGAGAGATAGAGACAGAGTGTGAACGGGAGAGGGGCAGAGAGAGAGGGAGACACAGAATCTGAAGCAGGCTCCAGGCTCTGAGCTGTCAACACAGAACCCCATGCAGGGCTCAAACTCACGAACTGTTGAGATCATGACATGAGCCAAAACTGAGTCGGACGCTTAACCAACTGAGCCACCCAGTTGCCCCAGTTTTAGCACTGAGTCGAAGTATAACAAACGATTTGGGGATCGAGAGCCTTCTTCAGAATTATAACGGAAATGATGCTGAAGGGTAACGTTTTCTGTCTCCTCGTGGTTAGGGGTGCTGGGGCTCTTTACCCTGGAAGTCAGGGATGTACACGTTCATCTTTTTATCATTAGTATCTGCAGAGTGACGGGCACATGGTTAGCACTGGTGAAAATGTATTGACTTGTGTCTATCTTAACTTTTGATGTGAGTCAGTGAGAACGTTGATTTTAGGGGGGAAATGCCTATAATGTATCATTTTCACTCTTGCTTTTTCGTTTAGGTGTTTCTCTTTCAGGCTTCCGGGTGGAGGTGGTGGATGGAGTGAAGCTTCATCTGCTGGATGACGTTAGTAGCTGGAAACCTGGAGACCAGATTGTGGTTGCAAGCACGGACTATTCCATGTACCAAGCAGAGGAGTTCACTCTTCTGCCCTGTCCAGAGTGTAGCCGTTTCCAGGTCAAAGTCAAAGGTATCGGACTGCTCAGATTGCTTCTTGGCAAACACTCTTCTCTTGGCATTGCATTCATGGATTACCTCCCACCCCTCCCTCCCAAGGCACGATCACCACCATCAGCATCATCTTGATATTGAAGATCTTAGCAGTGGGGTGCTTTGAACACTAGATCCCAGAGGATGTTAGATAAAAAGTATAGTGCTTATTGAGAAATAATGCTGCTGATAATGATGGTATATAGCAGGCAAATCAGTATTTTTGTGCTATTTCTTTGTTTAAAAAATATGTGTGTGTGTGTGTGTGTGTGTGTGTGTGTGTGTGTGTGTAGTGACTAGATGGATTGATTCCCCCCCCCAAGATCATATCCAACTTCTTAATTTTCTTCTATCAAATAATAATAATGCCAATTATCAACCAATTCATATTTAAATAGAAGTTCTTCACTTTTTAATTAAAAAAATATCTCATGGAACACCTGGGTGGCTCAGTCGGTTGAGCATCCGACTTCAGCTCAGGTCATGATCTCAAGGTGCTTGGGTTCAAGCCCCACGTCGGGTTCTGTGCTGACAGCTCAGTGCCTGGAGCCTGCTTCATATTTTGTATTTCCCTCGCTGTCTGCCCTTCCCCCACTTGTGCTTAGTCTTTCTCTAAAATAAACAAAAAAAAATTCTTTTTTTAATCTCATGATTTTGGGGGCACCTGGGCGGCTCAGTCAGTTAAGCATCTGACTTCAGCTCAGGTCATGATCTCACAGTTTGTGGGTTCTAGCCCTGTGTTGGGCTCTGTGCTGACAACTCAGAGCCTGAAGCCTGCTTCAGATTCTGTATCTCCCTCTCTCTCTGCCTCTCCCCAACTCATGCTCTGTTTCTGTTTCAATAATAAATAAACATAAAAAATTTTTTAATAAATAAAAAAATCTCATGATTTTTGAGTCCTTACTTCCTTGGCAAAAAAGAAAAATTATATATATATATATACACACACACACACACACACACACACATCTCACTAATACTTTTTAAAAATTTTTTTTGTTTTTGAGAGACAGAGACAGCGTGAACAGGGGAGGGTCAGAGAGAGAGGGAGACACAGAATCTGAAGCAGGCTCCAGGCTCTGAGCTGTCAGCACAGAGCCCGATGAGGGGCTTGAAACCACAAACCGTGAGATCATGACCTGAGGTGAAGTCGGACACTTAACCGACTGAGCCACCCAGGCGCCCCATCGCTAATACTTAAAATAGAACCAAAAAAGTATTTTCATAGACTACATTTTTTATTTTTTATTTTTTTTTAACATTTATTTATTTTTGAGAGCCAGAGAGAGACAGATCATGAACAGGGCAGGGGCAGAGAGAGAGGGACACGTGGAATTGGAAGCAGGCTCCAGGCTCTGAGCTGTCAGCACAGAGCCCAACGCGGGGCTCGAACCCATGAACTGCGAGATCATGACCTGAGCTGAAGTCGGACGCTCAACCGACTGAGCCTACCAGGCGCCCCTAGAGTACATTTTTTAAATCACAATCTTTACTGATGTTTTTTGAGCACAAGGAATATGCAGTGAGATGGTGTTAAAAGCTGTATTTAGGAAGCGGGGCTGACGTTTCCCAATATTTATCCCGAGGCGGTTAATAGGCAAGGCTTGTCGTGTGTTGCCTTAATTATGGAATTTATTATTCATCTCACTTATTACATCATTTTCCTTCCTTCTGTACTCAGGATTATATACATTTAGGATATAAAACAAAAGAGCTTACAGTAACTATTTAATAGGCACACACTCATGGGTAATTTAGAGCTTTGTAGTTTGAGGGAAAGAGGTTTTGCTTTAAAAAAAAAAAATAGGGTGATTGGCTCACTTGGGACTTGGTCTCGGCTTCATTCAATGTTGTACTTTTCCTTCTTAATATTACAGAGCATGAGCAGAAAACAAAACCCAAATACCTACAATGCCATCTGTCATTAATTTTGTTTGGAAATTCCCACTCTTGTTCACAAGTCTACATGATGCTGAATCTCCCCGGATCTTAACTGCTTGATTTATTTATATTTTTCCTCCCTGAGTTTCCATAATAAAAACATCAGAGAAAAGCTCATTATTAAAGTGTTCCTAGACTTCCAATAAAGGTAGACATTTAAAAGATTCCTTATCAGTATTAAAACAAGAAGCAGGAAAGAAAAGACAGTAATGTTTGTACTGTTAACGTTTAAGTGGATGTTACTTTAGCTTTGAAGTGAAAGCAAAACCCACTTGATACCCCGTTATCAACATCTACAGAACCATTTCTTTTAATCTGGATTCACCATGCATTTCATTCTTCGTGTGTCCTCAGGGGATTAGAACAAGAGCATATGGACAGGAACCGGAGAGAAGGAAAGAAAGGGAAAGAGAGAGGGAGGGAGGGAAAGAGAGGAAGAGAGAGAGACAGAGGACACTTAGTAGATTCCAGAATATTGCTGCCATCTAGGAGAGGAGTAAACTCCTTGTCCGTGTGTGGTTTTGATGCCGAGAGTGGTTGGAGTAGATGCTCTTTAAAATCTTTGCTCCCTTGTATTCTGTGGCTAGAGGACTGTCTCTCCGATACGTTTCATATTTCCTTTTTTATTTTTTTATTTTTAAAAAAATTTTTTTAATGTTTTATTTATTTTTGATATAGGAGAGACAGAGCATGAGAGGGGGAGGGGCAGAGAGAGAAGGAGACACAGAACTGGAAGCAGGCTCCAGGCTCTGAGCTAGCTGTCAGCACAGAGCCTGACGCGGGGCTCGAACCCACGAACGTGAGATCTGACCTGAGCTGAAGTCGGAGGCTTAACCAACTGAGCCACCCAGGCACCCCAATATTTCCTTTTTTAAAAATATCTTTTGTCTCTTGTCCTCGTGAATCAGAAGCCCCTCAGTTCCTGCACATGGGTGAGATCACTGATGGTGTGGACATGAGAGCAGAGGTGGGAATTCTCACCCGGAATGTTGTCATCCGAGGAGAAATGGAAGACTCATGCTACGCTGGAAACCAGTGCCAATTCTTTGACTATGACACCTTTGGGGGACATGTCATGGTAGGTGAAAAAATTTAAAGAGTTCCTTGATTGATAAATGCATGTTTGAAAAAACTCAAGTTTTCGAGTCAAAAAAACTTTTTATGAGAGAGCGCTCGCGCAAGCATGAGTGGGGGAGGGACAGAGAGAGACGGAGACCCAGAATCTGAAGCAGGCTTTAGGCTCTAAGCTGTCAGCACAGAGTCCGACACGGGGCTCGAACTCAAGTACCGTGAGATCATGCCCTGAGCTGAAGTCAGATGTACAGCCGACTGAGCCACCCAAACACCCCGAATCTTTCAAGTTTTGGGATGAGATTTATATGGATATTGAAAAGAAATTGTGTTTTCTTTATGTAGTGACACTGAAGAGATTTTTCAGAATTAAAAGAGAAAGTTATATCTTCATTTAGTTGACCTGGACCTTTAAACCATTTTGTCCCATGAATTAAATCAATTACATTGGGAAGAACCACATAGAGATAAAAACCCAGTCTTGGTATCCATGCATGCAGTCTCCATGCATAAGAGCTCCAATCGGTTGGTTAAGGATTCAGCTCTTGATTTCAGCTTGTCACAATCTCATAGATCATGGGTTTGAGCCCCACATTGGGTTCTGTGATAACAGCATGGAGCCTGCTTGGGATTTTCTTTCTTTCTCTCTGCCCCTCACCTGCTCATGCTCTCTCTCTCTCAAAATAAATAAATAAACTTAAAAAGAAAACTTTGATATTATGAAAGGGTTAGCAGTAGTAATCTACACATACAAAGTATCTCTCTAAAAATATCTTTTGTATGCAGATTTTTATTCTCTAGAAGTATTGAGCACTCACTATCTGGTAAGCATTGCATTATGTACTGATTGGCCTTCTGGGCTGCATTTTTGGCTACATGTGTTTTAAAATCTGTTTTTGTACACTCAGTAGGTTACGGTTGTTAGCAACATTCTGTTACACTGTTTTCTGAAATGTTGGTCAGTGTTATTCTTTTATTTTTAATAGTATGATAAAAAATCCAGTGTTTAAAAATTTATGGTCTGGGGTGCCTGGTGGCTCAGTTGGATCAGCTCAGGTCATGATTTCACGGTTCATAGATTTGAGCCCCACATCAGGCTCTGTGCTGACAGCTCAGAGCCTGGAGCCTGCTTCAGATTCTGTGTCTTCCTCTCTCTGCCCCTCCCCCACTATGCTTGTCTCTGTCTCTCTTAAAAATGAAAATACATTAAAAAAATTTTTTTTAAATATATGCTCAAATTGTGGATCACAGAGAAATTTTTAAAAAGAATTGAAGTAAGTAATATTATGTGCTAACTAAAACATTGAGGGAGGATTTACAAATAACTATTTATCAAACTATGGTGGAGGTTGTAGAAATGAAAGAACAGGATGAGACTGGAAATGACCAAAATATTTGAAGAAATCAAAACACATAATAGACACATTTCTGTGTCTCTCCTGGTTACATGTCCTTTTATTCTTAAAAGCTATTTTTATGGTTCTTCAACGTATTCACTTATGTTAAGAAGCATTTGCTGGGGCTCATGGCTGACGTAGTCACTAGAGTGTGCGACTCTTGGATTTCAGGGTCAAGAGTTTGAGTCCCACGTTGGGTCTAGAGATTACTTAAAACAAAAACAAAAACAAGAAAAAAGAAGAAGCACTTGCCAAATTAGTAACTGGAGATTCCGGGAAGCAGGGTGCCAAAGAAAAGTTTTAATAGCTGTTCTTTTTCAGGCATTTTCCCTTAGAACAATATTTTTTGCTACTTTAACATTCTAGAGTGTGTCCGTGTGATTCCAGTGATCTTGTCTTACAGATAAGGAAAAATTTTACGTCCGTGCATCTTTCCCACGTGGAACTGAGGCACATGGGCCAGCAGCATCTGGGACGGTACCCCATCCATTTTCACCTGTGTGGGGACGTGGATCACAGGGGAGGGTACAGACACGTGACCTATGTGGATGGCTTGTCGATTCATCACAGCTTCTCCCGGTGCATCACCGTGCACGGAACCAATGGCCTGCTGGTACGTAGCCTCTTGTCCTGTGGATGTGCGTCATCAAAAGCGTTAACTGTCTCTCGGGGTCACAACTTCTCAGTTTGAAAGGAATGAGTTCTTACACTGCATGTCTTCCTCTCTCCTGCTTGTACTGAGAATTCTGGTGTTTTCCTCTGTTCCTTTAAGTGATCAGTAACACCTGACATGTGACTTTGCCCTTGGGTGAAGATTGAAACTCCTCTTTGTGTTTGTGCTGAGCATGCTACACTGATAGCGCTGTCACTTAGACGGATCATGTTATCAGTGACATGATGCACTTGTGTTTCTGCAGATAAAAGACACAATCGGATTTGACACGCTGGGTCATTGTTTCTTTTTGGAAGATGGTATCGAACAGAGAAATACTTTGTTCCACAATCTGGGACTCCTCACCAAACCCGGCACCCTCCTCCCCACTGACAGGAATAACTCCATGTGCACAACCATGCGAGAAAAAGTGTTTGGAAACTACGTCCCTGTGCCCGCCACGGACTGCATGTGCGTCTCTGACAGAGAGGAAAACTCATGTGTGATGCTCAGGGCCTCTGACTGTGGGGGAAGACGTTCTGGAGGACGTTGTTAGTGGGCGGGGTTTTTTCATGACTCATGTTTAAATCACTTTAAAAAATGCCTTGCAGGGCAGTTTCGACGTTCTGGATTGCTCATCCCAACAATAACCTGATTAGTAACGCAGCTGCGGGCTCACAGGTAAGTGATACTAAATGGTGTCAGCTGTTTTGTATTCATGTTGATAAGTATTTTGGATATTATATGGAGGTAACGTAACGTGTGACATTCTAACTCGAGCACGGCCTTGTTTTCTGGTGCTGCTTATTTTATTGGAAGGAGGGTATGTTGATGGTGCTTCTGTTTCTTCCAAATCATTCATGCCAGTTGGTTTTTATGAGTGTGGTAAGACAGATGCCGAATGCAAAAAAAGAGGTGGGCTAACATGTGGGTTTATCATACCTTCAGAGTGTATTGAGACAGATGCCAAACAGAAGAAAAGTGAGGGGCTGATATGTGGGTTTCTCATACCTTTGGAGTGTGTTTTTAGTGTATCACGTGCAGTCTTTCTGACTTCTATTTAAGTCCCGTGTGGCTGAGTAACTGATCATTTCAGTTCTTAATTTTGTTGAACAAAGAAAGCCTTAGCTTTTCTTTATGGGAATGGGTTATCCTATAGAACATGACAGCAGTCATCCTGGTCAAAGGTTACATTTTTTTTGTTAAAGGCGGGGATCATGCACACTTAGGGATTTATCTCCTTGGCAAAGCAGCTAAGCCCAACTCTGTGCCTTATATTACTGTGTGCCTTGAATCATTTCAGAGACACACACATACACAAGTATAACTTAAGGGAATAAATGAACTATTTTTGGATAGCAGAAATAACTCCTGGAGAAAGTTGGAGAGATTTACATTTCTAATTGAGCATGATTCAAAACTGTTAATTTATAATGTAAAACTGAATCTTGAAGACATACTAGCATGACTAGATCTGCGCTGGAAACTATAGTAGACAAATAGGAGTTTTTCAGCAATACCGAAATATTCATATTTATATATCATGGCTATTAAAATTTTTACATGTAAAGAGATACTTAGCATTGTTTCCCAGGATCAAGTGAAAGATAAGTTGAAGGAAGCATTTCTTCCCAATAACTAGAATCCGGGCGTCTCTGCGGGGTGGTCAAATTCACCTCTGCGATTTTCCTTAAAAACATAAAACGTAAAATTCTTACTTGACAGGACCTGGACATTTAATCACTTCAGGTTCCATTCATTCATTTTTCATTCGATATCTATTGAGCAATCTATCAGGTTTGTGTTGAGCCTCTACTTAGAAGGGAGTTCTGGGGGTAAAGAGGATCATGAGTTTGATATGCAGCCTCAGCCCGGATCATCTTCTGATCCGTGGTACGTTTCAAGTGAATGGTGAAGATGAAAGCAAATTGCAAATAGTTGATGAAAAACTGTAAGGTGAGGTTGCCAGAAACCCTTCCTGGGGCTCGTGTGAGAAACGAAGAGAGCGGGTCTCTTGTTTTCCACTCCGTGTTCGTTCTTCCTTTTCGTTCTGTGAATTCTTTCTTTTCTTTCTAGAAAAGCTGTCCCAGTGAAGCTCATGTTTTGGCAAGGGGTTTCCTCCCAAAATAAAGCAAACTCTTTCTTCTTGTACGTTTACACTGACTTTTTACACACCTCCCTTCACCAGTGTGACACCACAGTGTTTAACAGGAAATGGCTGCTACCCCCGTGTTGCCCCCTCCCCAGACCCCGATGCCTCCTGGGAGAGTTCGCTCTACCCTCAGCTTTTAAGGCTATGCTATGGAGCCTCCAGATCTTCTGTGGTCTGTTTCGTGCCCCAAAGAGTAGAGGTGGCAGACACATCTTTTCAGGGTAGTTTAAGACCCATCTGTAAACCTCTATCATGGAAAAATGTTAAATGTTGCCTTCATTTTGTGTATAGGTATATGTGCTTTCCACAGTTCATCTCTCTGTGCTCCTAAAAAACTTTGTTACAATTAATGTAGTACCTAATATGTGTATTTTAGGTCTCTCTGTATTTCCCCTTACACTTTGAATTCTTTGAGAGCAGTCTTACTCCAAGCTTGGCACATAGCTCTAAACAGGTGTTTGCCAAATTTCAATCTATAGCATACTCTGGGACTGTATGTTTACGTTGAATCAGCCTATTCAATCTAAGTTATTTTACGTGACGTTGTTTTTAGCATTGGGCTGAGTTTCAATTAAAATGTACAATAAGGGCACCTGGACGGCTCAGTCGGTCTCCTGTCTCAGCGCAGGTCATGATCTCACAGTTTGGGAGTTCACGCTTTGCATCGGGCTCTGTGCTGACAGCTCAGAGCCTGGAGCCTGCTTCGGATTCTGTTTCCCTCCGCCCCTCCCCTGCTTGCACTTTCTCTCTCTCTCAAAAATAAATACACATTAAAAAAACTTTTTTAATGTAAAATAAAAAAATGGTCATGGGGATTAAGATGATTTGATTTTGACTTTTATATCTCATTTTGAGTATCAAAGATGTTTAAACAGTTCAGCTGCTCCCGTTGAGGTCAGGAATGCTGAAATTGAACAGACACGTTCCAGACTGAGACAGCATCCTGATTCATGCGTGCGGTGGAGTTTTTTTTTTATTCCTTTGGCAAAATTTGCCTCGGGACAGGAAGGGCATTGGAGTTGTTTGAAAGAAGCCAGTGAGTTCTGCGTGTTGGCGGATAGTTGTTTAATGAGTATGACTCACCTATTGATCAGGTTTGCAGGGAAACAGAAAAACCCTCATATTGCTAAAAGGCCATGCTGTCCTGGTCCCATGGAAGGCAGGCAGGCCTCTTTGGTTCTAATTCTCCGTAACTTTTTAAAATAATAACAATGGGAGAGTTATGTTTTGAAAATGAGTTTGGGCCTCAGCCAATTATTTCTATCGAATTCTGCAAGCAGAAGTACGTTTGTTTTTTAAAAGCATGATCAGAATGGCTCTGAAAGTGCCAGGTGAGTGCACAAGGTTTTATAGTCCATTCTGAGCCCCAAACAATGAAAAATTACTGTTAAAAAGATTCATTCCTGGGGCACCTGGGTGGTGCAGTCAGTTAAGCATCTACCTTTGATTTTAGCTCAGGTCATGATTTCACGGTTTTGTGGGTTCGAGCCCCATGTTAGGCTCTGTGCTGATGCTGTGGAGCCTGCTTGGGATTCTCTCTCTCTCTCTCTCTCTCTCTCTCTCTCTTTCTCTCTCCCTCTCCCTCTTTCTCTCTCTTTGTTTTCCCCTGCTCATACTATCTCTGTCTCTCTCAAAATAAGTAAATAAATTAAAAATGTTTTAAAAAGATTCATTTTTGTTTTTTAAGCACTTAGTCTATTGAAGCTGTTTCATAGGGTGGTTTAATAAAATAAGACTTTTAATGATCTTGCCCTTTTAATTACAGGATGCTGGAATATGGTATTTATTCCACAAGGAACCTACTGGAGAATCCAGTGGATTGCAGCTCTTAGCAAAACCAGAACTTACTCCGTTGGGTATATTTTATAACAATAGGGTCCATTCAAATTTTAAGGTAGGTTTCTAGGCTTTAATAAAATCTGTTCATGTGTTTTACAGTGTAAAAGATAGAATTCTGAGATGTACAAGTGAGAAATGTCAGTTTTAGGTAAAACCTGTCATCAAAAAAAGTAGTTTGTGATGTAAAAAGACACAGGGGTGCCTGGGTGGCTCAGTCAGTTGAGTGTCTGACTTCAGCTCAGGACATGATCTCAGAGTTGGTGGGTTCAAGCCCCACGTCTGACTTTGCAAGGGCAGTGCAGAGCCTGCTTCAGATTCTCTGTCTCCCTTTCTTCCTGCCCCTCCCCCACTCAACCTCACTGTCTCAAAAATAAATATTAAAAAAAGAAAGCAGACACGTTCAGGATTATATACCATATCCCACACTCCCAGACATACATACCAACACATGGATGTGCATACAATCTCAGTCATTGCAACAGTGGATTTGATCCCCGTGTCCTGTCCCCTCCCTCATTTCTACCTCCCCTTCTTCATTCCTTCCCTCCCTCCCTCTCCCCTTCTTTCCAATGTCAATACCTTTTAGGGATGTACCTGTTAGATAATACGCTTTTGTAGGTTAAGAAGTATACTTACTTTCTTCTCTCAGCTCACAGTGCTGGTAGAATGTCCTATCGGGCATTTCAGATGAATTATGCAGTAAAATATTGTTTATAATATTGGCCTAATTTAAAATCCTACAGGGACACCTGGGTGGCTCAGGGTTAAGTGTCTGAATCTTGATTTCAGCTCAGGTCATGATCTTGCAGTTCATGGGTTTGATCCCCGCGTCAGGCTCTGTGCTGACGGCTCAGAGCCTGGAGCCTGCTTCGGATTCTGTGTCTCCCTCTCTCTGCTCCTCCCTCGTTCACATTCTGTCTCTCTCTCAAAAATAAATATTAAAAATAAAATAAAACAATACTGATCAACTAAACCAAAGGCCATTGTTTCCACGATATTTAGTATTGATTCCCACCCTCAAGTGATAAATATATTTGCCTCATGTTGGTCACAAGGCACTTGGATATTTTCATTATATAATAACGCTGATGTGATCCACATCAAAGTTCAGTGAATACTTCCCATTTACGATGCAGAGATGATCCTTTAAAAATCTAAGTGTGTTATAGTTTAAAGAGCTTAGACTCACTTAAAGACTTGAGAGAGCAAAAAACCTTGGTCAGAATTATGATTTTTTGAGCTGAGTAGTTGACTAAGGCCAGTAATTATTGAGAATACCATTTCAAAGTGGAAATCCTCAAAATTTTCTGCTGATAGTGATATAAAAAACATCGTATTCTAATTAACTTTTACTGCCATATCCCAGGAGGCCATGTAGGAATCTAGTCTATTAATTATAAGAATATCATATCTAAGTAATGAGGGATGATTAGGTTTTAACTTGTTTGATTTGAGACGGACTGTCCAGAATGATACTTTATAGCCAAGGGAAACAGAACCCTTGGGTCCTCGGACAGTAACCTGTCCTCTTTGAATCAGCCATAAATATACCAACACTGACCTTTTAGATTTTGTTGCTTTTGACACCCCAATCTGTATCTAGTACAGGTCAGTCCCGTCTGTCTGATTCCCAACCGAGTACCATTTGGATGCCTCAGGGACCCCTCACTAAAACGTGTTCCAAACTGAAATCCCTGTTTCTATCCCTAGACCCATTCCCGTATCTCTGTCTCACTGAATGAAACCACTGGCCACCTGATTGCCCAAACAGAAAGCTAGGAACCTTTATCTCTCCCTCTCCCTCACCCTTAGACATTTTGTTAATGGCTAAGCAGTATCCTACCTCGTAAAGAATTCTCGTCTCTCCGTTTTCCCCCATTAGTACTGCCCAAGTCTCTGTCACCTTTATTTTTCTTCTGGATTACCAGGGTGAAGTCCTTTCTTATCTCTTAGCTCCCTTTTTGTCCCTTTCCCTTTCTGATCCATTATTCATCCTGTAGGTAGAGCATTCTTTCTTAACACGCAGTTAATTACATTGCCTTTATTAAAAGTCTCATTGAATGGACTCTAGCGCATTGACTCTACTATGTTGTCCTCTAGTTGCTTCTCTTTAGCCTTATTCCTTGCTTTCCCCTCCTCCGTACATTTCCTGTTAGTTCATCTAAGACTCCTCTCAGGCCTCATTTTCAGGCTTTTCATACCAACGATCTCCTTGAGTACTTTTCCTCTGGGCTTTTCAGCTGCTTCCCACCCATGCCCCATGGCCCTTCATCCCAACCCATTCTTTTGTGTGGTTGGGTCCTTCCCGTCCCTCATTGTTCAGCTTTAGGAGGCCACTGCTTTGAGGAGACCTTCCCTGTGTCCTCTGTCTCCCACCAATGAAAACAGTTTCATTTGGCGCCTCTTATGTGCTGCTAAAGTGTCATCTGCTCCCTTCATCCCTGCTTATCATACAAGATGTCAATTGTTTCTTTAATTGTATGTCTTCCTGCTAGTATATGTGCCAACAAGAGCAAAGACCATGTTTTTCCCATTAATGTATGATGCTTGGTGCCTAGTGGAAGGTAGGCACCAATTTGAGTATTTGTTGAATGACTGAATACGTAAAATCATTAAAATATCCAGAAAGGTAATTGTTTTCATAACAATTCATTGCTGTTTCCTCCTCTCCCTTCTCTTTGGTGGATGTGATAAGCTACAAGTAATTTTCATGAGTCATAAGAAGTATGTAGCTCTAACTTAGGATTCATGTTCATTTCAGTCCATTATTATATTTTCCAGGCTGGCTTATTTATTGACAAAGGTGTCAAAACAACCAGCGCTAGTGCGGCAGACCCCAGGGAATACCTCTGTTTGGATAACAGCGCAAGGTAGAGTCTGTCCTTTGACGTCACATTCTGGCCCTATCTTGCCAAAGCAAAACTTCCTGAGTTTGAAGTCATTGTGCTCTGTTCTTTTGTAACTCATTTAAACTGAAGTTTTCAAAGTTTGCAGGAAAGCTCTGGGGAAACTTTTTTTCCTCTCTGCTGTTCTAGGTCCTGTGGCTGGTTTGTTTGTTTTAAAATCCTACTGAGATGCCAGAGAGGTTGATACTTTCCCCTTTATTCACAGTCATAAATTGATGTTAGCGAGATATGCAAAAAGGGAAAGAAAAAGGAGAGAGGTGTTGAAAACAGGGTCTACATTTGGCCTAACACAGAACATGATTCATTGAAAAACAAGCTAAGATGTTTTAGTGTACTTCCTGAAAACCAAGGCATATCGAATTTATTGGTAGCAGTCAAAATGGAACACTGCGTTGAAATGTATTTCACAGGGAAAGGTCTCGAACTTGATGAGCAAGCTAGTTTGGTTCAGTTGTTTGTGGTCTGAGTCCCATCATCTCTGGGCTCTGTGTTGCCCCCCTTTATAACCACAAAATGTGGTTGGGAGAGGGAGAACATTTCAACAAAGTTCTTCTCTGTGCTCTCTAAGAGCCAAAATAAATAACAGGTCTCCAATGGAAATAAAAGTTTTTGGAAAAGATGGCAACTTAAAGTCCTATTCAGCAGAAACTGCGTACATGTTATTTTCCTATAGTTCAAGTTGATTGACTGACTTACAGTTTTAAAGGGTGCTGGGTTGAATGGGCTCTGTTGATAGGTATTTAAGAAGAAGATACCAGGCCCTACTGTTGACAAGGGAATAAGATAGGATCCTCACTGTAGGTTGGTAAGTCCATTTAAGTGTGAGGCAAGATCCTTGCGACACAGTAATAAGGCATGAGGCCAGGAGAAAACTGGAGAAAGTACAGTTAGTAAAATTACTCATCAGGCCTCCTTAAAGGTCAAGTTGAGTCTGAAATATTTTAAGGCAATGATCAGATGACATTTGAGAAACCAGGATGCTATGGGCATTATTTAAATAAAACACAAGTTACTGGACACCTAATAGCTAAACAAGATATGAAATGGGAAAACAGGAGATGAACTTAAAAAGAAAAAGGAGCATAGTGAGGACAATGAACTATGAACCAAGAAGAAGATATTAACTGCCAAAACAAAGAAATCTTTGCTGAAAGGACATAGCTGCTTTTTAAGAGTTTATTTTAACTGGTAGAACGAGTAATGTGTACTTTGCTTAGTATTAACAGAAAAGTGCTTAAACACAACACAGTTGATTTTCTCTTCTCTGCCTTAAAAAATTTGTGTGTGTGTGTGTGTGTGTGTGTGTGTGTGTGTGTGTGTGTATGAATGGATGGATGAGAAAATACATTTCAGAACTCATTGGTACTATAATTAGGCTTGAGAGTAAAACAATTCATCCATAATGGCCTGAGAAGTTCTTTACTGGGTATGTGTATGTGTATATATATGTATTATGAGAATGGTAATTTTTTTCTCTGCTCTTCATTATTTCTCTTACCAGTTTATAAACACATATATAGTGGGAATTAGACTCCATTTGCAAGTTGTTATTGGAAAGAACTGCTTATGGGAGATGAATAACAAGACATTTGGCAGTTGGTGTATACATTTAATTTTGTATAAACTAATGTATAGAATATGCCCACGTACATTCATACAGTCCAGACATGAGTAAGATTGATAAAACATGAATGCAATGAGTAATAAGGCAGCCCATGAATTAAACATTAGGCTCATGGGATCCAGAGATATTTAGTCTATTCAACAAAGGGGAAGTTGACTCAACAGTTAATCAGATGAGCCTTTCTGTCTGTCTTCAAGATGTGAAATTACAGGCATCCAAAGATGGGAAATTATAACCCAAGAAAGCTCTTGGTTTGAGATCTGGGACATTTCATCTAAGGGAATCAAGGAGCACAGCAACCTGGTAGTATTTAAAGCCAAGGCCAATTAAGGGAGGTTGGAAAATGTGAAACTAAAGCTCATGATTAAGGATGATGAAAAATTGGGAAAGTTAAGTATTGTCTATACATCAAGTGGGAAAGAGGTTGGAAATAAAGGGTATCCAAGCAAGTGGTCAACAATCGATGTATATGGATCAGAATTTCAGAAAAGGTAAGATGGCTCCAGCAGAGAATCATGTTGCTTTAGGATCCCTTTCCTTTTTTTAACTTTCTTTTAGATCATTGTGTAGTTTTCTTTCTAGAACTCTTTCGTCTGCTTGATGTTGTATAATGACTATGAAGCTGTATGGCAGCAGCCACATTGCCAGAGAGTGGGAGATGGCCCAGAGTCAGACTTTTCACCGCTTAGGTCAGAGCTCTTTAGTGTAAGCGGTCAAGTACACAATCTAAGGACGGACACAATGCTTTGAGACTGGTTTCCTGTGGTCCATTCTCTGCAGCCCTTTCACCAAGTAGCACTGAGTGACCAGTTCATAAGAAAAAAGTGAAGTCAGTTGTATCACTTCCTTGATTCCGTGTTTCTGAAGACTGCTCATCACTCTTTCTATCTATCTGTCCATCCATCCACCCGTCTTCCTTTTATCCGCCTACTTTATTGAGGTATGGTTACCATCTAAAGAGCTGTGCATATTTAACGCGCACATCTCAGGGAGTTTGGGGTTAGGTATATACCCATGAAACCATCACCACCATCGAGGTCCTGTACATACCCATCACCTCCCAAAGTTTTCTTACCTTCCTTTATTGTTATCATTTAAAAAGTTTAAGAATATATTTTTTATCTTTTTGTGGTAAGAACACTTACCCTAAGATCTATTGACTTAGCAAATTTAAGTGAACAATACAGTATTGTTAGCTATAGGCCCTGTGCTGTGTGACAGACCTCTAGAATTTATTTATATTGCATAACTAAACGTTGTATCCTTTGACCATCACCTGCCTGTGTCCTGCTCTCCCTAGGCCCTCACCACCGTTATGCTAGTCTCGGCTTTTTGTTACTGCATTTAGAAAAAAGAACCATGTCCTTGCCTGGCATATGCTCACTTCTCTGTCCTCTGCCCCATACTGCTTCCTCTCCAGCCAACTTGCTTGTTCCTCGGCCAGGCCCACTCATGCCTCAGGACCTTTGCACTTGCTGCTCTCTGTGCGTGTCATCTTCTCCCGTGATAACATCTATTGTGCCAGCAACCAGGGTAGTGGCATTTGTGCAGACGATGTTTCCTGACTCCGTGGTTTGAACACGTCAGCCTGCTGAACTGGTTTTTGGAAAGCTATTTAGTTGTTTCTTCCCAACCCCTGTCCCCACCCCCCAGCTTTGTAAGATTAAGATAGAAGTAATCTTTTTTAAAAAACAGGTGGCCTTGGAGAGCCTGGGTGGCTCAGTCAGTTGAGCATCCAACTCCTGGTTTTGATTTAGGTCATGATCTCATCGTTCATGAGTTTGAGCCCTGAGTTGGCCTCTGTGCTGACAGCATGGATTCTGCTTGGGGTTCCCTCCGTCCCTCCCCCCTCCTTTCTCTCTCTCAAAAGAAATAAATAAACATTCAAAAAATAGGTGGCCTTATGGAATTATTTATTTGATTTATTATGGTGGTTTGACACCAACTTTTTTGACCTTTTCATTAAGGTCCTTGTAAGTGTTGTAGAAGGAAGAGAAAGAAGAGGTAAAATTCAGTGTTTGTAATTAACAAGTTAATTAAATACACTCTTTTAGATTTAGACATTTTAAATATTGAGCCAGTTTTATCTCTGGATCTAAAACATCTCACTAGAACTCAACTCAAATAATACTCTAGTTCACATAAATGTATGTTGAAATACCTGATACATTTATTCAGTTTGTTTATTCTCGTGTCATGCAGCTTAAGAATTTGTGAACACACCAGATTTCCTAGTCTGAGGTTTGTTTGTTTGCTTTGAAAATGGTTTTAGTGCTCCGAATGTTCTGTAATGTCCTATTCTATAATATAAGTTGCTTTAAAAAAAAATAACTAAGAAGATATGAAAGCAGTTCTCTGGAAACTTATATAAGTAAACATAATTTTTTTCAATATCTGAAATATGAATAGTTAAGTTATAAATTGTGCCTTAGGTTTTGTTTGTTTGTTTTGGTCAGATCTAAATCCTGCCTTTTGACACTTAAGCTTTCAGTTGTGAATAACTGATTTTCAATGCTTTTTATTTTTTAAAAAGTCCTTTTTTTTTTTTTAACCCCAAGGTTTAGGCCTCATCAAGATGCAGACCCTGAAAAGCCACGTGTTGCTGCTTTAATTGACAGGCTCATTTCTTTTAAAAATAACGACAACGGAGCTTGGGTCCGAGGGGGAGACATCCTCGTTCAGAATGCGGCGTAGGTATTCTCTACAAAGTCCTTATCTAATGGCACCTACGTGTTTATTTTTTGAAGGTGATTTAAAAAAAACCCAGTGTGCTCAAAGTACGGCGATAGTTTCTGGAATTACATTATTATTATTATTATTATTATTATTATTATTTAATTTATGTATGTTTCATAGTCTCTACGTTCAACATAGGGCTGGAACTCAGACCCCGTGTTCAAGGGTTGCCGGCTCCTCACTGAGCCAGTGGGCGCCCCTGGAATCATATTATTATTATTACTAATAGATGGGGGGGGGCTCTGAGGAAGCGTTTGCTCGCGCTCACAGACGGCAAGTGTTTGAAATCGTTCATTCTGTTGCTTTTATTGGAGTTGAGCTTGTCTGGTGACATGAGAGGTTTTTGATGAGACTGAGCAGGAACTGGGGATTTAACTTTATATAACAAACAGCGTCTATGTCAGAGAGCTAAATAAAGATTTTGAAACTCCCTGGATTTTTTCCCCTTTCCTTCTGGAAACTCACAAGTTTTCCTGTTGCCCTCTCACTGCCATTACAAATACAAGTTGCAAATTCCACCTTCCTGTCTATTGACTTATGGCTTAATATGACTTGAGGCAGTAGGCATCTTGCTTTTTTCCTGTTTGCATAATTTTAGAAGTCTGATGTGCATTGAGCTAAGATTGGGTGTTCAAAAGTCTAGAAAAACATGTGCTTTTTTTTTTCTGGCTGGCACTGACATTAACTTCTTGGCATTTTCCTGTCACCTCTGACTTTCATCATGCAAAAAATTAATTTTGTATTAAAGCTGTAGAAATACCTTGGGTATTAATGTTGAAAAATTTTGAAGAGAATCTCATGACCTAATTGTTTTCAAAATAATCATATGGGGCGGCTGGGTGGCTCAGTCGGTTAAGCCTCCGACTTCGGCTCAGGTCAGATCTCACGTCTGTGGGTTCGAGCCCCGCGTCGGGCTCTGTGCTGAGAGCTAGCTTACAGCCTGGAGCCTGCTTCCAGTTCTGTGTCTCCTTCTCTCTCTGCCCCTCTCCCTCTCATGCTCTGTCTCTCTCTGTATCAAAAATAAATAAAACATTAAAAAAAATTCAAAGTAATCATAAAAATAATACAGCTCACAATTGTGTGTGGTTACTATGAGTAAACACTCTACTAAAAGGTTTGGCATTAATTAGTATGTTTAATGCCCTCAAGTATCCAGTGAGGAAGGTTATGTTCTTGGTTCAACTTCTAAGTGAGAAAACTGAGGGAGAGTCAAGGTGAATGACTTGCCCAAGGTCACGTGGCCAGTAATCCGCTAAGATTTGAACCAGCTGCCTTCACTGTGGGGTGTGTGCTTTCAGTTATTAGGAAGTGAAACATTTTTTTTGTGGTCTTGGGGAGTAAACATTATTGGAACCTCCTGGATTTTCCCAAAAATTAAATACTGAGAGAAATTATCTCTTCTTACATGAGGTATTAAATGTTCTTTTATTCTTTTTTCTCATAGATTTGCAGATAATGGAATAGGACTGACCTTTGCCAGGTTTGTAGTTATTTTTAAAATACTTACCTGATTATTTTAAAGCTGTAAGGTAAACAGCTCTGGTTTTTTTGTGTGTGTGTTTTTGGGGGGAGGTGGATTTGGTCACACCTTGATTGTTCTATCATTATATTAGCAGTTGATAAAAAAAAAAAACACCCGCTTCCTGATACCACTAGAGGGCCAAAAATACATTTTTCTTAATTAATTGAATTCCTACCAAAGTCATAGGTTAACATAGCTGGAATTCCATGGTAGTGTTGGCCTGCCTGTCATATTTTTGGCTTAGAAGAAAACACTTGAGAGGAAGGGGATAAAAGCTGGGAGCATATTAAATATTTTATTTCTTAGAAGCTGGTCTAATTTTGCTGTGATATTAAGAACTGAACTTTTAGGGGCGCCTGAGTGGCTCAGTTAGTTAAGTGTCTGGCTTCAGCTCAGGTCATGATTTCGCAGTTCGTAGGTTCGAGCCCCGTGTCAGGCTCTGTGCTGACAGCTCAGAGCCTGGAGCCTGCTTCAGATTCTGTGTCTCCCTCTGTCTCTGACCCTCCCCTGTTCATGCTGACTCTCTCTGTCTCTCAATAAAAAAAAAAAGATAATAAAAAATAAATTAAAAAAAAGATTAAAAAAAAAACTGAACTTTTAATGTTACATACTTTTCTCCAGACGACAGTTATTTTGGGTACTGTCTTAAATATGCCTGTCACTTAAGTGTTACATTCAGGGCAAGTTCATTCTCAGTATAATACTGTTGTTGGAGACTAAAACAATCAGTTGTTGCTGTTAAATGAAATTTCATGTGTTTGATGTGCACACCATGTATTAATTTATACGTGGTATGTTCACAGTTTAGAAGGACTTTTTGATGACTTGATAATAAGTGTTAAAAAAAGCTCCTAGCTGCCTTGAAGGTTTTTAGCTTTTAAGTTACAGTGTGTCTTCCCTTGAGGGTCAGTTTAAATTCCCTGGAGGTGGGGCGTAATGGCTGTTCTCATTTTAACAGTGATGGAAGCTTCCCCAGTGATGAAGGCTCCAGCCAGGAGGTGTCCGAATCTCTCTTTGTTGGTGAAAGCAGGAATTATGGCTTTCAGGGTGGTCAGAACAAGTATGTAGGCACTGGAGGAATCGACCAGAAGCCCCGGACCCTACCTAGGAACAGGTAAGCATTGCTCTAGCCTGTAAAATGGACTGTAAAATTTGAACAAAAGATGAAAACCTAACCCTTTTGAGGTTTTTTTTGAAATTTTAATTTTTTTTAAATTTTTCTTTAACGTTTATTTTTGAGAGAGAGAGAGAGAGAGAGAGAGAGACATAGCGTGTGAGCAGGGGGAGGGTCAGAGAGAGTGGGAGACACAGAATCAGAAGCAGGCTCCAGGCTCTGAGCTGTCAGCGCAGAGACTGATGTGGGGCTTGAACCTACGAACGTGAGATCTGACCTGAGCCGAAGCCGGACGCTTAACCAACTTAGCCACCCAGGTGCCCCGAAAACCTAACCCTTAATGGAAGTTTCTGTAGTAGTCCTGGGTGGATTGGTTCTTTCCATGATGCTTTCCCCACCTTATCTTATTATTATTACCGCTATTATTGTTATTGTTGATATTATTACTATTACAATTGGGCATATTCTGGAATCTTGGAGTATTAACTATCAGGCACCTTATAGATTTCATTATATTTGTATAATGGAGGAAACCCTCTTATTTTTCATTCCTTGCTTAAGGCCTTATATAAGTGCTGACTTTTTTGTTTTCTTCTTTCTTGAGCCACAGAAAGTAGTCAAACTGTAAACTATAATATTGGGTCACTCTTGGCCTCAATTTGTGAGGTGGGTTTGCAGAAATAGCCCTGGAAAAAGGAAATAACTTACTGAAAAAAGTCCTAGAAAATGAGTTTGATAGATGCCAAAACTGACTCAAAACCTAACCACGGCTGTGCAATTACCAGTGTTTTCAGTGGTACGGAGTAGACTTTCGGCATGTTTTCTGGCAAAATAATCACAGAGTCATTAACATAGTACTTAGCACTAGAAAGATGCTTCAGAGCTTTTGGGGAATCCGTAACTAATTACCCTCTCCATACCTCGGTTCTGAGACCCAGTTCAGAATTGTCCTCATTGTACTTGTGAGAAAAACAGATAGAGAAAAACTCATGTTCTGAAGGTCTCATGTCGGACCCGCTGCCAGAATTCATCTTAAAGTTATACGCTGTTTGTGGGCCTTGGGCTAGGACGGGTCGGGGGAACGGGCCAAAGGGGCTGCTCACTTTGAGGGGCGGGGCGAAGAGTGACCTCGGTTCCATCCCCCCCATGCTTGTTGTTGGGATGTCTTGAATGCCATTATAAGCTGTGCTCCGTGCAGCCGCCTGTTCCTCAGACTGTGGAAGCCACGAGGAACAAACCTTCAGGGATTTTTAATCGCTAACATTTATTAAGTGCTTGTGATGTGTCAGGCCCTGTTCTAAATACTTTATTCTTCACTTAATCCTCGCAAAGCCCAGTGAGGTAGGTACTGTCATTGTCCTGCTTTATAAACGAGGAGCTCACTCAGAGTAGCTGAGGTGGGATTCAAACCCTGGTAGTTTGCCTTCCTCGCTGGCTGCGCTCATCACAGGGTTTGTCTGCAGTATGATGGTGGCCAATTCCATTCTTTTTATTTGACATTGGCTTCCAATGTTTTTCTTTTTCTTTTTTCTCTTTTTTTTCTTGAGAGAGAGTGCATACACACGAGGGGGGAGGGGCGAAGGAAGGAGAGGGACAGAGAATCTTAAGCAGACTCCATGACCAGCGTGGAGCCTGAAGCGGGGCTCCATCTCACAACCATGAGATTGTGACCTAAGCCAAAATCAAAAGTTGGATGCTTAACTGACTGAGCAACCCAGGTGCTACACCCCTTTTTAAAAAAATTTTTTAATGTTTATTTTTTTTATTAAAAAATTTTTTTATAGTTTATTTATTTTTGAGACAGAGAGAGACAGAGCTTGAGTGGGGGAGGGGCAGAGAGAGAGAGAGGGAGACACAGAATCTAAAGCAGGCTCCAGGCTCTGAGCTTTCAACACAGAGCCTGACGCGGAGCTCAAACCCACCAACTGTGAGATCATGACGTGAGGAGAAGTCTGATGCTTAACCAACTGAGCCACCCAGGTGCCCCTGTTTATTTTTGAGAGAGAGAAAAAGCATGTGTGGGGGAAGGGCAGAGACAGAAGGAGACACAGAATCCAAAGTAAGGCCTAGGTCCCCAGCCATCAGCACAGAGCCTGGCATGGGGCTTGAACCCACCAACTGTGAGATCATGACCCGATCTGAAGCTGGATGCTTAAACAATTGACCACCCAGACACCCTCCCCCTTTTTCTAATCGAAGTATAGTTGATGTACAATATTATGTTAGTTTCAGGTGTACAAAATATTGATTCAACAGTTACATACATTATGTGGCCTTCAGGTTTATTTCAAAAAGCTTATTGCTGCTTCACGAAGGAGAATTTTCTAAAACAAAGATTCCTCATTGGTCAGTGGATCCAGAGTTATTTTACCATATCTCTACAACTTTTTCTATGACAGAGAGCCATTCTGGGATATATCCTTAGAAGTACATCAAGATGCATAAATTTTTAACCACGCTACTTCATTTTCTTGCTGGCATGTGTGCTTTTACTGTAAAACACTGCCAAGTTGTAAACTCATGTTGCTATGGAAATCCTCTGCAGTGCCATTAAAGAATTTAAGAGGGGAGAAACCTAAAGGATCCAGACTATTATGGGGTTTGTACCTTAATTATGATTAATGATACATGATTAGCAGGTTAAAGAGTTTGTGTTTGAGCAGAAAAGAGGTAACTGAATAAACCAAATTTCTCAATCCAGCCAGCGCCTTTGACATAGTAAGCCTCGAGGATTTACACTTTTATGCTTTTAAGTATATCATTTCATCTTATTACTATCATTTAGTGGCTTGAAAGGAGAATCTCCCTGTGAAAGCACAGATTTGTCTTTTATTCTCCTGCCAGAGATTTTGGAACCAAAACCGAAGCATAGGAGCTCCCAAATAAAAGGTCTTAACTGAGTTGATTCAAGGAAGCAAAAGTCACCTCTTCAGAGAGGCCCCCATTCTGTCCAAAACGGCATCTCTCCTCCTACCCAGCCTGCTGGATCACCGTGTCTCTGCCTGCACAACACGCACTGCCTGAAAGGATCCTTGTTTTTCTGTTTGCCTTTTCCACGGTTTTGCTCAGGGATTTTATCATGGCACCGCTGTGCCCTAGAATTGTGCTTAGCGTGTACGAGATCTTCAACGGTGTTTACGAAACAAACGTGTACGCGACATGCCGGCGCAGGGATGGGCCCACGTGCATTAAACAAAATTTTGTATTTCAACAGGACGTTCCCAATTAGAGGCTTTCAGATTTACGACGGGCCCATTCATCTAACCAGGTGTACTTTCAAAAAATATGTGCCAACTCCAGATAGGTACACCAGTGCGATCGGCTTCCTGGTGAAGAATCCCTGGCAGATAACCCCCAGGAATAACATCTCCCTCGTGAAGTTCGGTCCACACGTAAGTACGCGCCTACAGTACCTATTTGTGACCACAGCAGGAGGAAGGGGGGTAGCACATTGCCAGAGACAAACACACGAACCAAGTTTTCGTACTGAGTCTTTACAACCGGGAGGAGAAATCTATGCAAAAGAGACTCCTGATTCCATGCACGTTGTCCCCTTGAGTTCATGTGACTGGGGTATTTTTGACATTCAAGTGATATCTTGAAAGGAACCATGTCTTCAAGTGATAGCACGGGACTGGGGAGGGGGGAGTTTCATAGGAACAAGAGGACATAGATTTTGAGGAAGTTTGTTGTAATAATCTTTGAAGTGATTTGAGTTCTGCCTGGCGTTTTATTTGTCTGAGGCTTATTCTTCTGGGGAACCAGAGGATAAAAGGCTGGGAAAGAAGAGGAATCCTGGCATGGTATAAAGCAAATACAGATACAAACTGTTGGAAGGTTTTTATGAAGACTACAAAGAAGACTGAGAAATAATTGTTTACAGTACAGCGGCCCACAGGAATTGTTTTCTTAGTAGTTCATCAGTGGCCTCTGTATCCTTAGTACACAGGACAGTCTGGTTATGGACCTCTCCGTCCGTCATCTTGCCAGTTCCAAAATGACCTTGGTTCACGGAGATGGAGTCTCAGACTGTCTCGCTTGACGCTTCCACAGGCGGCCACAACTGGGAAGTGGCCCACACGTCTCTCATTCACGTCCACAGGCTGACTCTGTCGAGCCTAGTTTAAAATAGAACATGGGTTAGTTTACCAAAGCCTGTATCTGGTTTTCTAGAATGGCTGAGGCAGGAAACAGAGGAACAGGTGCAAACTGGGATGCCAGCTTGGTTGGCTGGTTCTCCTAGGCCATGTGACTGCAGGGGAGGAGGGAGGGGCTGCCCTAGCAGGTCATTTCCCACATGAATAAATAGGGCGGTCTTCAGATCAGTGTGGAGGCTGGGTGTTCACCTGCTATCCACACAGACTTCCATACATGGAGCTGCAGTGACCATGACAGTCGTTCTGGGAAACGGTTAAGTATTGTGTTGGTTGTGGCATTCGGAATTCTGACATCCAGCGGTCCAAGCACAGGGGTCATCATCCAGGAGCTCTGATGGTGCTCATGCCCGGCGACAGCTTGTAAAGGGAATATTTGCCACAGTTGTGCTCCCTGAGGAGGTGGGAACCGTGCCCCAAACTTCCCTTAGGCTCAACCACAGGAGGTACAAGGGAAATGAGGGAAAAAAAGCCTACGACTAAGAATCTAGAGCCGGCCCCACTTGTCACAGACATCACTGATTTTTCATTGACTTGCTCATCGGTGGCTCAGTCAGTTGAGCATCTGACTTCGGCTCAGGTCATGATCTCAGGGTTGGTGAATTCGAGGCCCGAGTGCCACATCAGGCTCGCTGCTGTCAGCTTTGGATCCTCTTTCTCTACCCCTACCCTGCTTGTGCTCTCTCTCTTTAAAAAAAAAAAAAAAGGTGTATCTGCATGGCTTGAATAGCATGAATAATTTATTGCTAATAAGAAGCAGCTCAAGGCTATAAAACATGTAATCTGCAGCCTGCTTTGCAGCTGTGTACTACGTGTTTAATAAAAGCTTTAGGGGCGCCGGGGTGGCTCAGTCAGATGAACGTCTGATTTTGGCTCAGGGCATGATCTCCTAGTTTGTGGGTTCGAGCCCCACCTCGGACTCTGTGCTGACAGCTCAGAGCCTGGAGCCTGCTTCGGATTCTGTGTCTCCCCCTTTCTCTCTGCGCCCCCCTCCCCACTTGTGCTCTGTCTCTTTCTCTCAAAGATAAATAAACATTTAAAAAATAATAATAAAATAAAATCTTTAAATTACCTCTACCTGATATAAGAATTACTGAGCTGGGTTTGGTCTATGTTTAGGAGAAAGTAACCTACACTTTTCAGCGGATTCTACTGAGTTCAGTGGTCACCGAGCTTACCAAGGCAAGATTTGGCCTGTGTCTCAGTTTGGAATTGTACTTGTTTTTTTGGTGAGGGGGGTAGGGAGGTGTCAAATGAACAAGCAATTAAGGCATTTGGAGTGAAATGAAATGACAAACTAGCTTAGAAGATAGAATTTATAATAGACTTTTATTTAACTGAGGTATATTTTGCCTGCAGGGGAATGCACACATCCTAAGTGTTAAGCTTATAATTTTTAACAAATATTCATGACTACATATTTCCCTTCCCCACCGTTCTGATTCTCTTACCATGGGTTGGTTTTGTCTGGAGAGGAGGTCATAGTTTTTAAATGGAAAAGAAAGGAAAACATCAACTATATTTAAAAATACATTTTTTTTTACTGTTTTTATTTGAGAGAGAGAGAGAGAGAGAGAGCATGAGCATGGGAGGGTCAGAGAGAGAGGGAGACACAGAATCTGAAGACAGGTTCCTGTCTCTGAGCCGTCAGCACAGAGCCTAATGTGGGGCTCAAACCCACAAACCGTGAACTCATGACCTGAGCTGAAGTCAGGTGCTTAACTGACTGAGCCACCCAGGTGCCCCTCAACTATATTTTTAACATTTGCTACCCTACCTGAACTCCTCAAGGCTTTGTCATTTCCAACCCCCAGCCATGTCATAATTAATTGAAAACTTTGGGGGGCGCCTTGGTGGCTCAGTTGGTTGCGTGTCCGACTTCAGCTCAGGTCATGATCTCACAGTTCGTGAGTTCGAGCCCCACATCGGGCTCTGTGATGACAGCTCAGAAACTGGAGCCTGCTTCCGATTCTGTGTGTCCCTCTCTCTGCCCCTCCCCTGCTCTTGATCTGTCTCTCAAAATTAAATAAGTGTTAAAAAAAAAAAAAGAAAGAAAACTTTGGGTGCCGCGGTTGAGAACTACGAACTGTGACTCAGAACCGTCCTGACCTCAGAGCATTTGTCATGGATGTGCAGTTGGACGTCCCCACGCAGGGGGCGCTGGCCTTCCTTTTGTGATGTCCTTGTCCTTCCCTGCTGGCAGGTCACTCTAAATGTCTTCTTCGGGAAGCCTGGCCCCTGGTTTGAAGACTGTGAGCTGGATGGTGATAAGAACTCCATATTCCACGACCTCGACGGCTCTGTGACGGGATACAAGGACGCGTATGTGGGAAGGATTGACAATTACCTGATCCGCCACCCAAGCTGTGTGAACATTACCAAATGGAACGCGGTGGTCTGCAGCGGGAGCTACGCCCAGGTAGGCCCCAGTGCTCTCTGAGGCCTGATTCCCAGCCAGCTTTGGAGAGCACCACTTGGGTGAGGAGTGGTCCGCTACGCCTCAGCATGGTCGATACCTTCCAAGGCGTGACCTTCCTCTAGGAAGAAAGAGAAAAAAGTCACGAGGAATGATGGATTCATACCGATGTTTTTAAGTTTATTTATTTTGAGAGAGAGTACGTGAGCAAGCACAGGAGAAGGGCAGAAACAGAAAGAGGGAGAGAGAGAATCCCATGCAGGCTCTGCGCTGTCAACATGGAGCCCGATGCGGGACTCGAACTCACAAACCGTGAGATCATGACCTGAACAGAAATCCAGAGTCAGACGCTCAATGGACGGAGCCATCTTGGTGCCCCGTGAGCTTATACAATTTTATTTAAGGTTCCCCTGTGGCACACCAGTTAAACAGGTGGAAAAGTGGGTCCAACAGCAGTAGGACGACTTGCTCTTGTTTAAATATGGTCGGGATATGGTTGGGGTGAGAACCCATATTTCCTGAGTCTTAGTCCAGGTTTTCTTGTCATGTTACAGCTCTGCCCCGAGAGGGGGATTTATTCTTTGCTTTCAGAGTCATTGTCTCTACTAAATTAGGGAATCAGGCAGAGGAACGAAGATTCAAGGGAGTCCTCTGACTTACTTTAAAGGAGTATTAGCTTCTTTGGTGTGGGATTTCTCATTCCCATATGGGGGAAAAAATGTTATTCTTGCCCAAGTTCTGGGAAGGACAAGGACAAAATGGAGAATTAATTACAGTAAAGAAGAAAACATGGTTTAAAATGTAATTTCTTTTTTCTTTTCATCTTATTCTTTAAAAAAAAATTAATGTTTATTTTTGAGAGACACAGACAGAATGTGAGTGGGGGAGGAACAGAGAGAGAGGGAGACACAGAATCCAAAGCAGACTCCAGGTTCCAAGCTGTCACCACGGACACCCAATGTGGGGCTCGAACCCATGAACCCTGAGATCATGACCTGAGCTGAAATTGGATGCTCAACCAACTAAGCCACCAAGTGCCCCCCTTTCATTTTATATTTAATCAGTATCGCCTGCTAAAACTAAGGTAACCTATCAATACCTTGGAAGCTATAGAAATTCTAGAATTACAAGGCACCTAGGTGGCTTAGTCCTTTAAGTATCTTGTCAGCTCAGGTTTTGATCTCAGAGTCATGAGTTCAAGTCTCAGACTGGGCTCAATACTGAGCATGAAGCCTACTTAAAAATGAAGAAATTTTAGAATTAAAAAGCTTTTAGTTCTTTTTGTAGTTGTAGTTTTAGTTACATTTCATATGTATGTGTCTGTCTGAAAGTGGTGTATACTCACCAATGGAATAAAAAATTATTATAAATGTGTCTGTCAACCCTTTGGATTTCGAATGGATTTGAGAATATAAACCTGATCCTTCTATCTTATAAAGCAGAGTAGCAATTCAATTTTTACTGAAGGATGAAGAAAGAAATAAGTCATCTTATACTTCCTAGGAGGCTCTGGGAATGGTAGGACCAGAGGTCAGAAATTTTCTCCTGAGAATTTGGGATTTGGGCTGGGAGCCCGGATCTGCAGCCATTGTTGTTACTTAGGTAACGTAGAATACCTTGTGTTTTTAGGCAAAGGGTCAAAGCACCTGGATCTCAAGATAGAATAATAATTACTTAGCTGTTTGTAAATATATTTTAATAGGACGTTTGTTTTTTGCTAACCCAAGGATTAAAAGGGCTCAGGAGAAGAGGTGGTAGTGTAGGAGAATTACGGTAACATGTGCTGCCTCAAATCCTTCCTGGATTTGGAAGAAGGGAGATCAATCTATTTATCTATCTCCTGTTATATATTACATACAATCTATATAACATAGGTTAAATATAAACCTATTTTAAAAAATAAGTATTGGGGCACCTGGGTGGCTCAGTTGGTTAAGCCTCCGACTTAGGCTCAGGTCAGATCTCACGTTTGTGGGTTCATGCCCCGCGTCGGGCTCTGTGCTGACAGCTCAGAGCCTGGAGCCTGCTTCCTGTTCTGTGTCTCCTTCTCTCTCTGCCCCTCCCCCTCTCATGCTCTCTCTCTGTATCAAAACTAAATAAAAACATTTTAAAAAGTTAAAAAAACAAATAAAAAATAAGTATTGGGGCGCCTGGGAGGCTCAGTCGGTTAAGTGTCCAACTTTGGCTCAGGTCATGATCTCACGGTTGGTGGGTTCGAGTCCTGCATCGGGTTCTGCACTGACAGCTCGGAGCCTGGATCCTGTCTTCAGATTCTGCGTCTCCTTCTCTCTGCCGCTCCCTTGTTCACACTCTGTCTCTCTCTGTCTCAAAAATAAATATACATTTTAAAAAAGTATATTATTGAATTTATTGAGCACTTAAAAACGCGGTGGACCTCGTGCTAATGACTTTCTTCATTTAACCCTCATTTCTAAAGAGATTCATAGTATTTTTCTCGTTTTGTTGATGAAGGTTCTGAAGTGCAAAAAAATTACTCCCTGAGGCTTCTAAGCGGTGTAAGCGCAGGGGGCTGGCTCCGGGCCCCCCTCTGAGCCACTGGGCTTTGCCGCAATTCAGGAGCATATTATTAAAAAAATAAGTATAATATGTTATGTGTAGTAACGAATATATAGTACATACTAAATATATATTTAAATGAAGACAGTCAGTCTCAAAATATATATTTCCCATCTATTTTAAATCTTTAAGTGGTGTCAGAAAGGAGAGTATTATGTTAAAACGTGAACGAGACTTAAGCTTTTCTGGCTCCATGTGTACAAAACTGTAGAAATGACAGGAAAAAAAGAGAAATATTGTGGATTAAATGCAGTGTTCTGCAGATGCTTTAAGACTTCTGGGGAATTCTGTTACAGGATCCTGATTTGTTTAGGAAATTGTTCTGAGGTTTGTTCGTTAGAGGATGCATTTGGGAAAGGTTTCGTTTTCACACAGCAAGGGCTCAAAAACCACTGGAATAAACTCAGAATTTTCAAATTTGTCTCTGTTTAATATATTTTTCCAATTTTTGCAAAGTGCTTTATAAAGCCTTTTTTTTTTTTGAATGGGTGAAAAATGACTTCTTGGGCTGCTGAAGGTCATGGAAAATGAAAAGCCAAAGCTCTAAGATATTTCAGTTTTCCATCTCTTGTTTTAGAGGAAAGACTTTCAGATTTGAACAGAGGATATCAGGTTTCACGTTACTTTACGGGTTTTTTGGGATGTGTGTTCTTCAGACTGAGGTATTTCTTTGACAAGCTATTTAGGCGGCAGAGGCTTTCTATTGTGATGAATAAGCTGGCCCGTTGTGGTGGTGGAGATGAGGAAGAGCTTGGCTAGCAGAATGCGTGGTCTGTTTTTACCATTTCGGTTTAAGAAGGGCTTCGTTTTAAGTAACTTATGATGACATTGGCTGCTCCTCGTTCAGTCTGGCTCAGATCACAGAACCTCTGTTCTGAAAGTAGAGACTCTGGACTTGGTGCTAGAAATGTTTGTTTAGCTGTTTAAGCATTTGCTCTCTCCTCCTTAATTCTTTTTAAAAATTTTTATTGTTTTTGTTTTAATTCCAGTAGAGTTAACATACAGTGTTGGGATTAGCTTCAGGCATATAATATAGTGATTCGGCAATTATGAACAGTACTCCATGTACTCACCATGTACTCACTCCATGTACTCAGTACTCACCATGATAAATGCGCTTTAAAATTTTTTTTAATGTGTGTTTATTTTTGAGATGGGAGGGGTAGAGAGAGAGAGAGAGGGAGACCCAGAAGCCAAAGCAGGTTCCAGACTCTAAGCTGTCAGCACAGAACCTGACATGGGGCTCGAACCTACGAACCTCGAGATCATGACCTGAACTAAAGTCGGATCCTCAACCAACTGAGCCACCCAGGCGCCCTGATAAGTGTGCTTTTTAATCCCCTGTACCTGTCTCACCCATTCCCTCACCCACTCCCCTCTGGTCACCCCCAGTTTGTTCTCTGTAGTTAAGTGTCTTCTTCCCTCTCATTCTTAATTGTTTTTTGAAGGTCTACGTGCAGACATGGAGCACTCAGAATCTGACGATGACCATCGCACGGGACGAGTATCCCTCCTACCCGATGGTGCTCCGAGGCATTAACCAGAAGGCTGCCTTCCCACAGTACCAGCCTGTGATCATGCTGGAGAAGGGCTACACCATCCACTGGAACGGACCGGCCCCACGGACTGCTTTCCTGTACCTCATAAACTTCAACAAGTATGCCTCTCTTCCGGTTACTTCAAATAGCTGAGCAGGCTGTAATTTAGGGGAGAAAATTTATAACTTTTTTTGCAGCAAGTAAAGAATGCCCATCTCATGGACTTTGTTCTCATGTGGAGGCTGTCTATACTTTATGTGGATGGGATTAAGCAATTATACAGATTGAATCCTGACTTTTTAAAAACATTTCTTATGGTCTATGGGCAAGGTATTATGTGCAGAAAGCCATTACGTTATAATGTAGTCTGCTGGATACTTTAATTCCCCATAGCTGAGATGGAAGGAGTTTTATCTGGTGTTCCAACTGAACACTTTGTTATCAAGAAAATGAAAAGATTTTTGAGGCCAAGTTTAGACATGGCAGAAGAGAGTGGCGTGATTTTTTTTTTAGTGTCTTTTTTTTTTTTTTCATGATTATTTGTTTCAAAAGAGAGACAGCATGAGCAAGCAGGGTAGGGAGAGAGAGGGAGAGGGGGAATCCTAAGCAGGCTCTGTGCTGTCAGTACAGAGCCTGACACGGGGCTTGATCCTATGAACTATGAGATCACGACCTGAGCTGAAATCAAGAGACAGGCGTTTAACCATCTGAGCCACCAAGGTGCCCCTCAGGAAGGGATCCTAAGTGATCAGTCTTGTTACAAAAGCAATACCTTGGAGAAAGGGCAGGATTTGCTCAGGGACTGATGGATTCAGTGTGATGGCAGCATAGGGTGCCTCAGGAGAGGTGACAGATGACGCTGGAAGGGAGGGATGGGACTATTTTGAAAGACAGAGCTAACCAGTGGTTTCTGAGCTGTTAAGTCTCGCACATGCTCTGAACTGGACCATTAATGTTTTCCTATAATACTTGCTGCTGTTTCTCTGTGCTTTTGCTCGAGAATCACAGCACTGCCTACTGAGGCAGCCAAAGCAGAAACCCCAGGACTCATCACTGACGCTCCTTTTTCTACGTCTCTTCCCATCAGTGACCAAACTCTGTTGGCGCTGTCTCCTTTGCATCTCTCCACTTCTTTCCACCTCTGATGCTTGTGGCTGAGTTCAGGCCATTATCATCCGTGGCCTGAATCCTACTCCGTCTCCTGACCTCTAATCCTTAGTTCACAGTGTGTCCGGGGGAGTTTCCTAAAAGCCAGTGTGATATTATCGCTCCCATGAGTGAGCAACAGAGAAGGCAATGGAAGAACAAATGAGGGTCACAGAGGACCAAGGAGAAATGTCAGCGATCAGTAGTCCCAAGACTTGTACCTGGCAGGTTATGAATTTGAGGCGAGGTATTACGACCACATGGTATGCAGGGTTCTGTAAGTGTCACATGTAACTTCTGAACAAATACTGAGCAAGTAAAAATATTTTAAAGTGAAAAAGGGTGAACCCAGAAGTTTCAAACTCTTGGCTTTTGAAGTTCAGTCAGACTTTCTTTGCTTAAATGGCTCAGAGTTTGTAAAAATTACATCATGAGCAGGGGCAAGAGGAGATGGGTCATTTTTTTCCTCAAAATTTAATATGATTATTGAGCGGTCATAGATTTTGTCATAGTCCACTTCTACAAATAACACTTGAAACATGATAAAAGCTGTGCTTAGTCATTAAACCAAATAAAGAAACTAGAGAAAAACATAAAGAAAACTGAGAAAACCTAGAATTCTTTTAAAGTGAGATATTATAAACATATTGTTCTCTCTTCCCATGTTTTCTGAGCATATTGAAAATCCAAGATTTATTTAACTGCTCTCTTCCTCCATGACATTTAGTTTGTGTTTCTTCTGCCTGCCTCTCCAATATCCCCTTTTTGCTCTTATAAATGGTACTGCACAGAGCATCTTTTCTTAGACGGCTTTGGTCTGCATTTCTAGTTATTCTTTAGTGAGATTCCTGGTAAAATCTGCATGAATAATTTTAAGGCTTGTTACATATTGTTTAAACTCTTAAAGTTTTTTTTTCTTAATGTTTGTTTATTTTTGAGAGAGAGAACAAGCAGCAGATGGGGCAGAGAGAGAGGGAAAGAGAAAATCCCTAGCAGGCTCCATGTTGTCGGCGCAGAGCCTGACGCAGGGCTCAGACTCTGATCTGAGCCGATACCAGAGTTGGACTCTTAACCGACCTAGCCACCAGGCATCCCAAAAAATTCTTTAGAAGATGGGGCATCTGGGTGGCTCAGTCGGTTAAGCATACAATTTTGGCTCAGGTCATGATCTCATAGTTTGTGAGTTCAAGCCCAACATTGGGCTCTTTGCTGTTAATATGGAGCCCGCTTCAGAACCTCTGTCCCCTTCTCTCTCTGCCCCTCCCCTGTTTATTCTCTCTCCCCAAATACATAAATAAACTAAAAAAAAATTCTTTAGGAGAGTAGGGATGATTATATAACCTTGTAAATGTACTTAATGCCCTGTAACTGTGGAGTTAAAATGGATTAAAAGATGAATTTTTTATTACATCTATTTTACCACAATTTAAAAAATGCCTGAAGCAATGCCTGGGTGGCTCAGTCAGTTAGGCGACCAACTTTGCCTGAGGTCATGATCTCGCCATTCCCCAGTTCATGACCCACGTTGGGCTCTGTGCTGACAGCTCAGAGCCTGCTTCAGATTCTGTGTCTCCCTCTCTCTCTGCCTCTCCCCTACTTGCACTCTGTCTCTCAGCAAAAATAAACATTAAATCACTTTTAAAAATGCCCCCAAACAGCAGATGATTAAAAAAAGGGAAATATTTTTGTTTTCAGAAAATATTGATTTTATATCTAAAGATAGGACATTAGATAAGAAAAAAACCAACATGGTAATTTGGTAATATGCACCAAAAAATTTAAAAATACATAGGCCTTTATATGCAGCCATTTTACCACTAGGCACTTATCCTAGGCAATAACAAAAGGCACATATACATTTATAAACAAAATAATTCTTGGGACAGGCACCTGACTGGCTCACTCAGTGGAGCGTGCAACTCTTGATATCAGGGTTGTGAGTTCAAGCCTCATGTTGGACACAGAGTTTACTTAAAAAAAAAATTCTTTTTAGGGGCACTTGGGTGGCTCAGTTGGTTAAGTGTATGACTTTGGTTCAGGTCATGATCTCACGGTTTATGAGTTCGAGCCCCACGTCGGGCTCTGTGCTGACAGCTCAGAGCCTGGAGCCTGCTTCGGATTCTGTGTCTCCCTCTCTCCCTGTCCCTCCCCTGCTCATGCTCTATCTCTCTCTCTCTCTCAAAATAAAATAAAGATTTTTTAAAGATTTTCCCAGTGTGTGCTCCCGCTATCTGGCTATTAGTGTCTCTTCCATCTTCATGTAGCCCATCCCCAGCCACCTCACTTCACTTTATTACCTTCTGGCAGCGCCTCAGTACATTTTATCCGGCTTCTATTCACATTCCCTGAAGTCCTGTTTAAACCAGGACATTTTGGGGTGCCTGGGTGGCACAGCCGGTAGGCCAACTTCGGCTTGTGTCATAGTCTCACAGTTTGTGGGTTCAAGACCTACGTCAGGCTCTGTGCTTATAGCTCAGAGCCTGGAGCCTGCTTCCGGTTCTGTGTCTCCCTCTCTTCTCTCTTTCTTCCGCTCCCCCGCCTGCACTTTCTCTCTCTCAAAAAAAAAAAAAAAAAGTAAATGTTAAAAAAAAGATTTATTAAAAAAAGAACCGAGACATTTTTGTAAGCCAGACACTTGTATATATATTGGTAAGAGAAGTTTGGGGAATATACAAAGGTAGGAGATTCGCTGTTAGGGGCTCGGCACACAGCAGAAATGTAAGGAGGAGAAAAAAAATCATGGCTGAAATCTACGTATGCTCTAATACTCAAAATATATAGGCGTAAGTGTGAATTCACTGTTTTATGGTCTCTCCTTTACAGGAACGACTGGATTCGAGTTGGCCTCTGCTATCCATCAAACACAAGTTTTCAGGTTACCTTTGGCTTTTTACAGCGCCACAACGGCTCACTGTCCAAAATGGAAGAGTACGAGCCTGTGCACTCGCTGGAGGAACTGCAGAGAAAGCAGTCTGAGAGGAAATTCTATTTTGACTCCAGCACGGGGTAATTCAGCCCAACCAGGGCATGAGAATTATTGCTGTTTCCCTTTAATGGTGAAATTACTAGTTCTTCAGCCTAACTAAGAATAGGTTGTGATGTGACAGCTGTTTGGAAAAGCAGCTGATGTGGGGAATTCTCTGCTCCTCACTATTAGAGGTTTAGAGACGTAGAATGCCTCGTAATTATAGCTGGCGGCAGGAATCAAATGAAGATGTTTGCCATATACCTATTAAGGCAATTTAGAGAGAGAAATGATCCCTGTCAATAAGGAACCGGTAGGCCCAATTGAAAATCAAAATAAGTTTTTTCTATCACAACCCTTCAGATGATTGTTTACATGTGATCTAGTTCATAAGTCAGCAAAAGCTTTTTTTTTCTTTCCTTCCTTTAAGGTGATCTCTCAAGGTGACCTTGAGTTTACGAAAAACAAAACCAAACCACTGTGTAACCGTGGCATGTTTGCTTTCAACTCTCTCTAGGCTACATCTTTCCACTCTTTAATTCTAATCCTGTTCACCGGGGGTCCTGTTGGCTTTGTCTGCTTTTATCCAGTTACAGTCTCTCAGCCTTTGGGTTATGGTAGGCTCGATCTCCTGTGCTCTTCCAGCAAGCGGCATGCTCCTTCAGTCTCCATTCCTTGAGCTGACATCCCTATCACGTGCCATCGTCTAAGTGCTGTAAAGATGCTAATGTAAATAAGGCTCATTTCTTCCGCAAATTCACAGTCCATTGAAGGATGTGGGCATGCCAAGCAAGTAATTAGAGAGCTAGAGGATTCTATGCTGTAAGTGCTATAGTGGGATACTCAGTGTGCCTTTCGAGGTCAAGGATGACCAGTCATGGGGCTAACTCCTGAGAAACCAGTGGGCGGAGATGGAAAACGAGAGGGATAAGGTGTCCCTAGCTATGAGCAGTGTGGTTAGATGCATGGAGGCATGGAAGAACGTGGCATGGCATGTTTGGGGAAAGACAAGTTCAGAATGGGGAGAAGGGTGGCCAGTCTGATGGGCGAATGAGGTTGGGTTTTAGTCAAGTGCCTTGGTAGTTTTTGAATAAGATGCAGCTCATTTGCCCTCTAGGGCCCTTCCAGCAGCCAGTGTGACCAACTTAAGTCTTCTCTTACCATAACTGTCTCTTATTACCAATTTCTAATAAGACTTAAAACAACCTACTTGGAACTTTTCTTCTACAGATGACAGAAATTCCCCCATTCTCTGTTGATTTTCCACAAAAATAAATGGAACACCCAAATTTGTGAGGATGGTCTGGGGATCACAAATTCATGATTAGCTGGGAAATATTTTGTTCAGCGGGGTATTTATTTATTTAGTTTTAATTTATTTTAATTTACATTTAAGTTAGCATATAGTACAGCAATGATTTCAGGAGTAGACTCCTTAGTGCCCCTTACCCATGTAGCCCATCCCCCCTCCCACAACCCCTCCAGCAACCCTTGGTTTGTTCTCCATATTTAAGAGTCTCTTATGTTTTGTCCCCTTCCCTATTTTTATATTATTTTTTCTTCCCTTTCCTTATGTTCATTTGTTTTGTATCTTAAAGTCCTCATAAGAGTGAAGTCATATGATATTTGTCTTTCTCTGACTAATTTCGCTTAGCATGATACCCTCTAGTTCTATCCACATTGCAAATGGCAAGATTTCATTATTTTTGATTGCCAAGTAATACTCCATTGTATATATCTATGCCACATCTTCTTTATTCATTCATCCATCGATGGACATCATGGTTCTTTCCAGATTTTGGCTATTGTCAATAGTGCTGCTCTAAACATTGGGGTGCATGTGCCCCTTCGAAACAGCACACCTGTATCTCTTGAATAAATACCTAGTAGTATAATTGCTAGGTCGTAGGGTAATTCTATTTTTCATTTTTTGAGGAACCTCCATACTGTTTTCCATAGTGGCTGCACCAGTTTGCACTCCCACCAGCAGTGTAAGAGATCCTCTTTCTCTGCATCCTCACCGATGTCTGTTGTTGCCTGAGTTGTTAATGTTAGCCATTCTGACAGGCGTGAGGTGGTATCTCATTGTGGTTTTGGTTTGTATTTTTTTGATGATGAGTGATGTTGAACATTTTTTCATGTGTCGGGTGGCCATCTTGATGTCTTCTTTGGAGAAGTGTCTATTCATGTTTTTTGCCCATTTCTTCACTGGATTATTTGGTTGTGGGGGGTTGAGTTTGATAAGTTCTTTATAGATTTGGGATACTAACCCTTTATCTGATACATCATTTGCAAATATCTTCTCCCATTCTGTAGTTACTTTTTAGAATTGCTGACTGTTTGCTGTGCAGAAGATTTTTATTCACATGATGTCCCAATAGTTCATTTTTGCTTCTGTTTCCCTTGCCTCCAGAGGAGTGTTGAGTAAGAAGTTGCTGCGGCTGAGGTCAAAGAGATTTTTGCCTGCTTTCTCTTCTAGGATTTTGATGGCTTCCTGTCTTACATTTAGGCCTTTCATCCATTTTGAGTTTATTTTTGTTTATGGTGAATGAAAGTGGTTCTAGTTCATTTTTCTGCATGTCACTGTCCAGTTTTCCCAGCACCACTTGTTGAAGAGACTGTCTTTATTCCACTGGATGTTCTTTCCTGTCTTGTCAAAGATTAGTTGGCCATATGTTTGTGGGTCCATTTCTGGGTTCTCTGCTCTGTTCCATTGATCTGAGTGTTTTTGTGCCAGTCCCATACTGTCTTGATGATTACAGCTTTGTAATACAGCTTGAAGTCTGGGATTATGTTGCCTCCTGCTTTGGGTTTCTTTTTCAAGATTGCTTTGACTATTCAGGAATTTTTCTGGTTCCAAACATATTTTATGATTGTTTGTTCCAGCTCTGTGAAGAATGATGGTATAGGGATTGCTCAGCCGGGTGTTTTTATAATCCCTCAGTCTCCGAGATTCCCATTCTTTTTAATTCTATTCATTTTGACAATTTTTAACTATATATCAGAAAACCCAGGCCTAATTAGGTCCCCTTCATTCCTTATGTATATATGTTAAAAGTATTGATTCAGACAATGGCTGATTTTTACCTCAGGATCACAACTTTTCATTGTTCACTGACTTCCTATTAAAATATGAGTTCTTAATCTCTAATAATCAATCACATTTGATCAAATGCTTTAGAGTCTCCCTTTGGTTCAGAAACACTAGTTCTGCTGACAGACGTTGGACTGCTGCCTGGAAGTGACTTTTCCATTCATCTTGGCAGCTGGAGGGTCATTCAGAGTGGGCGTGACTCTTCATTTCACTTGATTTTGGCCAAAGTACAGACAGAAGGACCTCAGGCCCATCTGCTCTTAGTAAACATCACAGGAACTGATGTGAGACCATATCTTGGCCTTAGCCAAGCAAGTCACAGTTGCTATTTTTATTATTTCAATTTTATGCCTTAAACCAAAATGATTTCTAAACCAAAAAAAAAGAATAAACAGCACTAATTTACAAAATTCTAAACTCAATACAAGTCTAAAATTTTCCAAAGAATTTTTGAACCAAACTAAAGGCCATCCTCCCAAATTACCCATCAAACTAATTCAATCCAGAAATTAACTTTAATATGTTCTAGAATGACTGAATTGGGTTGTCAAAATATTTTCTGAGAGTAGTATTTACATTTGACTTAGGACCCAAGGAAGATAGAAAGGAAAGAGAAACAACATCATGACTTTTGTAAATTATTTTCTTTTAAGGAAAAGTTACTTTACTAGAAGACTATCGCTTTAGGCCTTGAGCTGATTTGAGGAATTTTTGTTAGTTTGTGAGATTCAGTCTAACACCCTATGGATTGGTTTGTGTTCTGCGCAGGTTACTATTTTTGTATCTCAAAGCCAAAAGCCACAGGGACGGCCACAGTTACTGTTCATCTCAGGGATGCGAAAGAGTCAAGATCCAGGCAGCAACAGACTCAAAAGACATCAGTAACTGCATGGCCAAAGCATACCCCCAGTATTATAGGAAGCCATCGGCCGTCAAGCGCATGCCGTCCATGCTCACCGGGCTTTGTCAAGGCTGCGGGACCCGCCAGGTAATCGAGGGAGAAAAGTGGGCTGTGGGTTGGGAGAAAGAATGAAAAGTTGTTGTTGTTGTTTTGCAATGGACATATTTTTCTCTGGAAACTTCTGTGTTGTGAAGTTAGAAATATTGCATGGTTCCTTCTGAATTGTGGCCCATTGTAGAATGTGAGGCTTATAAGAAGCAAACTAGTCCAAATTCATAATAAAAATAGCTTACCCCTGTGATATGTCAGTTTATCCTGGGTGACTGTAGAATTTTTGGTCCTCATCTTTTTTCCCCTTCTCAGGTGTGATTCTGTTACACTATTGCTATTGGGTTTACATGTCAATGTAGAAAAATACGTTATTTTATTGATGACTGTAAAATTTCTCTTCTGAAAATGTAGTTCATATGAAAACTGTTTCCTTGTTTTTCAAGGTTGGAAATGTTAATTTCAAAGTGTGTGCTATTATATTTACCTGTAATTAAAAGTACAAACTAACTCTGGCTAGAAGTAAAATGCTTCTCCTGACATAGTCTTAATTACAGGGTCTCTCTCTGGATCTTAAGAAAACATGGCATTGAAAGTCAGTACAAAATATGCGCTCCAAATGGGCATGGGGTTTCCAAAGGAAGTCAGACCAGTTCCACGTGAAAAAGAAGTATAGAATGAATACTGCCCTAAATAATAGTTAGCCTTTACACAAACAAATACAGGTTAAGGGAAATGGTTCTCAAAGTGGGGTCCCCAGACTGAAAGTGTCAGCATCACCTGGGAACTTCTGAAATATTAGAATTCTTGGTCCTATGCCAATCCTACCGAATCACAAATTTTTCTCATTTGGTTTTGCCTTTTGGTGATAGTAAGAGCAGGGATTTGTTCTTCCTAGTATGATATATGGTAACTACATTTTCAATGGCAGCTCACTATCACACTCTCAGTGTTTCATATCCTTGCATCACCTCTATTCTCCAACTCAACTAAGACCAACCCACCATACTACCAACCCACCAACCAATCAACCCACCCACCAACCAACTCACCCAACCAACCAACCTACCAACCAACCAACCAACCAACCTACCAACCAACTCACCAACCAGTCAACACACCCACCCACCAACACACCCACCCACCCACCCACCCACCCACAAACCAACCTGTTAACCAACTTACCAACTAACCCACCAACCAACCATGTACATGAAGAAGTTTATATCGATCCTTGCTTGTCCCATGTACTGTCTTGACTGCTACAGTGGCATTTTTAGATAATCTTTGTGGGAAAGTAAATTCTCCAGCCCAATTCTCATCTGAATTTGTTAAGAAAGTCCTTCATTACTGAACATATTATATAATTTATAATAACAACTACATTATAATTTTAAAAAATAATCGTCGTTGGAAACAGCCTGTCTTGTTAAATGGTTCCATTCCTTAATGTTTAACATTCTTTGGTGTGTGTGTGTGTGTGTGTGTGTGCACGCACTTGAAACATTGCTTAGAATTCATATTTTTGGAGATATTGATTATATATATTAGCAGAGTTGCACAGTACTTGAAGTATTTGAAAACATCACTTTTACTTGGAAATTTGAGGGAATGAGTTTGTTTTGAATATCAAAACAATCACCTATACCTTAGGAGTAAGTACATGAATTTTTGAATCCAAACCCAAGACTCCAAGAAATGTGGCACTTCTGAACGTTTAGTAGTATGGTGATTATTTGCCCTTGGGATGAAATTGCTGAATTGTTATCCATTCATATGTATATATATGTATATGTATATGTGTATATATATATATATATATATATATATATATATATATATAAGGCTTGCTTTTGGATGAGAAGAAAGCCTTTAGGGAGGAGGGAGGAGGTGGGATTTGGACCCTGAGAGTGATTTTGAGGAGAAGGAAACAAGGAAGGACATTCTTGGGGGAGGGAACAACATCTGCAAAGGCAGAATGGCAGGGAAGGAGATGAAGCAAAGTTACCGCACTGTGTGTGGAATGTGAGATCAGTGGATTAGGGGCCTGTGCATAAGGTGTGGCTTGATTTATGGGACGCACTGCAAGGGCACAAGAAGAATTTAGCCTGGTGATGCGCAGCCTACTAAAGGGTTTTGAACAGGGTCATCATTGTCATTTATACTTAGTTCTGTAGTGACTTCGTCCCTATTTAAGATAACTGGTCTGAAAAGGACCTTTAAAAAGATTTGTGACTGTTGTTTGCATAAAATGTTTAGAAGTATAAACCACATTTACTTAGTCATTGCAGAATTGATTTTGTTAATAAGATTTGAGACTGGGATTATTCCCGAAAATGAGGACCGTACACTTGTATTAAGTCTGTATCAAAAGAGGAAACTCTAGGCCATGCAATGTGTACCAACAGTTGACAAGGGGGAAAAACACCACTGGGTTTGATATAATCGAGTTTATTTTGAGGCCCCTTTGAAGGAAGGTGCAGTTGACATAAATGTGGAACTTCATCCCTGTGTAGGTGGTGTTTACTAGTGATCCTCATAAAAGCTACCTCCCTGTGCAATTCCAGTCGCCCAGTAAAGCAGAGACTCAGCGTGGAGACCTGTCTGTGATCTCTGTAAGTACCATCCGACCTGTACCTTTCCTTAGCTTCTCACTTTTATGTTTCATCCCGGTGACACGAATCATCGCTGGCAACAGGCCCTTGGTGGCAGGCAATGTAAAAAAAGGTATAAATACTCCTAAACATGTGCATTTTTAAATAAGTTAAGCTTATTTTAAAAATCCTTTTTTCCCCCCAGTAGATTGTCTTTACTGATTACTTTTAGGTGAATGTCAAAATTTGCCCACAAAGCATTAGTTGTCTGTTCTAGGCGAGTTTATGGAAATAAAGGCCGGAACCTCATCATCAACACTTAGAATCGAGGTTAATGACTCCATAGCTCAGGGGTTAGAGCACTGGTCTTGTAGAATCGAGGTTAAGAGCCAAGTTCACCAGTGATAACCAGCTGTGGGCATGAGATCTGTACAAGTCAGATTGGCCTGAGTACCACTGTGTTAGGAACTCTCAGGGTAGTAGGTGTCCATCCATCTAAGTGATATCCAGTCTCTCGTGGTCTCGTTAAAGCCCCCCCTCTTTTTTTTTTAACTTTTGTAATTGAGGTATAGCTGACATACAATATTATATTAGTTCCAGACATACAGGCCTTGACAACTGTGTACATTGTGAAATGCTCACTGTGGTAAGTGTAGTTACCACTGGACACTGGGTGAAGTTATCACAATGTTATTGACTTTATTCCCTGTGCTGCACTTTTCCTCCCTGTGGTTTATTTTATAACTGGAATGTTGTGCCTTTTAATCCTCTTCACCTGCTTGACCCATGCTCTAACTATAGCAGCTCAGTTTTCCAAAGTGGTGGGCAGTACAATCACAGATCCACATGTATCTGGACACAATTATGCCTTACTCTTTTTTTCTTTCCCAATTCTTTGGTTGTGTTAAAATATATATAACATAAAGTACATCATCTTAACATTTTTTTAGGTTTTTTTTTTTTTTAAGTTTGTTTATTTATTTTGAGAGAGAAAATCCCAAGCTATCGGTGCAGAGACCAACACAGGGCTCGATCCTACAAACCGTGACCTGAGCCAAAATCATGAGTCAGACATTTAACCTACTGAGCCACCCAGGTGCCCCAATCATCTTAACCGTTTTTCAGCATGCAGTTCAGTGGCATGAAGTACGTTCATATTGTTGTGCAAATATTATCACCGTCCGTCTCCAGGGCTGAACTCTGATTTAAGAACTTTTTAACAACTCTGAATTAGGAATATCCCTACTGGGGTGCCTGCGTGGCTCAGTGGGTTAGGCTTCTGACTTCGGCTCAGGTCATGATCCCACAGTTTGTGGCTTCAGGCTCTGTGCTGACAGCTCAGAGCCTGGAGCCTGCTTCAGATTCTGTGTCTCCCTCTATGCCCCTTCCCTGCTTACGCCCTATCTGCCTGTCTGTCTGTCTCTCTCTCTCTCAAAAATAAATAAACATTAAAAAAAATAAAAAAGAATACCCCTACTTAAGAAGGGAGGGTGAAATGAGGTATTCTTGATCAACAGGCATGTAGTTTCAGTTGACTAAGATGCCTAAGCTCAAGTGTACCACAGTGTGCCTGCAGGCAACAATTCTGTATTGTACACTTCAAATCTGTTAAGCAGAGGGGCGCCTGAGTGGCTCAGTTGGTTAAGCGGCCGACTTCAGCTCAGATCATGATCTCACAGTCCGTGGGTTCGAGCCCCACGTCGGGCTCCATGCTGACAGCTCAGAGCCTGGAGCCTGCTTCGGATTCTGTGTCTACCTCTCTTTCTGCCCCTCTCCCGCTCGCTCTCTGTCTCTCTCTCTCTCTCAAAATAAAATTAAGGCATAAAAAAAATTTTAAAAAAATCTGTTAAGCAGATGGATCTCATGACCACACACACAAATTAAAAATAAATAAATAAATAGAGAAAATTCCCATGTGAAGGTAGCCCAAAGATTTCCCAACTATATATTTATGCCTACTATCCTGTCTTAGCAACTGTTCATTTTGTAGTGTGTTCATGATGTCATTTTTTTGGGCCTAAAATTTGTCAGCTCAGCATCTCAATGCCGTCGGCTGCCTGGAGAGCCTCAGCGCAGCCGGTTGGCGTGGTGTCTAATGAGAGTCAGTTGTGTAAAGGAAGCAAGTGGGTGCTGAGTCTTTCTGTTCTATTTACTTCACTAAATAATATAACGAGACATTTCTGTGCTCAAAAAATCTCAAGCAGGCTCTGCTCCAGGATCTAAGGACTTGTTTTCAGTTTTATTTTTATTTTGAAAGAGAGCGAGAGCAGGGGCATGGGAGGGCCAGAGAGAAAGGGAGAGGGAGAGAATCCCAAGCAGGCACCACACTGTCAGTGCAGAGCTGGACGTGGGTCTTGAACTCGGGAACCGTGAGAGCCAAAACCAAGAGTCAGACGCTTAACTGACTGAACCACCCAGGCACCCTGTGAAGACATTTTTTAAAACTCTATTGCTGAACACTGGGTGCTCGGGACCCCCAGAAGTCACAGAACATTGTATTTTGTCATATTTACCTCCAATGCTTTCCCCAGGCAATAGAGGAAGAGTCTTCGCTAGGATATGGCATTGCTTTGGCCTCTATGGAAACTGTTCTGTTGTTTTTAAGCAGTGGGTTTTAGGGGGTTCTTTTTAAGAGGACAGTTTCGGTGCATTGAGGATCAGTATATATTTTTTCTCAGATGTATCTCAATTTTATATATTCTGAGTTTTATTTATTATATTTTTTATTAATTTTTGAGAGACAGAGAGAGCACAAGTAGAGGAGGGTCAGAGAAAGAGGGAGATCCAGAATCTGAAGACAGGCTCCAGGCTCTGAGCTAGCTGTCAGCACAGAGCCCGATGTGGGCCTCGAATCCACAAACTGTGAGATCATGACCTGAGCCAAAGCCAGACGCTTAACCGACTGAGCCACCTAGGCGCCCCGGTATTCTGAGTTTTAAAAACAAGTATTAACGGTACTTTACCTCAAGGATTTCTAGGATTCTTCTCTGGACTGGAGCAATATAAACAGAGCTAAAAGGTCATTTTGATTCCTGTGAGATCAGTAGTGATTAGAAATAAAATATAATTTCCCAAAACAAGTACAGGTATAGTGATGATAGCATTTCTCCTTTGTTAGCTTTAGCATAGTTTATAATTTTCCACAATCTATTTCTTTATTTTTTAAGAAAACCCTTTTTTTAAAGTTTTTATTTATTTATTTAAGTAATTTCTACACCCGACTCAGGGCTTGAACTCACAACCCAGAGATCAAGAGCCACACCCTCATCCACCCGAGCCAGCCAAGTGCCTCAATTTTACACATTTTAGTAGGAACACTTTTACACATTTAACCCTATGAATTAAATTAGTGTTGAGTCATTTTTTAGTCTGGTGAAGGGTTTTTTCCTTTTTGCCTGATGAATTAATGATATTTGGATGTGTCTGGCGTTTCTTTTTCTTGAAGAGGCCTCAAACCGCTAATTTCATTTAAAGAGGACTACTGGAAACTTCAGCTCAAAATAGTCGTGAACAAACGTTATTCATACCTTGTGGCTTAAACCCTGGTGAAACTACCACTTCTCCATTTTGATTTTACAAAACAGTTATGGTCGGAACAAAGGAGATGAGGCCATCTGGCTCCTCTCCTGTTCCAAACCTGAACTCTAACCGGGGTCGGGGGCGGGGGGCGCTTATGTGTGGGGTAATTGCACCAGTGTGACAATACCAGAGCTGCAGTGCAGAGGCTCTGAGCTGGTCGCTCACTGAGTTTGCAAGCTTTGGCCCCAGTGACCGAGTGTGTGCGAGAATGAAGCCCTTAAATGTGCAGAGAGAGTCACGTTGCTCAACCGAGCGCCTCAATCGCGATGCCTTTCTCGAGCATCCTATCCAAACAGTAAAGACCAATCAAGGCGAGGTCTATGAGAACATGGCTTAGTTTCAGATGTTGGTGGAGAAAGAGTAAATGGATTCTACAGCTCGAATCCTGGAACTATAATTTGATTCATGGGTTTAGCAGACTAGAGAAGGGCTAGAGAGATGGGCCATCTTGGAGATATGAAATGGTGGTGACAGCGCAAGACATTTTTCTGTTCTCAGGTCAATGGCACCGACTTTACCATCCAAAATCCGGGTGTTCTCCTCCTCGTTGTGGATGCCTGCAGCATTCCGTTCCGCTTAACGGCCAAGAAGGTGTTCTCTCTTGCTGATGTCAGTCGCATGGAAGAGTATTTGAGAATAGGCATCCCTGCAAGGTAGGTGAAGCTTGCTCTGTAAGAGGGACAAGCCACCTTGAACCGATGACACCCAGTTAACTCTGCGCTTCGCTTTTGTCTTTCCACCCTTTTCCTCTGTGGGCATTTAGGGCCATTGAAATGTATTCATTCCTTCCTCATCTCAGACAGACACTCACGTGGTCTAAACTACGTATCACTGATAACTGAAAGCCAAGCTGTCAGAAGAGTTTGCAAGTGGTGTGAAGGCTCTTTGAAGGGGAATTGCTCTGTATTTTGGAGTTTTACTGTCCCGTTTTTTAGCATTTGGTTGATCTGCTTTGCACCTAACTTGCTCAGAAGGTTCATTACCAGTGTAAGCAATTTTATAGGCAATTTTGCCTTTGTGGCCATCTGGCCCACTGATAAGCCCTCAGATGGCATTGTGCTGTGAATTCATTCCCTGGCTCATGTGGTAGTGACTGGAAAGGAGTCAACTGAATTTTAAGCGGTTGGGTGTCTGGTCTCTCTTTTAAGAGCCCTGGTCTGACTGGTTTTGTTTTGTTGGTCTCTGAAGAAGCATGTACATGAGTGAAACCTTTCCTCTGGGGATTGGTTAGACCCTGCCTAGAGGCAAGGAAATGAACTCAGGTTCCTTTCTGCCTGCCTTGGTTGTGCTGCAGACGTTGATTTACGTGCAGACCTTCCTTTAGTGAAGTAACTAAGGTAGGGACCTAAGCTTCCTGGAGAGTAAAGTCCTGTCTAGTTTTTGGACACATCTTCAGTTATCTGATGACTTACGCTCTTTATGTTTTATAGAACCAGGTCTCAGTAAATCACATAAAGTCATTGGATCTTTTGAGTGTAATCTTCAATGTGCATGTATACCCCTATCTTCTGCTTTAGGATACTTGTAGGGAATTCCAAGGCCTTAACTTTCTTTAAGGGTTTATAATTTTTCCCAATGGTGGAAGCACAGGTACTCAGTCCAGAGCATACCCCTTACCATAGATATGTAGGGTAACATGGTGTCCTACAAGGTACCTATGGATTTAAGAGTTAAAACCAACTCATTAAAAAGTCACCAGGTTGTTTCTAGAAAGGGGACTAAAGGAAGGTTTGAAGATACAGGTAGTACTCTGCTCTTATCTCTGGGCTAGTAACCTAAGTACTAGTGGGCAGAAATTCAGTGTGCTCTACACTTAGTAATCCTTTTCTGTCTGTGTGTTTTATCTTAACAAAGAGTTAAGGGTTATGGAGCAATTGGCAGTGACTTCTAGAGAGATTGTGCACCGATTGAGGTGCGTATTGGGGACCTGTAAGTGACCTCGTGGGACTAGCCTGAAAAGGGACAGGCCTGTAGGGTTGCTATGGTCAGACCTCTGTTCTGACTCTGAAATCGTCACCGCTGCTTTCGAATGACTTCAACAAAGAATCCATACCAACGTAAAAACTTCTGAACCTTACAAAAACATGTCAGGACCCCCATTAGGAAAATGAATACTAATGGATATATACAAGTTGAATAAAAGGATAGATTTTCCCTGTTTCTGGAGGAAAAATTAATATTGTAAAGATGTCAATCTACCCATATAAATTTAACACATTTCTATTAGTGTCCTAATAGATTACTTGTCTATTGTCCTTGACTGTTGGTACTAAAGTTCATCTGGAAGAATAAATGTAGGCGAGTAATGAACTATTTGTAGACAACTTAAAATAAGACAGGGGGCTTGTTTTTATAAGATATTAAAATATATTATGAGGCCATAGTAATTAAGCCAGCATAACATTGGCAGAGGAGAGAGGAAAGATCAGGAGTAGAGAAAATCCAGAAACAGATCTAAGTATATATGTTGATTTGCTATATAACAAACATGGCAATTTAAACCAAACCCTGGGGCACAGATTTTATTTCTTTTTAGAATTGATGTTTATTCATTTATTTAATGAACAGATAATAGGACTTAAATAGATACGTAGAGTATCTGAAACAACCAAGCTAACCTCCCCTGCTAATTTATTCCAGAATAGAGCTGAGTCCTAGTTCGTTCCCTGGGTCAACTGACCTAAATGACCTTTGCCTTCCCCACCTTGGGACGCGTTGAAATAGCAACATAAGTTCTGGTTGGGGCAGGGGAGCCAGAATGTGTCACAGCAGGGATGTGAAAAGCATATTTTTTTTCCGTTTTCCTGCTTTTATCTAGCATAGCTACGGTGTACTCAGTTCAAAAAGGTCCTTAATTAACACATGCTGATTTTCTGAAATTCCCTCCAATTTTCTTTTCCATGCAGGTCAATTGTTCTGTTGAGCACAAGAGGAGAAATAAAGCATTTGAATATTTCAGAATCTTTAGTACCTCTGGGATTAGCCAAGCCAGCTCATCTTTATAACAAAGGTTTGTGTTTGCATTATTCTATGGAGTTCTTCTGAGACCAACCACAGGAGCATTTTTATGGTGGACTGTGGCCCCCAGATCGTTTTCATGAACTTATTTTGCTGGAGTGGGCATCATTAAGAGAATCTTTAAATAAGGAAACGTTATTAGAGGAAGTGTTTGGGGATGTGGTTTGTTATTTGGGGCAAGAGGTGGGTGGTAAGAGTTCAATGGCTGACGTAGGGAAGGGTAGTTTTTTTGTGTTTATAGCCGCCTTTGTTTTGCTCACCTCCAACTCACCTCCCGGGTTATCTTGCCTGGAACTAATAGATGTACAAATTGCACTTTTTTTTTTTTTTTTAAGGGAGTACCATATTTTTGGGATTCAGCGGAAACTTTAAGCCATCATGGGCTAAGCTATTCACCAGTCCTGCTGGCCAGGGCCTCGGGCTGCTTGAACAATTCATACCTTTGCAGTTGGATGAATATGGTTGTCACAGAGCCAGCGCTGTCCGCAGAAGAGATCTGGAGCTGTTGATGCAGACTTCAAAAGCACATTAGAGACTCGCTGTAACTTAAGTGCTGGGGGAAAAAAAATGTGAACTAACTTATTTAATTTATGGCATTTTTAAAATGACACTGTTAACCCAATGGAACCATTTTCCTGTTTGATCCAGAAAGGGACAAGAGAGTTTAAAGCGATCGCTTAAATACCAGCTCGCGCACCTTCGAGTTGTACAAAGTGTTGAAGAATTTATTTGTATTTGTTGGGCTGGTATGTTCAGAGAGCGGTTCAATGCCTCACCTTCCACTCTGTGTGTTTCAGTGACTGCAAGCAGCTCTTTCCTCTTTGTATCACAGGAGGTCGTGGGACGAGGCGGGGGCCCCCGAGGATCAGCCCGAGTCCTCGAGGGGACCAGCTCTTGTAGCACCTCAGATACTTGAAGGCTGATGCCCAGCTGTGTCATTGGCTTTGGGCCCACGGTTGACCTGGGTGGCCAGCAAGTTCACTGATGCCTTGGGCTCTGGATCCGGGCAGGCAGCCTTAGCAGATTGTATAGGACTCTCAACAGTCTTCCCCATGGCGGCTTAGGCCCCGCTCATGCCCTTTTTTGCCTGGGCATGTGCTATTTTTATTCGTTTGTACATTGATTCCTTCCAAGGGTTTAACTTTCAAACAGAAAGGATACTGGGACAAAAGGGCTTTAGGGATCTGACATCCCTGATAATCTGCGCCCAGGGGCAAAAATTTGATCTGCACCAAGGTCTGAAGTTGTTGGGACCGTCTTTGCAGCTTTAATTCTTAACCTGTTTCAACTGTATATTCCTGTTTAAAAATGCAGAGCTGAGCTGAATATTTACATTTTGTTGTTGTTGTTAAAAGAAGGCCGTTTTCCTGAACCGTAAACTTGCATCGTTTCAACTTGCACAAAGGAAGTCTGTTCTCGGGGTTGCTCCTGCACCTGGATTTTGTTGTTGTTTTTATGTGTGGATTTTTTTTTAAAGCTTTTCTGCTCCCCATCCTGCCAAGAAAATTGCAGAAAGCTTAAGGAGACCCCAAAATATTGTACTCATGGGGCAAAAAAAGGGGGAGCCTTTTAAGGGTCAGAATCACGGAGGAGATATTCAGAAACAGTACTCTGTATGGCCTTAGAGAAGTTGGTCATTCTTAATTAAGTTGTTAGAGCCAATTTTTTCAAAAGCGCCGTGACGCTCAAATTCCCTTCCCACGGCATGTGCGCGTGTTCTGTCCGTGAGAATTACATGTGTCAGAAAGACTGGCCCCACAGCCGGGGCGGTGACCACACCAAGAGGAGAGAAGGATCAAAATGCCTTCACCTTTTCCAAAACCTGTAACACATGACACGTATGAAGACATGGCCATGAGATGGGAGGAAGTGTGTTCCGGCTGACTTGGCAATGAGTTCAGACACACTCGTTTTCCTCTGCCGAGGGCAAAGGCTGAGGGCTGCCCTCTGTGTCCACGAGAAAGTGCAGAGCAGCTCTGTGACTTCTGTTAACGTTAAAAATATGCTACCTCAAAACGCTACCGATAACCCATTCTAACTCTAAGTGCTCTTGCTAAGGGCACATGTCTTAAAGTTTAAGGCTGTTTTTTTTTTTCTTTTGTATATCGATGAACGAGATCTTACCTATTAAATATATTATTGGATCATGGTTCCTGAAGGTGATTAAAGTCTGTTTGTGTGTGTGTTTTTTATGACTTAAATATCTCTTGTGTGTGTTTTTTAGAGTTTTGGTTCTTTAAAGATTTGGAGAGGCTATGTAAGTTCCAAGGCACTCGGTTTTTCTGATTTATATGCTAATCATCAGGGCCTAAGTTAAATAAATAAAAATGTGTGTGCATGTATTTTTTATATATTGTGTGTGACTCAATCAATCCATCATTTCTTTATTCCAGATTGCAGCTGTAAAGAAGTTATTGGCAGAGAGGAGGAAGGGACTGTCCGCCAAGTAGATTTTGAAAGACTAAACCTCAGAGGGACAGGGATCACATTCTCCCGGGCAGCGGTTCTCAGCGTTGCCTACGCACTGGACTTGCCTGGGAGCTTTAAAAAATACAAAGGCCTGGGCCCCACCCCCCACCCCTACATTCAGGTTTAATTGGTGTGGGATGCAGCCTAGGCATTGGAATTTTTTTAAAGCTCCCTGGGTGATTCTAACATACAGCCAGGTTTAGGACCCACTGCACTAATATAATAAGTCCACTGTTCAACTTTGGTCTGTAATTTTTTGTGACTAAAACAAAATTACATTTATCTATTTTTATTTGCTATTGCTATAGGGCAGAACCGCCAGCCCTAAATCACGTTTCACTATTGTCTTCTTTGAATTGAATCTTAAATACAGTTTGTGGTCCTTAATCGCCTCCAGTTGTTAAATTGGTCATCTAAACTGACAAATACATTTCCGGCAATGGGGAGCTAGCAATCTGTTCTGATTTCTATGGAGAAAATATATTTAAAGGGGATTTATAAGTTCGTAAGCATCTTCCATCAGGTGGGCCGTTGGCTGGGCTCCAGCAACCCCACAAATCAGCCAGCTGATGAGAAACACAGGGCCTTCTCATATGTCAGCCCACTTGGGTTTTAAGTCTTGGCTCTAAGGTTCCTGCCTCTCCACCTGAGCCAGCAAGCGCATATCCTCACAAGCTGGGGGAGAGCTAGCTGGGAGATGAAAGGCAGACTTGCGCTTGGTCGCAGGAATGTGACTCCAAAGCAGCCGCCAAGCGGATGCTCAGATGTGGGGATGGGGAGGGGGGTGGTTGATGACTTCTCTGTTCTCCAGCTTCATCAGAAGAGAACACATCCTCTTGCCATGAAACAGATCCCTTTGCTTTGAGAAGGGCTGGGCAATGAGGTGTTAGAGGCTTGAATGCCTCAGATAACTAGGTGTTCGTTCTTTAGGAGATGAGGTAATGTTTGGATAAGTCCAGTTGAAAGGCATTTTAATGGGCAGGAATGCACTTAGTGAATTCAAGTGCTTCACCCCCCAACCCCTGCCCCCTTGGCCCGCAGTGAGTAAATACATAGATTTCATTGTGACCGTGTTTGTTGATTTTGTGATGCTGAGTTGGACCTTATGCTCCAGAATTCTTGTTTGGCTTTTAGATAGGTACGAAACCATGTTTAATAACTTGAGAAATTCCCCTAGAGGTGAAGATTATGAATGGAAGTAATTGGTTAACAGATTTGTATCATTACTGTTGTCTTAACTTGGTAATAACCCAGTTAGAAATGTGAGCAGACCTTCTGCGCTGGAGTGAATTTTCAACCAGAGATCAGGGAGGAAAAAAACCAAGGCAGGGCATCCCCAGTCCCTTGCTCACAAGTAACAAAATGCTATTCACATCCTGCTGGACCACTGGAGTCATTGGGGATGTAGAGGGTTTGTTTTTGTTTTTGTTTTTACCTATGTTTGTCCTCAGTATGATAGAGAAGCTGTAAAAGATGCTAATCGGGCCCTGCCTGGTGGTGTGGGAAAGGTCTCTCTCACACACACACACACACACACACACACACACACACGTTATTTTTATGTGATAAAATTAGAGAATGATTAACTGAACTATCAAGATTTCTTTTTTTTTAATAGTTTATTGTCAAATTGGGTTCCATACAACACCCAGTGCTCTTCCCCACAAGTGCCCTCCTCCATCACCACCACCTCTTCCCCTCCCCCCTCCCCCTTCAACCCTCAGTTCGTTTTCAGTATTCAATAGTCTCTCAAGTTTTGCATCCCTCTCTCCCTGAACTATCAAGATTTCTAAAGGAGGAACTGTACCCCACAGGGCATCCAAAGATATGAGCCATAGGAGGCTGTGAAATGTTCTATCTGAAAATACAGCGGAGAGTCAGAAAACAACCTCAGAGATTAACTTTTTCAATTTTCCTAAGATGGATAGTGTGATGAGTCTGCCTATGAAAAGTGATCAATGTAAAGTTCATCTTCAGAAGGAGCGCCTGGGTGACTCAGCCAGTTACGTGTCCGAGTCTTGATTTTGGGTCAGGTTGTGACCTCACAGGTTCATGAGTTTGAACCCCAAGTCAGACTCTATGCCAACAGCATGGAGCCTGCTTGGGATTCTCTCCCTCTCTTTCTGCCCCTCACCTGCTTGTGCACGTGCATGCTCTCTCTCTCAAAATAAATGTTTTCAATAAATAACGTTCATCCTCAGAAAAGCTTAGACTTTACAATCACAGGTGGCTTCATCAGAGGTTGGCAAAAGGACATGTAGGCCAAATTTGCCCCCTGACTGGTTTTGTACCAATTCTGAGCTAAGAAAGGCTTTTACCTCTTGAACACACTGGAAAAAGTTGAAAGAAGAGTATTATTTTGTGATCTGTGAAGATTAGGTGAAATTTAAATTTCAGTGTTCATAAATACAGTCCTCTCAGAAGACAGACACACACTTGCCTATGTGTTGACTGACGTCCATATTGAGGCGGACAGAAGCTGTCATGGGGACTGCGGGGTTGCACAGCTGAAAATGTCTCTTTTACTGAGAAAGTTTTCTGACCCTTGGTCTTGGTGAAGGCTTAGGCTGGTGTTCATTATCCTGTTCTTGGAACGTCCGTAAGGCTTAAGAATTTTTTAAATGGAACGTTAAGGAAAAAACTGGCATCAGAATCACCCAAGGTGCTTGATGAAAGTGCAGAATCTCCAACCCCGACTCAGACTGGAGAATTGACGTCTCTGGGGGTTGGAGCTGGGAACATAATTTTATAACAAGCTCCCCAGGTATTTCTTATAAAGAAAAGTCTGAGAACTTTTTTGAGAGCCCATAACATGTACTGAGCTCCTGTTACTTTTCTCCTTTCCTTCAGTAGAGAACACATCTGAACAAATCTGAATGCCGTGTTTTTTTTAACCCTGATCTACATTTGTCTTCTCTAGAACTTTCTGTGGTTGATGCAAGGCAGATCTGACGCACACAGCACGGTAGACAGCTCGAGCTGGGGCAAAGCCTTGGAGCCTGTGATAAAATCCTCTCTCCATTGTCTGAATTTCTCATTGTTAGAGTTAGTCCTTTGGCTACAGTTATTCCTATGATAAAATGCCAGCCATCTTTTGTTTTTCTTGCAAGTTCTTTTTGTTTGAGGAGTTTAAAGGAAAATGTTCATTTAGCCACAATCAGGCTGCACAGACTAACAAAAACATTTCTTTGCTGTTAGATCGGAACTACATCCACCCTAGTTATTTCACATTTGTGGAAGCACTGATTGTCAAGTGCAGACTTTTTTTTAAATAGGGGCGCCTGGGTGGCTCAATCAGTTAAGCATCCAACTCTTGGTTTCGACTGAGGTCATGATCTTGTGGTTGTGGGATCAAGCTTCCCGTCAGGCTCGGTGCAGAGTGTGGAGCATGGAGCCTGTTTGGGAATCATTCTCTCTCTCTCTCTCTCTCTCTCTCTCTCTCTCTCTCACTCTCTCAAAATAAACTTAAAAAAAAATTAAAGATAGGGCACCTGGGCGGCTCAGTCAGTTGAGTGGCTGACTCTTAATTTCAGTTTGGATTATGATCACATTTTCGTGAATTGGAGCCCCAAGTTGGGCTCTGCCTTGGCAGCTTAGAGCCTGCTTGGGATTCTCTCTCCCTCTCTGCCCCTCCCCCACTTGCATGTGCTTCTGTGCTCTCTCTCTCTCTCTCTCTTTCCCTGAAAATAAGCTTTAAAAATAAATAAGTGATAGAATGAACTACTTCATACAAGCAGTTTGTAGGTGAAAGCTTTTTAATACATGAAATTTATGGTGGGTGTGAGAGGCAGTCAGACGGACTTAGGGAATAATGACATTGGTCTTTGCTGAGAAACTGGGTGGCACACCCTGTGGGAGACTGGCGGGGTCTCCTTCCTCCACCTCCTCCCACCGCCCCATATTGGTCTTAAACATCCAGTTCTGGAGAGTGGAAGGCTTAGATAGGTTTCTGATGTGGAGAAGGTAGGATCTACCCTTATCTTGGGGCAAGAAGCATTGATAGCTTCCAACAGGGGAGGGAAGAAGAGAGTTCTGATGGGAGAGAAAGACCATCCAAAACTTGTTGCCTCCTTCAAAACATGCATGTGAACAATCTCCTGAAGAAAATGGCTCTTGGTGAGTAGTTGGTAGATATGAGACTGTGAAGTATGTGGGGACAGTGGGTGTTCCAGAGACCGTGTTAGGTTTGATGCCAGTAGGGGTCTTTTACCAACAGTGTTACTTCAAGTGGGTTCCCAGTCCTGATCCTCAGCCTTCTCACCCAGAAAATGGGACTACCAATATTTGGGTAAAATTACAAAGGGGAGTCAATGAGAGTAGCCACGGTTCTCAAATATGGTTAATCATCAACAATAACAATACCTGGGTGGTTTCTTTACCAAAAAAAAATTAGACTTTCAGGCACCTGTGAATTCTTTTTAAGTAATCGCTACACTGTATGTGGGGCTCGAACTCACAACCCTGAGATCAAGAGTCACGTGCACCACCAACTGAGCCAACCAGGTGTCCCCCAGATACCTGTGAATTCTAATTTAATAGTTTTTCCAGGGCTAAAGAGTAGGGAATCTGTACATATTAAACTTTGGAGACACCTTAGTGGCTCAGTCCGTTAAGTTTCCGACTCTTAGTTTCTGCTCGTCCCAATCTCACGCTTCAGGGATTCAATCCCCATGTCTTGACGTGTGCAGAGTCTGCTTGGGATCCTCCCTCCCGCCCTCTCTCTGCCCCTCCCGCGTGCATTCTCTCCCTCTTCCTTTTTCCCAAAATAAATAAACTTTTAAAAAGACGTTTAAAAAAAACCCCTTCGGAGATCATGCCAGATTTGGGAAGCCCTGGGAGGCCCCGTGAAAGCCCCTGGCCTGGTTCTAACCCGCTTCCTGTACTCAGTTGTTGGTGTGTATCTGGAAAACAGGACCTCGGGCCAGGCGGTGCACGTTCAGCGGCTCGGTTCGGGCGTTCTCATGAAGTTTGCATTTCTGCCCTTGGTTGGGCCCGCTCGGTAAGTCAGCACACCGGCTGTGTACACGCTAGCGCTGCACAATGTGGAAAGACACCTAGGAGACATGTGGCTGCAGCCCGTCCCCCAGCTGGTGTCCCCGCTTTCTGCGCTCCGTTCTCATGAGCGAAAACTGCTGCGGCTCAGCTCACAGTTGGTCTCTCCCAACCCCCTTTGCCGTAAACTCACATGGAATAGAAACAGCTCACTTCTAATTATCGCTCTGTCCTTCAGCCGCCCACATTTTCACTTTTGCTTCTTTTTTTTTTTAATGTTTTTAATGTTCTATTTTTGAGAGAGAGAGAGAGAGAAGCGTGAGCAGGGGAGGGTCAGACAGAGAGGGGGACACAGAATCTGAAGCAGGCTCCAGGCTCTGAGCGGTCAGCATAGAGCCTGACACGGGGCTCGAACCCAGGAACCATGAGATCATGACCTGAGCTGAAGTCGGGACGCCCAACCGACTGAGTCACCCAGGCACCCCTTTCACTTTTGCTTCTTAGCAAGCAGGAAAAATGCTAACATACAGTGAAATGTTCAGAGCTTAGGTTTGTATGACAGGCTGACGCTGAGCGAAGGGCTTGGAAAATGAGCACCTTTGGCCCCAAACCCCATGTCTCTGCACCCGATTCCTTGTTACACCTCCTTCTCACTGCCCTGGAACCACTTCTGCAGCCCCGTCAGACTGGGCAGGAGCACGTTCCCAGGCCACTTTGTACCCATCCCTGCTCACATATTCCATGTCCAGCCCTTTACTCCTTGCTAAATGAATTCAAAATCAGATTAGTCCTCACGTCTAAAATTAATTCCTTCTTAGGCAATGATGCCATTTTGATACCAGCCCACAAGTGCTTATAATGTTAAAGGTAATGTGTTGCTGGAAGCTTTGTTTATCTGATTTTGTTGGTTTTTAAAGCAATTTTGCCCTCCTACATCCTTCACCTGTAAATGGGGCGGGTGCCCTCAAAGCCTAGGGAAAGTTACAGATCTGGAAAATCCACAAACCAGGTCATCAGTCACTGGGTAGTGGGGTCAAAACCAACTGTGGAGGGCGCCTGGGTGGCTCAGTCGATTGAGCCTCCGACTTCGGCTCAGGTCAGATCTCACGTTCGTGGGTTCGAGTCCCGCATCAGGCTCTGTGCAGACAGCTAGCTCAGAGCCTGGAGCCTGCTTCCAGTTCTGTGTCTCCTTCTCTCTCTGCCCCTCCCCCTTTCATGCTCTGTCTCTCTCTGTATCAAAAATAAATAAAACATTAAAAAAAATTAAAAAAAAAAACCCAACTGTGGGATACCAGTATTTGTATTTGAATAGAATCCCTTCTGGTTATCTTCAGGAAGGTTATGGATACTACTGTGATTTTCCTTTTGCTTAAGGAATGTTCTCGGAACACACAGAAAAGGTGAGTAACTATACCTGGCTCCGAAACATATAATCCTCTTGGATTCCAGGCCCAGGGGGCTTGGCCACAAGAAAGCATATTTATCCCGACATCTTCCTGGAAGCTGTGCTCTGTGAACACTGGAAAATCCCCTTTGTTTATAGTGTCTTGCATTTCTGTAAATCGCCTTATTTCAATAGCTAAGAGGAAGAGATTGGGTAATTACGGCTTTCCTTTGTTGCAGCTTTATATTGAAAACATGTGCCCGCAAGGTTAAGTGAGGATCCAAGTAGATAGATGACACATTAAAAAAAAATTGGAGATCACAAGGATTAGGGGTTTCCTGTATACTTTTATCCAGAGGAAGAAGGTCAATTACAAATACAAAATTATTATTTTTGGGGGTGAAGGCAGGGTGATTTTATTATATCAGTGATCTATATTTTCTGGCTCTTGTTTCCAAGTCCTTGAAATGAGATAATTTGTTTATTTCAGTTATAAATTTTTAATGTGATGTTACTTAAAATAATTGGATTCAGAAGCTACTGACAAGTATAATTATTGGATATTTTGGATAGTCAACTTTGAAATGATCAACTTAATACCTATATTGTTGCTACATATTTGAAATACGAGAGATTCTTTTAATATTATTTGGTTCTTTATTTGCTTACAGAAGACAAATGATTAAAATGAAGCATAAAGGTAACCAATGAAAGGTGTAAAGAGTAGTAAATAGAAATATAGAATGAGAGAGAGAAGAATGACTACCCTCTTTTTAAAAAAACTTTCCATTAACTATTTCTGTACTTAAATTAGCAGGTTAGAGCCAGTGGAATCTAGCCACTGAATTTCTGAGTTTGCTATTTAAGTAAAATAATTTTTTAAATGTACTTATTTATTTTTGAGAGAGAGAGATATACAGTGTGAGTGGCAGAAGTGCAGAGAGAGAGAGAGGGAGATAGAATCCTAAGCAGGCTCCAGGTTCTGAGCTGTCAGCACAGAGCCTGACGTGGGGCTTGAACTCATAAACTGCGAGATCCTGATCTGAGCCGAAGTCAGTAGTTTAACTGACTGAGCCACCTAGCCACCCTTGACTTTGCTATCTTAACCCAGTTCTTTCCTCTTTGTTACTTTGTGTGTGTGTCTTTTTGTGTGTGCATGCATGTGTGTGTGTGTATGTGTATCTCAGCCTGAGAATTTATTTTTTTTTATTATCTTTTAAGTTTACATCCAAGTTAGTTAGCATACAGTGCAACAATGATTTCAAGAGTAGATTCCTTAATGCCCCTTACCCATTTACCCCATTCCCCCCAGTAACACTGTGTTCTCCATATTTAAGAGTCTCTTATGTTTTTGTTCCCCTTCCTGTTTTTATATTATTTTTGCTTCCCTTCCCTTATGTTCATCTGTTTTGCATCTTAAAATCGTCATATGAGTTAAGTCATATATTAGTCTTTCTCTAATTTTGCTTAGGATACCCTCTAGTTCCATCCACATATTGCAAATTAATGCCTGAGAATTTATGTTGTACTGATACCATCACTACAATTGTGAATTTAAAGTCTTTATCACTTTGAATTTAGTTTTCAATGTTATCTTACTTGTATTCAATTAAAAGGCTTTGGGGAGCCTGGGTGGCTCAGTGGGTTGGGTGGCTAACTTCAGCTCAGGTCATGATCTCGTGGTTCTTGAGTTTGAGCCCTGCATCGGGCTCTGTGCTGACAGCTCAGAGCCTGGAGCCTGCTTCCTATTCTGTGTCTCCCTCTCTCTCTGCCCCTCCCCTGTTCATACTCTATCTCTCTCACTCTTAAAACTAAGTAAACATTAAAAAAAAATTTTTTTAAGTCTTCAATATGAAGGGGCACCTGGGGCTCAGTTGATTAAGTGTCCATCTCTTGGTTTTGTCTCAGGTTGTGATCTCATGGCTTTGTGGCTTTATGAGTTTGAGCCCCTTATCTGGCCCTTCACTGACAGTGGGGAGACTGGTTGCGATTCTCTCTCTCTCCCTCTCTCTGTCCCTCCACGACTTGCACTGTCTCTGTCTCTCTCAAAATAAATAAACTAAAAAAAAGTCTTCAATATGACAACCTTGAGTGTAATCTAGTTTTCAACATTATAACCTTTATCATATAGTTCACAGATACATCATTTTGGTGTATAAAAAGAGTATGTGTTATGTTGTTTATTAACAAAACGTTCTTCACAGTGTTGCATATAATCTAAATTTGTAAATACTGCTTCTGTTTTCTTTATCCTTAATACACTTGACTGTCTATATTAAGATGAAACATGTTTCTTTGAAACATGGGTTTTCTGTGTAATTATATAATTGAGGATTTGGAAAGAGATCCTCCACATGTCAAAAACTCACATTTGAAAAACAAAATTTTGGTTCCTACCCTGTTATAGAAGCTTATCTTGGTGAGGACTACACAGAACATTTTACTGATGTGTACAGTGTTAAAAAAAAAAAAAAGTACTCAGGACTCTTATTAAAGATGGTAAAGTAGTCGAGAGTCAAGGGGTTATTGCAATGGAGTTTTGTCCTAGGAGAGGATGGAGCTCAGCTCTCAGAATACAACAAGGACAAAGCAACGTTTATAGACAAGGACCAGGGTGGGCATTGGTGGATGGGAAATTACTAACAGGAAACATCACAATAGGGGGATTTTAGCTTCATAGGATTTTTGCCAGGGCGATAAGACAGCAAGGGTGGGGAGGAGGAATTTGATCAGATATGAAGAGTGGGGGGGTTTCCCTACTGGGACAGAGCGGGATTCTTGCTAAAACTGGACTAAATAGGCCAAAAAGTCCCAAAAACACAGGGTCGAGAGCTTAGTCAGAGGAGCCTGACTCATTTTGGTCAGCATCTTTATCACAGGTAGGTAGAGTCTTGCTTTGTGGGTGAAATTAAGTCTACTGTTAATTACCATGTGAGGTTAGCTATTGAGATATACCCATCTGCTTGGTGTGAGTTTCTAAGTTCAGGCAGGAAAACAGTTCATCCTTTCTCTCTGATTAGACTTGGATGAGATTGCCTTGAAATGGGCTGTAATGGCGAATGTTAGGGTTTCAGGTCCCAGGTGGAAAACCAACGGTTATGAAGGAGAGACGGCATACTCCATTCTGGGTTCTGCATTCTCAATTGTTTTCCAAAGTCCGAATTATCCTTTTTACAGTGGTGTGTGTGGGCTATTTCCATCAGAACCATGGGGTTTACTGTTAAATCTGCAGATTCATGGGCTCCATTCTAGACGGACTGAGTTGGAATCTTTTGTTGAAACCCCAAAATCTGTATCTAAATAAGCAGCCTAAACGGTGGAATGAATCATAGCACCCAGAAGTAGACTTGTAACAAAGATGGCATTACCATCAGTGGGTAAGGGATAAACTAGTCAATAAATAAAGTGAGAATAAATGGTTTTCCATAGAAAAAGATACAGCTGGATTCCTACCAAACACCATGAAGAACAAACTCCATATTAATTAAATATTGAAGTATGAAAAGTAGAACTATAAAACTTTTAGAGAAAATACAGGAGAATATAATTTTGACATTGGAAGAGAGATATAGATGTTAAATACATAACAAATGCCAATCTAAGAAAAAGAAAAAGAAAAAAACGTACCAGATTACAATGTAACCAGTTTGTATGACAGAAGGTATCATAAGCAAAGGCAAGAGACACACCATCAACTTGGATAAGATATTTGTATTGAGTATAACCAAAAAAGAATTAGTATCAGAAACATATAAAGAACTTCTCTAAATCACTAGTGAAAATAAAAGCCAACCGAAGGAAAAATGGGCAAATGTCCGTCCGATCCAGCACAGAACAGGAAACCTGAGAGGCAAATACATATATTTAAAAGACATCTAACTATATTTGTATTTAGGGATAGTGCAATTAAAAAGTGAGATACCATTCAAAGGGTTAATGAGAGGTAGAGGAAATGAAAACTTTTGGATACACTGTTGTCTGGGAAGTGAGTATAAACACTTTGGAGATCAAATTGGTAGAACCTAATAGCTTAATATCTAAGCTACCCTAATTATAAATATTCCTATGATTTTTTCATGTGTGCAAGAAAACGTGTGGAGATATTTATGGCTGTGTTTATATGAGTGAAAAATTGGAAAGCACATGGATATTCATTACTGAGGGGTTGCATAAATACATTATAGTATACTCATAGATTGGAGACTATATTGCAGTTAAAATGAATGAATTATGTTTAAGTATCAATATAAATACATCTAGAAAAGGTAATGCTGGTAGATTTAGGGGAGGAAGAATTTTCTCCTCCTTCTAAAGCCCTTCAAACTGGACTAAGAATTAAAATGACATGAGACAGGTTAATAGGAGAAAATCAAATTCAATCACGTATGTAAAGGGAATCCATACAGACATGGAAATTCCAAAGACAATGAGGGAGCATGATGCTTATATGAGCTGAGGGGAGGGGTAGGGGGCCTGAGGATACAAAGGGGAGAAAGACCTTGACAAGAAGGTGAGGGGAGATATTTGAAAAACAAAGGTTTCCCCATTGCTTAGATTTGTTTCTAAGTTAAAGAGGAATCTCTGTTAAGAGCTTTCTTCCTGGTGTAAGCAGGCAGTTGAGGGGGAGATAAACAGCTTTTCTGGATTCTGTTGGGTTTTGATTGCTTTTAACTCAAAATAATGTTCTTTCCAAAGTGGCCCATCTTGGGGTAGCCTGCCCTTGGCCCCTACATAGACAAGGTACAAGTAAATACATAAGTAATGATAACATGATATTTGTGGATGCAAACATATTGTTGAAGTGGCATGATCCAATTTCCTTCTACTCTTGCTAACCTTGGAGATTCATTATTTTATATTTAGATATCAGAATGTGGAGGCTAAAAACTCTCTGAAAAATCAACTCATCCAATTTAAAAAAAATTTTAATGTTTTTTATTTATTTTTGAGAGACAGAGCATGAGCAGGGAGGGTCAGAGAGAGAGGGAGATACAGAATCTGAAGCAGGCTCCAGGCTCTGAGCTGTCAGCACAGAGCCCGATGCGGGGCTTGAACCCATGAACTGTGAGATCATGACCTGAGCCGAAGCCAGATGCTTAACCAACTGAGCCACCCAGGCACTCCTCATCCAATTTTTTAAGAAGATCTTTTTAAATGAACTTTTAATTGTAGAATAGTTTTAGATGGATAGAAAAATCATGAAGATAGTACAGTACAGAGTTCCCGTACATCCCCGTACCTAGTTTTCTGGATCATTAATATTTTTTGTTAGTTGGTGCATATGCTACAATTAATGAACTAATATTGATATGTTAAGTAGAGTTTATGTTTTATTCTGTGTTAGTTTTTGACTAATGTTTTTTATCTGTTCTAGAATCCCATTTAGGATACTATGTAAATGTATTTGTCATGTCTTCCTAGGCTCCTCTTAATTGTAGCAGTTTCTCAGACTTCCCCCCCCCTTTTTTGAAGTTTATTTATATTTTATTTTGAGAGAAAGGGAGAGAGAGAGAGCACGTGCATGTGCGCGCAGGCACACACACATGCATTCAGGGTGAAGGAGGGGTAGAGAGAGATGAAGAGAGTGAGAATCCCAAGCAGGCTCTGTGCTGTCAGCACAGAACTCAATGTGGGGCTTGAACTCATGAACCACGAGATCATGACCTGAGCCAAAACTAGGAGCTGGATGTTTGACCGACCAAGTCACCCAGGTGCTCCTCTTTTTTTTTTTTTTAAGTTTTATTATTTCTTTAAGGAATCTCTACACCCAATATGGGGCTTGAACTCATGATCCCAGGATCAAGAGCTGCATGCTTTTCCGACTGAGCCAACCCAATGCCCCCCTGGGATGTGGGTCTTCTTGGGTTCCTGGATTTCTTGATTCTTGGAGATGGCCATTGTAGATGGAGGGCAGGAGAAACCCTCTTAAGTGCTGGGTCACATGCCAGGGTCCCCGATACCTAGTTCTGAGGGGGGTGCTGTAAACCGCCATGGAGACTATACTTCAGGAGGAAGAAAAATGATTTCAGAGTGAAGCTATGGGGTACAAGAAGCAATGATGACTAAAGAAAGCAGTGACACAGAACATGGTTTTAAAAAGGACTTTTCATAAAATAACAAGCATAACAATATTTGTATTTGTGTTCGGAAACAAGCTGCAAGTAAAAATACTTGATAACTTGGAAGTCATTGTTACTGAACTCAACTTGTTCGTGCACTTGATGTGCAGTAAGCCAATGGCTGAGACACTGGTTTTGAAGCAAAGAAAGCTTTATTATCAGAAGAGCCACCCAAAGAGGAGGCAAAGGGTCATTCTCAAAGCTGTCCTGCCCTGTTGAGCCCAGGGGCAGCTTCTATATGCTCATGGAAGGAGGTAGATACTTTAGTGCAGAGTGACAGGTTTCTTGAAACTTTTAAGGTGGGGAGGAACTTGAAATAACCTAGAG